>VZSF01000828.1:315215-387398 GCA_013398295.1 Chionis minor | reverse complement strand
CCCCCCCCCCCCAACTAATTTATTTGCAGAACTGAAAATTGGTGACAGCGGTGGCAACTTTTCCATTCTTAATGGCCGTGTTACCGCAGCTTTGTGTGTGCGCTGAGCAGCGCCTTTCACCAGCATTAATGAGGCTGGAACCTTATGTATCGGCTTTTAGGCAATTTCTGAAGGGAGGTTATGGAGTCCTTGGGTGAAATGTGTAATTTTCAGTCTCTTAAGATATTTTTCCTTGTTAATTTGAGATAAAACTAAACCAACCCACTTATTTTAGGACTTTAGGGTGTGTTGCTGGAATAATGGTATCTACCTACCAGTACCCGTAGGGACCTCTCTCGAGGTTTTGGTGTCTCCGTTTTGGTAGGAAGAATGTTAATACTAATGAAAAAGATATTAATCCTGTTTTCGCTATCGGAATTGATGGATTCTGGAAGTTTACCAGGATGTGGCAGAAATGGGCTTCATCTCTGTCCTTTGTCTCCCTCTTCTTCAGCAATCCCCAATTCTTCTCCCATCCCCAATTATTACGCAGCTTTATCATAATTGTGGCACATGTGTGAGCGTAACCGCATCCTCGTGTTCTGGAAAACTTCCTTAATGGGTTGAGGATAACTTCATCAAATCCTTTAACTCCTGTAAATGTCACTGAATGTTTTCATCATAAATACACTCAGTCCTTCCTACACAAGGTCTTAATTGTCATGTAGCTGTGTGATTATGGCATAATGTAAAATCTCACATAAAACCATGGGGTGTGTGTGGGAGGGAGGGCTTTTACAGTGCCTTGTCTTAACTGATTTATGCTTGTTCTGCAACGAGGATAAATGTTTCTCTTGAATTTGGGCAATATTTACTTTTCAGAGGAGGTAAGCACCTGCAGGGTACAGTCAACCTTTTTTCAATACATAGAAAATATTTAGGCCTTGGCCCTATTAGGACTGTTTAGTTACTTAGCAGCTCTATTTTGAATTCCGCATGCTAGTGTGAGTTGTGTATTGCCTGAAAGCCTGCAGATCCTTGGGGACACCGCTTTCTTCAAGGGGGAAAAAAAGGTGACACTACAGAATTTGTACAGGGCACAGCGCTGTCCCCCAGCATCCTTCCTGGTGAATCCCGAGGTGGGAAGAGACTGACAATACAGGAGGGGTGCGTGAGCAGCAGCAGACAAGTGTTTGTGCACATGAAGGGTGGAAGAGATGCAATAAATACAAGTGTTGTGCTATCCCTGTGGAGTTTGGTGTAAAAGCCAGGTATTTTTAGTCTGGCTGAAGTGTTTACACAACATCTGGCTAAGGGGGGGAAGTTTGTTTTGACTCCTAGAAAAAGTTTTCTTTTTAGAATAGGACTTTGACCATATACCTCTTGGCTGATTTTTTTTCCAGCCCCCCCCCTTTCTCAGAAGGGAGTAGTAGTTGAGGGGAAATGCTTCCCTCTAGTCTATTCCATGCTTTAGCACTTGCTCAAGTTTTGGTATAAAAATGCATGCGGTGATGTAAAACACATGTCAGTTCTGCGCTGTGCCTCCGAACGCAGCTGTGGGACACGGACTTTCATTCGCTTTGTTTATAAAAACAGGGCGAGGGGGATTTGAGATGTGAAACGTTAAAATGTTCCTTCTCATGCGTGCACACGCGGAACCGCGCTTGCACCTTCCATCCCAGCTGAAGTTGGGCAAACTGATGGGCAAGTGCCTAAAGGTCGTAGGCTGGAATTGAAAGCGCTGGGATAGCTCTGGGCTGGGGCTGTGTTACATTAAAATGCATCCAGTGGTCAGTTTGGTCATAGACTAACCTGTGTGTACAACTGGGGGGTGTAGGCATGGCTGTACGCCAAAAGCGCCGGGTTTCGCACCGCCTGACTTGTAAAGATGAGTGGTTGTTGATCTTTCCCACTTCTGGGGTCATGGGAGGAAACGGAGCAAGCTTCCCCTCAGCTTTTATCACTTCCTCCTGCCAGCTGAGGGGAGATTATTTGCCTTCGTTTGCTGCTCCTCTTGTCAGCAAGAGAAGTTGGTATGTAGCCAGGTAATAAATAACGCTTTTCCTGGGGAAGGAGTTCTCAGATGTGGTTGTAGTAACACTGATTTACCCCCACCCCCCCCCACACTGCTTTCTGTCCTGCAAAGCCTTGCTCAGAAAGCGGTGAGCTTTAGAGAGAGAGATATTATGTGATGTGCAAAGTGTGTTTGCTTTTGATTACAGTTTATTTCTAAAGCTTTTAAAAAAGTTTTAATCGTGGCTGCTTTGCTACTGAATGCTGACAGGGTCATTCCTCTTTGTTGTATGAGGCTTTTGAAGACCTTCATAATATACTTCATAAAATCACAGAATGGTTTAGGCTGGAAGGGACCTTGAAGACCATCTCGTTCCACCCCCCTGCCCTGGGCAGGGACACCTCCCACTAGACCAGGCTGCTCCAAGCCCCGTCCAACCCGGCCGTGAACCTCCAGGGATGGGGCAGCCACAGCTTCTCTGGGCAACCCCTGCCAGGGGCTCACCACCCTCACAGGCAACAGTTTCTTCCTAATATCTCATCTAAATCTCCCTTTTTTCAGTTTAAAATCATTTCCTTGCGTCCTATGTCTCCACTCCCTGATCCAGAGTCCCTCCCCAGCTTTCCTGGAGCCCCCTTTAGGGACTGCAAGGGGCTCTGAGGTCTCCCCGGAGCCTTCTCTCCTCCAGGCTGAACCCCCCAGCTCTCCCAGCAGAGGTAGCTGATGACAGAGGGGTAAAAATGGGGAACATGGAGTAAGAGCCAGGTTTTCCAGTGCTCCTAGAGGGTAGCAGTGGCCTATTTGTAATCAGACCTCAGGAACCCATCAGCATAAGCTGAAACACTCTGCTGAGCCTATGGAATTACTGGAGAGATGGGTCTGTGGGAAGGAGGATGTTAGGAGGAGGCTGTGTATGGATCCATGTGCCAATGGATAGTGTTGTTCTGCTGTTTGAGTCCTGGGTTTGCTCCCTCTGACCTCCCTCTCCTCTGAGCAAGGGGTCCTGCCTGGTAAAGGGCTGGGGGCAGATGCCCACACAACTGCTGCCGCAGGAGCCAGTTCCAAATGAGACTTTGGATTTATTCACATCCTGCACCTCCAAATACAGTACAAGCAGGCTCCTGCCTTCAAGGCTCCTCAGGGAATGTTTGTTTTACCCTTGTGTGTGTTACTAAGTTTTGTTTAGTGCCTTTGCTCCTAAGAGCTCGGTTCCTCGTTACTGGTGCTCTATAAATGCAAAATAAGAGATGCTGCTCCACGCAGCATGGTTTGTGGTTTGGCCCATGCATTAAAAATAACGCAAATACCTCTCTTTGGATGACATAAAGGTGAGAAAGCACAGCATAAACCTATCTGCACTCTTGAGTAAGAAACGGTGCGCAGAAAATGTGACAGTGAGACAGGATCGATGCCCGCCTTAAGCAAATGAAGCTTCGTATTGCCACCATACTCATCATTTTGCCCCCCCCCCCCTTCTCAAAATTGTTTCTGGGGCTTTTATGTTGTTCTTTCTCCTCCCCTGGAACTCCTGCTGGTATTTCAGGTATATAAGGCATTTTTTCCACTGTCTTGGATTCTTATCAGTGTGAAGAAAAAAAGTTAATACTGATTTAGCTGGGGAGAAAACAGAAAAAGTGAGTAAGAGACTAATAGCCTGGAATGACAGGACTGTATCAATTTTCACTTCTCTCGGAGGAATCATCTGCTTGTTTCCAGCAAATGGAAAAAGTAGACTATGACTAAAACTGTCACTGACCTCCCACAGAATTTAATGGATTTTGGAGCTCAGAGGAGAAAAGGCAGTCATAACTAACTCTGTGATTTTAATGCACTTTCCTTGAAAGTCAGCAGTTTTATGAAATGCCTTATGCGGGAAGATAAAAAGTATATATATCTTATATAGCTGTAAAAAAATTTATATTCACTGGCTTAGTCCTTTTTTTTTTGACTACGGATGAACACGTTTTTCAATAAGCTTAAACAATAACATGTTATAGGTTCTAGGTGGTTTATATCCTTAACGTGCGCTGCCAGCGTAGAAAATGAACCTGTTTAAAAAAAATGATGGGTGAAAACTGTAAGGCAATCTCATTCCTGGCCCCTTCAAGAGGCTTTTCTGGGTAAGTAGCTCCTGCCTGGGCTCAGCATAAAAATGGTCCCTTTGGTAGGACGGAGGGGACACTGCGTTTGTGCGTGTCGATTGCTGACAGCCAAAGTGAGTCGCCTGTTTTGCCCAGTGGTGGACAGGGAAAGAAAGGACACTTTGTTTTGTGGCAAAGCCACTTTTCTTTTAAATAGATAAATAAATAAATAACGCAGCTCCTTTTAATTTAAACTGCCTCTTTGTTTCTGCCTGAAGCTACCGAGTGGCTGGTTCCTCTTACAGAGCTGTCTCCATTCTTTTGGCACTGTAAATATTCACACAGTTGTGCTGAGCTTTACTTTCACGAAGGGACGGGGACTACACCACCAGAAAGATAATTTTCCCGGTGTTTTTCTTAGGAACCAGCACGGTAGGAGTTATCCCTGTGATAATTGGTAGTGCGGTGCCATCTAGTGCGCAGAGGGCTCTCAGGCTTCTCATGCTCTGGAAATTCATGACAGCAGTGGTGTCTTCTCCTTGCACCGAATCCCAGGCTACTCCAAGTGGCTACATCTTTTTCCTGGAGATGGTTGTAATAAAATTTTAGCCTTCCAGTTTTCAAAATGCTCATCTTGACCATTGCTTGGGGTTTTTTGGAGTGCGATGGGCTAGGGAGTGGAAAGGGACAGGAGAAACAGTGATAACTTGCCCAACCCGAGGAGGAGTTTTCTGTGGTCGTTGACTGATTTTTGTACCAGTTCTGTGCATGTCAGAAGGTAGATCCTGGGGTTTGCAGCATGTCCAGTGGTTGGTAGGTGTCTACATCCAGTCTCTTGTGACCGTTGGCCTTTCATGGCTTCTGAAATACAGTTCTGAATCCATGCTGAGTCCAAATCCCTAACTTTAGTGAATTGGGGGCTAATTGAATCTGACTTTGCTGTATTTTGGACCCGTTGTTGAGTAGATTTGGTGCAGGAAAAGAAACATTACTTCATTGCTCACTCTGTCTTCATTTGTACTTTGATCCCTTAGCTGGCTCTTTTAAATTCTGCACGTGGGTAGTTTCCCCTGTTAGTAAGACAGAAGAATCCTTCTCTCTCTTCTGAAATGTGTGTAAAAACGAGTGATTTGGTTGCAGTCTCGCTTCCTTTTCCAACGCTGGGTTTGGTACCATCGTGTGTTATCCAGAATGTTAAATTCTAAATGCTGCCAGGAGGGGGGCTGTGTCTCCCCAGGTAGCGACTAGACCTCAGCACGGCAGAGGCTGCCAGAGAGGATTCGTTTGTGAATAATCTCCTTTTGCTTTCAATTAATTGTGAAATCAGACTTTAATAGGGTGTGAAATGGAAATAGAGAGAGGTAACACCAGATGCCTTTATTTACATGTGTTAATCAACACAGACCCAAACAACAATAAATTAAACCGCAGCCATTCATAGTTTGAAATGCGCTGCGTTTGGCTGGGAACTTTGAAAAATATGCTTTTCTGCAGAGAGGAGGAAGGTCAGTGGTATATTTTTTTTTTAAAAAAAACCCCAACCTACCAAACATGCCAGAATCCTATCGGAACCCTGAGGTTACTGTATTTCAGAAACGCCAAATGTGGCTATAGAAACCCATCATTACATCGAATTAGCTTTGCTTTGAACAGTAACGTGGAAGATATTTACTTTTCCCTTTTTGAGCGCAGCCTGTGGTGTAACGACCAACACACGAGAGCGGTTATGTGCACTTTGTCTATCAAAGTGCCTCTTTCCAAATGTCTGGTATTATATTCAGTGGGGTCAATTAACTGGTGACTAAAGGTGGTTTCCTTTGGAGACAGACTGGGTTTTTCTTTTTGGCTGCTGGTTCTGAAATGGTAGGCATCGCAATTTTATGGGAATTTATGTCGGAAGCAAAGTTTGGTTCGCAGCCAGAAAGATATATTTTTTTAATTTATTTAGTGAACTGTTTAATTCAGCTCAGCGGGGCGAGGGGGAGAACAAATACCTGATGTTGATTGTGCTGCAGACAGCGGTAAGAGTTTTGTCTCTGGCAAAACACATTATGTCACTTCTGGCGAATTCTCTTTATTGTTCAACGGAGCGCTTTGATTTGGGTTCCTGGGAAACTAGTGGATTTTGACGGTGTTGCCTGGAGATTGGGTTTGTTGGAACGAGGAACGTGATTTCTCTAGGAAGGAGTTGAGGCAGGTTCACGGAAACTTTTGCATGATTCCTCGGGAGAACTTCGCAGCGGAGAGAAGGATGTGATGGACGGCGAGGCACGTTCACTGCTGCGCTCACCAGAAAGTAGATTTACACCTGCCTGGTGCCGAGCAGAGAGATTCTGTCGGGGACAGCAGGGGGAACATTGCTCTGATTGCAGGGATGAGGAGAGTGGGGGCACTTCTGCGTCCTCCTGGGTGCCCGAAATGCTGCTGCTGCTGGGTTTTTTTTTTTAATAAACCAGAAAATTATTTCCGAGTAGGAAATTCAACCTGGCTTCTTATCGACTTGGGCGAATAAGAACCGAATGTTTGTAAGGGTGCGAGCAACGATTTCATTTAATGAAGTCAATTTAGAGGATAGTCAAAGTCGTGGCTGGTTAACGTGTGATTTGGCAGTTGAGGGAATAAGAACTTTTTGGGTTATTTGCTGGTTTCTTTTCCCTCTCAGAAGAAAATTAGCTATCTGGTAGGAACAATGTGAGCACGTAGCGTAACTGGTTTAAAAGAGGGAATAAAATTTCTAATCAGGCTGGTAAGATCCTTTCAGCTCCATGTACTTATGAATAATATATGCTACAAGTTAGCAAAATCAAGGCAAATCTATGGTACGGACCAGCATTCAGATGTTCCTCTCCGGCCCTTTACAGGTCATTTCAGGATGCTGTTTGCCTTCGCAAACACGCTTCCCTCCTCAGAAGGGATTTTCTTCATTGTCACTTTCTATAATCTCTTTGTGCCGATGATGGTCCCGTCTACCTGTCGTTAGCAGCCCCAATTCTGCATCAGGAATTGCTTCCTAATTTTACCAGGCAAGACCGGGTGCAGGAGGGAACTGGGAATCGGTTTTCAGATGGGCTGTGGAGTGGGAAAGAGAGAGCAGGACTTGGAAGGCTACTGCTTCCTGATTATTACCTGTTTTGCCCCAAATAAAGCCACTCGTGAGGTGACTTAGACAGGAGA
Source organism: Chionis minor (assembly GCA_013398295.1). NCBI lineage: Eukaryota > Metazoa > Chordata > Aves > Charadriiformes > Chionidae > Chionis > Chionis minor. Next base: position 380,150 of record VZSF01000828.1, on the reverse strand, counting down.
ATTTAAAGGCACTGACTTCCTTCATGCCCTACTGGTTGTTTTCTTCATGCCATTACAGCCCCCTGTAGTCTTATTTACTTTGCTCTACAAGAAGCAAATTTTGCCAACTTGTCATACCCGAAAACAGAGCAACCAGTGGCACCTTCTGCTAAGTTTTCCAGTGTAACAATTAAGCAGATGCTTTAATGGAAAGGAATTTTCCAGAGTTTGGGAGAAACAGTTTTGGGGAGTGGGTGGGAGGAAGAAATGGGAGGAAAAAACTGAATTTCTTTTTAACAATGCTAGTTTTCAATTTTTTTTTTGTTTTTTCAACAGCTTGCATTGAGCATTACAAATTCTCTAGGGTATTTTCACAGCTGAAAGAACAAAGAGAAACTTCTAAGGGTGGGGGGGAAATCGCTATCAGCTGATGAAGAAGGCTTTAATAGTGTGTGTTGCTCTCTTACGCTGGGCTATACTATATTATATTGTATGTATATGGGAAATGAAAACATCAATTGTCTTCATAGTCAGATGAAGATGCTTTTCAGGCATCAGAGACGTACGTGTTACACTGCCGTGGGTAGGACGTGGACAAGTGAGCGTGGAAAATAGATTAAAGTTTGTTGTCAGTGTAGGCAACAAATGGGAAATTGGGGGAATTGCACAGAGGCAGGAGGATGGGTAGCAGGACTGGAGTGAGCATAGTTCTCCGTCGCCTCACTGCATCTGGGACTCCACTTGGTACAGAAATAAATGGGGAAAGTGTGCAAGGAGAGCCTTTGTCTCAAATCTGTGCTCTGCAGAGTTAGGCTGAAAACGTGAACTTCTGGGAAATTCCTCCTGCGTGATGTTAATGGAACGAGCCGCGACGCGCGCACCGCGAGATGCTTAGGTGATAATTTGCTGTCGGTGTTTTATGCTGGCCAGCCCATGTCGGACACACTTCAAACCTAGCACCATCTAGAGTAAAATAAAAAGCAATTAGAGACAGGACAGACTTGTGACATATTCAGGGTAAAAGCTCTTCTTGGCTCTTGAAAAACCAGGCACAGGCAGCAACCTGCAGCTGCTGAGAACTGACTTAACTCTGTCTTATTATGTTCTACACCCTCCCTGAGCTGGGCGGCAAAATTAAACTAGAATTTTGGCCAAACGTTGTAATAAAGGCATGAGATTGTGCTAGGAAACTGTCAGATATTAAGATTTCCTTTCTACCCTGTGAGTACAGAAAAGTAGATGTGAGAAGGGGGGGAGCGAATTGTGTTCCCTCCTGTCAATGGTGAAATAAATGCCAGGCCGGGGTAGACTGGCTATGAATAGAATATATAATCAGAATTTACATGGTCAGTAATTTGCAGAATGCCTCTTTCTGGTTAGAAATGACTAGACCTTGATATTCTGGACTAGCAGAAGTGCTGTGAAACTGCAGTAGCAGCGTTACACGCTGTGGTGTTCGTTACAGCTAATATCTCTTTGAACAGTTAAATGACCGTGCGCGCTTAAAATTGAACCCCAAATTTGGGGCTGAGGGGAAGGGGTGACCTCCTTGGCAGTGGTTATTGGGGCTCAGGTGCTCGATGAGAAAACCCCGCCAGTGAATAACGATCTGCAAGATTTGATTTTTGCAGATGCCTATGGATCTTTCATCCTATGGTCACAGTACGGACCCCTCGGACGAGCTGACGTATTTAGGCTGTTAAGTGAACAGTGAAGATTTTGACAGCAAACTTTTCATCATTTAAATGCTTGTTTTCTGTAGGGAATTGGTGCAGGGAACAGAGAAGCGTTGTACCTAGGCGTTGGGGCACACATCCTGTGTTGATTTGCAGTTTGCACAGCACCAGGGGCTGGAGAGGAATTTCACGGAGCTTTAGCTCCCAGCAGTTTGATACCGGTGGAAAAGAAAGGAGGATGAGGAATCGGCTTGCCTTAAACTGTGCTGGGTTTCAGGCATGTGATGGCAGTTTGCTGTCATTTTTTTTTTTATTTTTTTTCCCCTGCTTTTGAGCTGGAGCAGCAGACTTCTGCGCCGCGCCTGAACGGAATCCCTGCATGCGTTCCCTCCCTCTGTGTTTCTCTTGGCTCTTGTTAAACTCCACGGCTTGTCTTGTGGGACCTTTCCAATGAGAGAGCGAGCGAGAGAGAAAGGAACCACCGCTGATTTCTCTCCAGTGCAAATTGAGCATGAAATGGGCAGTGTGGAAATGGCGAACGGGGCTATGGAGGCAGATCTTAAACGCTATTCATAGGCACGTTCATCTCAAGAAGCAGAGGAGAGCGAGTGAACCCAACGCGGGGAGTTTAATTGGATTTTGCTAGCCTGGAGTTCTTGCGTTTCGGAGCCGATGCCTGGAAGGTTTTTTCAATTAGCTGCTGGGAAGCTACAGAGAGACCTGGAACTGTTAGGCCTTGGCTAGGGATCCCATCCATGGAAAGAATAGATCATTGTGGCAGGGGTAAGTAGCACGGCAGCCTTTCAGAGATCCTCTGTGCTTGGTATAAGATTCTTTTTGTTTTCTGGCACAATATAGCAATAACACTAAAATAAAAACAGCTGGAAGAAAGCCTTAAGGATGGCACCGAATGCTAATGTGCCAATAAAGAATGAATCAGATTGCAAATTAACAGGCAGTGTTTTCTCTGCAGAACGATCAGATGTAGTTTAAAGGGGGAGTTTATTGCATTTTGGTGCCGCCTGTCTCGCATTACAGACTTCTAAAGCTGGGGATAATGGGAAGCGTGGCTCTCCTGCCAGAGGTTAACCTGTGGCCTCTTGACAGATTTTTTTTTTTTTTTTGCTCTGAGGAGGTCGGTCTGAAAGCCATCTTAATGAGGTAGAAGGGATTAACTGGGAGTGGGGCTGGGGAAGATCCCAGTAGCAGTTTCCTACCTCGGCAGAAGTGAATGGCTGCTCAGATGCACGTTTTGAAACTTCCAGTGCATCAGAGAAATGAGGGGCCGGTAAAAAAAGGAGCGTATTCATTTTGTGGTGCTGCGTGTGTTCCAAACTGTTGCTAATAATGCCTAGAACGGTTCCTTTGTTAGGATTTAGCAAAGGTTTCTTTTTAAAATGAGAAGATTTTATAATTGATTTCTTTTTCTTCAGTCTTTCGTGCATCCTTCTTTACAAATAATCCTTGGAATATAAAGCGGTGTCTGTTGATAAAGAGAGAATGCAGATTGGCTCTGAACTTTTATCTGGGTAACTTTGTAAACCTTTATTACCTGTTTCTTTTTGATGCAGGTGTGTATGTGAAACACAGATTCGGATAAATCTTTAATCAGGTGCAGGGACACACAGTACACAGACGCCAGGCTGACAGGAACCATAGAAAAAGGCACGGCAGGCATAAATTTTACAAGATTACATGCATTTTTTTTCATTCATAGCCAGTAAATTATTAACCGGACAGAATCAGCATCTGGGCTTTCTAGGAATGACTTTGTCCACGTGCCTACCTCTGAAATTCCTGCCGCAGGCAGTTTAGTCCTATTCCAAGCTCTCGATAAGCGGTGCAAAGCATCTAGAAGACCCTGCGAAATAATGGTAGGAATTACCATTGCTCCTTCATTCGGAAATCCAAAGTCACTGTAAGCTTGTAGGATGTGTCGTAACTTCTCCCTTTGTGCTGGCTCAGCTCTCCCTGTCTTTTGTGTAGGAGAGTTGGACTTAAACCACTTCCTATTTCCTGGCGATCTTTGCTCCTTGCTTTTCATATGGCCCACTAAGCCTTTCCTCCCCTGCGCCCAGATTTGCATACGTGAATAAAGGGAATCTCTTTACATACGTTTTTATTTCCCTCTGGTAGTTGTCAGGCTGAGCGCCACCTTTCATTTGAGTTTTTGGCGAGTGTGGCAAGTAAGAGCTGGGGATACAGTATTTGCGGTACTTACAGAACTGAGCTTAATACTTGCTGTAAGTCCAAGAAACTGAGAGCTTTTTTGGTGTTTTATTTCTGTGTTTGTGTTTGGCGGTGCAGCCGGAGGGGAGTGAGGAGAGGACTGTTTGGACTAGCTGCTATCAAAATACTACACAGTTTGCATGGCAGTGCTTCTCGCACACAAAATGCAGCAGCTGGGAGATTGGAATGAATTATTTGGAATCGATTTGTTTGACTTGTGCCTTTTTCCCCCCCCCCCCCCCTTACACTGAATCCTTACAACACACTTCTGTGAGTAGCTGGAGTTTCTGTTAATTGGTTTTTTTCTTTTTTCTGTCTTTCATTTTTTCTGAAAGCAATGAATTCATAGGGAGCAACTCGATAAGCTCTGGAGTTCAGGGGGGACAAACTCCTACCAAGTATGGTGCGGCTTAAGAGTCAAATCTCTGAAGTTTGAAACAGAACGAGAAGTTCAAAATCCTCCGCCTGGTCCAGAAATGTTGTTTGCATGATGCACTTTCCATAAAGACATTTAAATACGCGTTCAAACTCTTCTGCCTCAAAACCATATCAAACCCCTCAGCTTGGGGCCTGGTTTATTGCACCTGGAGGTATCTGTGCCTGGGATTGCTGCAATATTTGTGATTATATTTTTGCCAGCAGTGTAACGTTAATGGGAACCTACACCCTTAGCCATTTAACGCGTCCTCGCAATTGCTGTTATTAAGGTAATGTTTCATTTATGTGATACTGTTTTATGGAAAGTGAATTGGAAAGAGCTAACTTGGTGTGTATCTCAGGGTTATTTTAATTTTCCTTTTGCCCGTGCTGCTTTGGTGCAGGAACGGGGTGCAGGGTGGTGTGTCCCTCCAGCGGGGCTGGCCAGGTGTGCTGGGTCGGGGTGACGGCGCTTCACCACGCGCTGGGAAGATACCCAGGCCCTGGAGCAAGACGTGACACATCCTCCTCTGCCTGTCCAAGTGGAATGCTCTGTTTTCTGCGAACAAGAAAACAATCATTTAATCAACAACATGCCATAATAGAAGCTCTGTATTTACTGCAACTAGATGCCGTCGTGTCTCTGGGGCTGGGCTCACCCTGCAAGCTTTCTTCGCCGTAGCGGTGGGTTTGGTTTCCATCAGAGGTGTGCTAGCAAAACTGCTGTTGCCCTTTGTGTTTTTGGGTTGGAAGGGACCTTGAAGACCATCTCGTTCCACCCCCCTGCCCTGGGCAGGGACACCTCCCACCACACCAGGTCGCCCCAAGCCCTGTCCAACCTGGCCTTGAACCTCCAGGGATGGGGCAGCCGCAGCTGCTCTGGGCAACCCCGGCCAGGGGCTCCCCACCCTCACAGCCAGGAATTTCTTCCCGATATCTCACTTAAATGTCCCCTCTTCCAGTTTGAAGCCACCGCTGCTCCCCTGTCGTCCTTTATCCCGCTGTGTGCTCTTGGGCAGATGGAATAGATGGAGGCAGCAACAGATTCTGTTCATTTACCTCCTGGTTCTTGATCCCCGAAGCACGTGTCTGTACACGCACGTTCACTCCTGTGCCTCGGGGCTGCTGGAACCTGGGCAGCGTGGCCTTGGATGTGGCCTAATAAGCTCTCTTGAGGCTGAGTCTGCAGGAGGGGCACCGTTACCTTCACCCAGCCGTAGCCTGAGAGATGCTCTGGCAGCGAGTCCCCGGCTGCGGCCACAGTTACCGAACACAGGGGCTTTCCACGTCGTCACCGCGTGGAACTTATTACCATGTTGTATGTCTGGCAAAAAAGTACAGCCACCCTGTGCCTGCAGCGACCGTTTGTTTGAGAGCCACTGCTTGGTGGCACGTTTCATTGTTGTCTTCTGAAACCCCAGGGACTGGAGGCAGTTTCCCCCATGAGAAAAAGAGAAGAAAATGAGGGAGCAAAAAGCCACGCCGGAAAGAAATCTGTGAAGCAAATCTGGTAGCAGTTCTGTACTTCTCCCATGTTTTCCCAGATTGCATTACAAGTGAGATAGATTGTGTTTTGTAGGAAGGAGCTGGAAAATCCAGGTTTCGCTCAACGGAGGTTAAAAGCACTTTTCAGTCTAGTGGCTTTCATGTAAAAAGCTCTATCTCTAATAAAGCATTGGGTCTAGTTTCTCTGCAGCCTGGAATGTGTGGAGCGAGGAAGTTTCTCAATGGGCAGTTCGGATAGAGCTTTAAAAGACAAACCCACTAAGTTCCAACCAGAAACCCCACAGGTGGCAAATTGAGCTTATGGAGTGTTCCGGGGTGTTAAGTCCTCTTTGCCAGTCGTCACCTGCCCGAGGCGCTGCTCTGCCTGCAGCCTCGTGGAGGGGGTGTTCATTAGTTTGCTTTTAATACCAGCAGATATTTTCACTTCGTGAAAACATTCTGTTTTCAAACCCTAATAAGTTGTTTTTGCCTAATGGAGTCCCGAATGGCTGCATCTAAGAAGTTTTTATGAATATTTAATTGCTTACGAAGATTGACCTTCTTACACGTTTAGAGGAAATAAAAGGGCGAGACCACGTGAGAAAACATTTGCAGCTTAATACAGGAAAATCTGGGAAAAGCATCTCTGGTACAACTCCCTGAGATTTTTATGTCTCAACAAGCTTAGGCATCAAATATACTCGGCTTAAAGAATTCAAACTCCAGCAGCACATACATAAGCTGCCTGCATTGGCAGCTCTGCCTGGAATTGGGGACTGAAAGTGAGATCTTTCCAAGCGGCGTGTTTCTGAGTGCGGGAAGAGTCAAATTCTTTCAAGGTTACTCCTTGTTCCGTCCTCAGAGGGGCACGAACTAGATGCCACTGTGTCCCAGAGCAGCTTTACGACAGCAGTCCGGCGTGGCACGGCGAGGAGCCACCTCCCCAAAACGCCAGCTCAGCCTGGAAAGCGTAGAAGTCACGAGGAATTGCTTCCCATCTCCTCTTGCTGCCTGCAACAGAAGCGTGGCTCTGGGCAAGCGTTTTGCCTCCTTTCCCATTTGTTTTGTATCGCTGGCTTCGGTGATTAATATTGTATTAATCAATGTATAGTATTAATACGTCCTTCATGTGCCGTATCTTCTCCTGCTTGTCTCATTGACCACCTTGAACGCTCAGCGTGGAACTGCCCTGCGCCCGTCACCGTGGGGAATGTAAAGCCATCAGGTGGGAAGCTGCTGTGTTTGCGGTGGAGGCTTTTCCTGGCGTGTAGTTCCCCGAGCACCCCGTCCCTATTCCCGCTGGTGTGGGATCCTTCCTGACAAGGGGACGCTTCGGGACCTGCGTCTACACAAGCACCGAGCGAGCGACGTGTTGTGGCCCTGCGGGTTATTCCTCCCTGAGAAAACAAAGTCGTCATTTTCGGGTAGAGCCACGGAAATCAGCCCGATGCTGATGACTTCAGTCAAAAGCTGCTGTTGAATTCCAGCCCCAAGCTGGCTGCTGCTGGCAGGTAGGTGCCACGTGTGTTTTAGTCCGCCGTCTGTCGGGGATGTCCCTCTGTCTGCGCCGGGGCAGTTGCCTGCTCTAAAAGCACGCCGCTGGCAGAAACCTGCGAGCAGAGCAGCCTCAGGAACCTTTGTCCAGTGTTACGCTCTGGAACAGACCTCTATCTACATCAGATGCCAAATCCAGGAGTAATTAAACCTCACGATGCTGAGATGGCCCCCGGCAAGAGACCTCAGGTGGACGTGTATTTTCAAAGCTGCAGCCGCCAGTCGCACCACAGGAGCTCTGCTTTGTGCAGGTTCTCGTTAGCGTGCTGGCCCGGCATCCTCTCCTCTGTCTTTAAAGTTATCCGCTGCGCCAGCTGTGATTCGGGAAGGAGCTCCGGGAGTGTCATGGCTGTTCCAGCCTCCCTCCGAAGTCCCGAGCTGCGCGGCACACGTGCATGACCTCGCTGGAAGCTTATATTAAAAATAAAACAACAAAATAACCCAAAGGAGACCTGATCTTGCATCTATTAGGCTCATGTGGAGCTGTTGCTGCGTCTGGTATGAGTAAAGCACCTCAAGGATGCTGCCATGGAGTTAGTCTCTGCCCTTCTCTCTAGCTGTGCGTATTTATCAACCCGGGTGGGATTTGTTAGTCTTGAAGGTGAAGCTCCGTTGAAGGGATGCTGACTGCTGAATAAGCACGCTTCCTTAGGGAAAAACTGCCTCGTGTGATTTGCAAGCTTAAAATAGTTCTGAAAGTAACTACAGGCAAAATACACATCCCCCAACCCTTAAAATTTACTTAGTGCTTGTACGTGCATAAAATTCGGCCTTTACACCTGCAGTTTGATGTGACTTGTGTCTGCTGGGAAGAGAAGTGAAGCCGGTGTTTAATTTCACCTCCGTGGCTGGTATCCTAATGTGTTCCCGTTTTCTGTTGTACTCTGCTCAAGCCGTGCAGGAAAACCAGGATATCTTCATGGGAACGTTCTGCCTTTTTACTGCAGAGGTGCGTTTGAGTTTAATTTCGGCATCCAACTAGGAAGCGGAACCTCAGTGCCGACGTTGGCAACCTCGGGTGGCCGGAGTGAATCCCTGCCACGTTTCTACGCAATCCTGTTGTCCACGCTTCCACAAAACGGCCGGGAAAATCCAGCCGCCGTGGGAGCGCTGCGCCCCTCGCCCTGGCCCTGACGGCAGGCCCGCGGTGTTTCATCGACCCTCTGGAGAATAACGTACAATATCTGCCGTGCAGCGAGTGGTTTTTGTCACGCCGTGCTTAGCTCGGAGTAGTAATCAGCGTGGTATTACAGGAGATGCATTTCCCATTTTTTTTGTCTTGTTGAGCTCTGATTTTTTTTGATTTTTTTTTTGATTTTTTTTTTCTGCTCTCGAGTACCGCTTTTGAGTTTTCAAAGGGATGATTTCAACTCGCAGCGAAGAAATGGGGTTTGAGGTATAAAAAAATATTCTTTAAATGTGTCCTCCTTGTCTCTGCTTTCATCGTTACTTCAGGATATTTACGCTTGAGCGAAGAAGCCGCTCTGTCGGAAATATTCTTTTCCTGCTCTGAAGCCACAGTTCAGTATGAAAAAAGCAAAAGCAGGAGAAGATGGGGAACTGCGTGGGAGTATAATTAGTACATTTAACAAGATAAATCTGGAGGGAGGGGGGAAAAAAAAGGCCAGATAAATACATCTACGCTGTCGGAGTAATTACTTAGAAAACACGTCCCTGTGTGAAAGAGATTTGCCAACCTAAAATTTTGAATATAATAAAATAATAGCTTCAAATATATCAAAAAAACCAGGTCTTGAAGGTGCCCCATTACACGACAAACTGATGTAAGTAATGGACTCAGCTAAATGAAGATGAAGTGGGCTTTGAATCACCGGAGTAATTTGGGAGATAAGGAAAGGATTGTCTAGCAGGAGACCGGAGCTAAGAGAGGTAATAAAAGCTCGTTCTTATGAGTCTGCATCTCGGAGTTTGATCAGTGCTAAGGCTTTTAATTACTTCAGGAGTTGTCCCAAGGATATTTGGGCCTGAGAATATTTATTTTTTTTTTAAAAATAAACCATAACGACGTTTCACAGGAAAATTAGCCTCATATTTCTTCCTCTGGGCCATCAGACATACTTTTCACCCAGTACATACATTCCAAAGTGATGCATAAAGGTGGCGTTTGTCCTGTGGTTTTTTCCCTCGTCTGTTTTGCTAAATTGCACAAACATTGTAAATTAACGAGAGGACAGACATCAAGGAGACATAAGAAATGTGGTGGTTTAGAGAGAAGAAGAAAAAAAAAAACTCCGTTCCTAATAATGTCATAAAAAATTATCAGATTTAATCGTGGTTTGGAAACATAATGAGCTTTTGCTGTGGCTGCGTGTGAGCGGCAGAAATGTCAGTTGCCGTCGCCAGGGAGTTAACCTTAAATTCCATCTCGGAAAGAAACATAAAAGATTACCAGGTTTCCTTGGAACAATGACACATCCACTGCCAGGAACAGCATCAGCCTTTTCCACTGACTTCAAACTCCTGGCGAAAGACACTTCTTCGGCGTTCCTGCCCTCTCTCCTCTCCTGGAGGTGGCTGCGACTCTGCCCCGTGTTTGAGGTGAAACCTGCGGAGGCTCGCACGTTCCCGCGACGCTGATCCGTGGCCGTCTGCCCCAGCACATCCTGCATGGCCCTGCTGGGGAGCTCTGCTCTCCTGTGACCCCTTCCTCCTGCCTGGACCTGTCTGCCAGATGCTGCCGGACACTCGGGGTTTGGACAGGTTGGGGCATGAAGAGTAATGGGCAGGTCTGTAATGAGGTGCATCTTGCTTAGACTTTATATCAAACGTCTAATAATTTCAATACTATCATAGAACCATAGAGTGGTTTAGGTTCAAAGGGACATTAAAGACCATCTCGTTCCAGCCCTGGGCAGGGACACACCTCCCACCACACCAGGTTGCTCTGAGACTNGTCTCCCCCTGCTGCCCCCGCTGTGGGGATGCAGCCCGGGATGCGGATGGATTTCTGGGCTGCCAGCGCACGGTGCCGGCTCCTGGTGAGCTTCTCCCTCACCAACACCCCCAGGTCCTTCCCCTCAGGGATGCTCTCTAGCCGTTCTCCAGCCAGCCTGCAGCTGTGCTCGGGATTGTCCCAACCCCTGTGCAGGACCTTGCGCTTTCTCTTAATCTGTAGAGAGCAGCTGTATTTACGTACTTAATGACTTTGGCCATGCAATGCATTTTTGGCGTGGTGAGACTGTGCCTGCGTGCCGTCCTGCGTGGGGAGGTGCGGTTTGTCCACTGCTCCCCGACAGGTTTCATGGCGAAAACGCACCTCGTGCACCTCACCAGGCAGGTGGAACTCAACCACCGTGAGGGCCTGCCGGCCTTGTGGCTTTCTGCTGGCTCCCAGTCAGCGCACCAGTTCCAGAGGAGTTTAGATAAGAGCATGGGAGATGCTCCATGGAATATTGGCGGTGACTCCGGGAGGTCATGAGAGTTATTCCATAGGCTGTTGCGGCTCTCTAGAGCGGTTTTCCCGGGGTACGTCCCAGGTCAGTGTAGGCTGAAGCCTCCGATGTGGTCGCCTGGTGGACTGGTTTGCTTAAAGCTCACGTAACTTAGGCAGTTTTGGCGTTCGGGAGGAACAATTCTGCTTCTTCTACCTGGAAACGGATAGGGAGGAGATTTGAAGGGAGAAGGAATCAAGCATCTTTTCCTAGCCTGTAGTTTTAATTATTATCCAATTATTTAATGCCTTTCACGTTGAATTCTAACCTTAACTCTACTTCCATTGAGGGAGTAAGACTCGTTTATTAAACTTGGCTTGGTTTGGTTTATTTTGGTTTGGTTTATTTTGTTTTATTTTATTTGATGTTGTTTTATTTCTGTTTTGGACTTTTAAAAAAAAATTTAATTTTTTTAGCTGCAAGATTGTAAGCTTTAGGTAACGACGCCGTGCGAAATGAGTTGTGTCGTTGGAAGCGAGGCAAGTTCACGGTGTTGGTTATCAAACACACAGGACAGCTTTGCCAAAACTCTTGTAACCTTTTCTTTAAGTACGTGCCGTTCTGCGTGCCAGCGCCTCTGCCTTACTCCCCTGTTGAGGTTCAAGAGCAAGTGTTCATGCCTTTACGAAGCAGAAGTTGAAATAAATAAGTTTCGTAGACAAATCAAATGTGCGCTGTGCGATCTTTGCACCGAGCGATCCTTTCTTCGGCAGAGCTGGTTGATGAAGTTAACACCGGTGGGCAAACAAGGGGGGAAAAAAAGGAAATTAAAGCTAAATGAGCTTGCTGTGAGACCTGGGGGTCGGAGGTGTGCTTGGAGGAGCAGACACGGCCCCACTGACCTCTCAAAGCAAAGCCAGCTCTTACCCGGGGAGGATTGTCTAGCTTGGAGAAGAGAAGGTTGAGGGCAGACCTTCTCACTCTCTACAACTCCCTGAAAGGAGGTTGTAGCCAGGTGGGGTCAATCTCTTCTCCCAAGGAACAAGCGATGGGACAAGAGGAAACGGCCTCAAGTTGTGCCAGGGGAGGTTTAGGTTGGGGTATTAGGGAAGACGTCTTTCCCGAAAGGGTTCTCAGGCATTGGAACAGGCTGCCCAGGGAGGTGGTGGAATGGCCGTCCCTGGAGGTATTTAAAAGCCGGGCAGACGTGGTGCTGAGGGACATGGGTTAGGGGTGGCTTTGGCAGTGTAGGTTTATGGTTGGACTCGATGATCTTGAAGGTCTCTACCAACCCAAGTGATTCTATGATTTTGTGAAGAGAGTGGTGAGCATTTGCACGCGCTCACTCTCTTCCTTTAAATACATTTAATGCTGTAAAAATACAATAAACTATGGAAATCCAAAGACTTTCTGCGGTCCAGAAATCTTTTTAATTAGCTGTGATCCCGTATACAACCCTCGGGAAAGGAATGAATATTCAGGAGTTATGTCTGGTGAAGGAAGAGCGCTGGAGTTGCGGGCACTGCAACTTCCTCGCGAAGAGGAGAGAGATGCTGGCAAAACACAAAGTTAAATTCACTCTGGGTATCAGTGGCCATTTACACGTAAGCGAATTTTGCCTCACTTCTCCCTTTTTCTCAGGAGGTACCTGCCTCTAACCACGTGGTTCTGATTTTCTCTTGCTTACGTTCACAAAAACACAGGAATTTGTCATTTTTTCTTCTCACTCTTATGTTTGTGCCCGCTTTCACTTGTTGTTGGGGGTTTTTTTTGGTCTTAGCTAATTACGATTTTTTTACAGAATTCAATTTTTATGGACACATTTTCCAAAGGAGAAAGTGTTGTTCCCAAAGACCTTTTGTGTAAAAAGCCCTGGACTATTCTTCAGCACTTTCTATTTTTAAGCTGGCATCGTTTCTGCTTAAGAGAGAAAGCGAATAACTCTCCTGGCAGGTATCACTGAGCAATTTAGTGTCCCTCACAGGAGGAGTAAAGACACACACGAGGGCTGTGTGTGCGGAGAGGCTGAGACACCTCACCCTGCTCCGTGCGCATTTTCGGGAGTGTTTTGGGGTTTTCTCTTCCCGAGGCTCTGCGCTGGATGAGGATCTCTCTTTCTCTTATAAAACCAGCACTGGAGATGTTTCAGGGTTTTATCTGCTTTGCAAACAGTCTTAATTGCTTATGATCAGTTTGTAACTTGTGTTTTCCGAGAGGCTCGTTAAACAGAAGCTATTTTAAGGATATCAAGAGTGGTGGGAATGGCAGGAGTAGCGGTAGGAGTAGTCGAGGGGCTCGGTACCTGTGCAGGAATGACACGGTTAAATCTGGCCTCGCTGCTCTGCAAAATCAAAAAAAAAGGCACATCCTGATGTTGTACTTAATGACTCTGTACGTGATGAATGGTGCCATAAAGCTCTCTGTTGTGGTAAATTGCTTGACAACACCCAAATGAGGAGATATGTTTTATTATCTAATGTCTGCCCGAACATATAAAGTAAAAAAAGGGATAAAATGGGGGTGGGGAGGCTGGGGGGGAATGGCTGTTATCTGATATATGGATATTTATAGAGATATTTTCAGTGAACAATTAATTTTGCAGACTTGGAAGCTAGAGGTTTAATCCCTGCCTTGCACAGTTTGCCTTCCTATGGCTGTTTTATTTTTGAACCCCATTTTTATTTTTAAACTTGTCAGGTGAGATGCCAAAATCCAATGGCATCCGAGGGTCTGGGAAAGCCACGATGCTGAGTATTTTCTTTCTGACAGCTCCAGACAGACGAGCGCTTCCCTGATGCCCTGATACCGGGCATGTCTTGGAGCAAGTTGATGTGGATGTTGTGCTTCGTGAATTATTACATGCCTGGCTTCTCCCTGCTCACTGACCTGCTCTTTCTCTCTCCCTCTCCTCTCTCCCCCTCCCCTTGGTGTAGCTTTCGCTCCCGGAGGAACAGAATGAAGTAACGAGGAACGGCTGTGAATCCAAGGAACTGGTCTACCTTGTGCAGATCTCTTGTCAGGTAAATGCCGTGTTTTCTCCCCCCTCCACCTCGTTTTCCAGCCCGTGTTGCATTAACCTCGTAATATTTTGATGTGACGCTTTCCTGCGGTGTGTGGAAGGGTTTTTTCCCAGTCCTCTAAAGGAAGCTGTCTGTGGTTCTGCCACCAGCTCGTTTTAAGAAACAAAAAGGAGCATCGAGGGGAGAAAAGGGGGTCTGTGAAGCAAATAATCCTGGCTGCAGTTTGTGAGATCAGCCTGGAGACACGAGCGTGCGTGCTCGGACCAGGCGGACCAGGAGCCCACACCACCACACGGACGCACCCGGCACGCCAACCGGGAAGGACGTACGGGAGGGAGAATGCCGGCCGGCTTCTTTGTTGATCCCGGCGTGTTGCTGGAGGTGGGGATTCTTGATGTCTTCCCGCTTATGTCTCCAGACATCTGGTACTGGAGTTCTTTCGCTGACCTGCCGCTGTGGTATCAAAATGCTTTGGGCAGAGAACGCTGCCGCTTCCTACCATGGATTCCCCGTCTAATGCGGGGACAGGACTTTGGAAAACGCTACGTAATAATAGGTTAACGGGTTTTAATATGTTGAATGACATCATTTTTTGGGGACTTTCTATGCTGACATATTGTGCTGACAGATTCGATTGAGAGTTAATGCCTGTGTTTGGTCATTTTTCTGATCTTGGCACGGCCGTTCTTTTCGCGGTTCATCTCGGTGCTTCTTGAGCGTCCATCTTATCAATTTATAGCGAGCATTAATGGGAGTCACCGCGGTGGCCGTCGCTCTTTTTCAAGCTCTTTATGAGATTCTGCTGACATTTCTCAGGCACTAAAAGGAATAGACCCACCTGTGTTACCTGCATTTGAATTGTACAGGGTAGGGAAGTATTTCCTGCCGGATTATTCCGGCACAGTGGCATTAGTACACGCAGAAACACAAATTTGCAATGAACTTGCTCTTCTGCCCTACCTGTGTGTGCCCGCTGGTGTAGGCTGTTCTGGGAGAGCGGAGGAGAGAAGCATCCCGCTCTGTTTTGGAGGTGGAGCTTGGCACAAGCTGGGCTACAGCAGTGTAGTTTGTGTGATAAAAATGGAATAATTCCTCTCTGTTGTCAGCTTTTGCGGTGCAGGTACACACATACACATAGATGTGTATAGAAATAGTGCCCTTGGGAGAGGGGAGAGAGGCTGGGAGTGACGATCTCTCAAAATTGCCTGTGTTTGGGGCATTTTGCTAGAACTGTTCTATCCCGGCTGTAGCCAGATTCATCCAAAATAGCCGCTTTTCAGCAAAGCAATCCGAGCTAACAAGTAGCGCTGCAAAATTTAATGGTGGACATGGGTCTGCGTCCCAGCCAAGAGCAGTACAGGGCCCGAGAATAATATTTTTCAGGGGACTTAAGGAAATTGGAATTTTGATCCGTTTTGAGTCCTCGCTTTTAGGACCGCATTCGCGGTGCTGAGCGCAGAGACGAACCTTGTGTCATTTCCTGACGGGCTGTTCCAGGTGAGCCTCTAGAACACGACAGCGCTTTGTAGAACAGTTTTTCTCTAACCCTGATGCGCACCACTTCTGATCTTTCCTCCTACCCTACTGACGGGACACGTCCGGCCATAGTTGTGTCCTTAAACCCGGCAGAACATGTTCGTGCGGGAGCAGGTCCCGGGAGCAGCACATTCCCGGCGCGTAGCGTGCGAGGCGCTGCTGGTGCAGCGGCAACGGGGAGCCCAGCTTGTCCCACACTTTGTCCTACTCTCAGATGCTTTGCAGGGATGTTTTGGAGAACCCAGCGCGGAGACAGGGACAACGTGGGGAATTCTATGCCGTGGCTAAGGAAGTTGTCCGATAGATCCAGAGGCTGTGAACCATGTCCAACGGCTGAGAAGTTTTCTTACTTTCTTTTGCAGTTTTACCAAACTAAAAGGAAGTTAGTTGGCCTCATCACTTTAAAGGGCAGGCAGACAACCAGTCACCTTTTCCTCTTTTTTTTTTTTTAATTTTTTTAAAAAATTTTTCTTCTTTAATTAATCCTTCTGGCCACCTAGAATTTCTCCCCACCCCAAGCCTGTGATTCACCTCTCGCGTGTTAGTCTGTGTCCCTGTCTCTTGGACACAAAGCTGGGAAACTTGTGGCATCTGGATTCAATGAAGGGAAAGGCACGGAAGGAGCTGCACAGCTGAGCGTCGTTTCTACCGCGGAGATACTTCACCCCTGACATCCCGTGGCCTCTCCTAATGTCCAGGGAAAGATTCCATGCTGTCACGCGTTGGATACCAGCGGTGTCTGGATGGATTTGGCTCCGCGTTAGGATTGAATGGGAGGTGTGAAATAGCTCATGGAATGATAGTGCAGCGGGGAGAGATTTTGGCAGGATGCATCTGGATCAGGCCAAAAATACTGAAGGAGGGAGGGAAAAAAAAAAGCCTATAAACCGAATTTTGCTTTGCTCGCCTTTTGGATGCGCTACTAGCCTTGGTGTTCAGCCTCCTGCAGCAGCGTGCAAACATCTTGGTTTCTCAGGTGGACCCAGAGAAAATGAAGTCTGCCAGTTAAGGCTAAACCCCTGTAAATTTAAAACCTTTAAGATATTGATGGTTTGTTGCAAAACCGGATGGTGCGGTGAAAAGCAAGGGCGTTTGGCCATCCTGGCAATTTTAGATTACAGGTCTTGGAGAACTAGGCTAAAAACCAAGCTTTGGGGTTGAATGCATTATCCTGCTGTGCCCTGCCCAGTCTGGACCGTGCGGATACAATCTGTGTGTTGTGTGGTCCACAAAAAGGCATTTATTTTGTCATTTCACTCTGGAGCAGACGACAAACCAAAGCTTTTGAACATGACACTTTTAAAACATCCAGCTCAGCCTTAGCTGTGTTTGGCAGACTCCGCTTCGGCATTTACACTAAGGAAATTCTATCCCACTCTCTCCCATCTGTAAGTATAATTTTAGTGGTGCAAAGAGAATTGTTGCTTGATGCCTATTTTGCAAAACTTTCCCAGATAAGGTTTGAAAAAAAATTTTTTGGAGTTGTTTTTGTGACGTGTTTCTGCTGCAAGTCAGCTTGTGAAATGGCAAGCTTTGTGTGAGGTTCAGAGGGGGGTTTTTAAGTCTCTATTTGGCTTTTCTTCTACTTAGAGACCTCAAAAAATTAATCCAGTTTATTGGCTCTTAAGAAGAAGTGGGAATATATAGAGTGCTGTTCCAAGTGTTTCTGAGAAGTGGAAGGATAGGATTCTTCTTTTGATTTCTTTGAACAAATTTAAACTTGAAAACTAGCAAATGACAAAGGCAGGGTTTTAAATTTTATTGGAAAGAGCTGATGATAGGAGGGTTTGGGTTTGTTTTGGCTTTTTAGAGCAATGCAGGTGGATTTTCCTTTTTTCCCAAGTAGGACTGCATCGTTTAACTTTTCTTACTAGAAGATTGCTTTCAGGGAATGTCCAGTTACTGCTGTTGAAAGATTGCCATTATTAAAATACATGTNTGGATGGATGGATGGATGGAAAGAAGACTTTTAAACAATCTACAAATGCCTGAAATTTGAGGAAAGATTTTTGGGAAAAGGAGTAAAGTTTAGAGTTTGCACTTGCCCGGAGTGCAGACAGTCTGCCACGTGCGTTTTTTGCTCCGGAGGAAAATGTCTCTAAAGAATTTTTTTTGGGGACACACAGAGAGAAACATAAAATCCTGAAAGGTGTGGTGTGAGGAGTGTCCCTGTGAACCTTCTGAACTCTGCAGACGTTATTTGCAAGCCTTAACAATAACCGTGCTCCTGAAAGGACCACAGGGAACATCTGAGACCTTTACGAGTTCACGCTGGACCTGCAGGCTGTGAAGGTCCAGGACAGCGTGTGCAATCCTTCCTGGCTTCCACGGGAATAAGCAAGGAATTTACAAGGTCTGCAACACATTTAGAAGGGGTTACTGTGCGCGTTGAGAATAAATCAACACAAGTAAGAGCCCGCAAAAAGGTTAAAATAGGAATAATCCATCCAGCATGGTTCGTCGAGTTGCAAAGCAGGCTGAAAATGTATTTTTAATGTATTTGGAATTGTTTGCCTGGCATCATGGTGGCAACTACCTGCATCCCTATTTAAATATTGCAATGTAAGAACGGCCAATCTTTTGTTCTGAAAAACGAAAGGACAATAAAAAGCATGCAGTGCTTAAGCCAATGCGAGATTTGCCGTGTTTTCAGTATTTTTTGGTGAAGCTCGGAAGGGCGAGGAGAGAACGAGAGACCAATTGTGAAAATGTTGGTGTTGTAAGGGAAACCTTAAGCTCTGTCCATCTCTTGTGTCTTTTATTGTTCATTTTCGTTATCGCAGGCGATGGTGGAACTGAAACGCCGGGCACTAGAAGCCGGAAGCGCCAGGCTGTGCAGGCGTGAGTGGTGGTGGAGAAGTGTTAGGACCAGGTCTCGTGCTAGACCCTTAAACACAGGCTGGCTGTTGGGATCTCAGAACCCAGCCACACTCCCTTCCCTGTTCCCTGCTTTTCATGGGATAAAGCCAACCGCCTGCGACGGAAGCCTCTTTCTCCTGCAACTTGGGTAGATTCCCGAGGCTGTTCTCAAAGCGGGAAGCTCTTGTGGTCCAAGCGTGGATTTTTCTCCCTTTTCCCGCTCACGTTTGCAGACCCCACGCTGGCAGGAAGTCGAGCCCCGGGCTTTGTGGCACGGGATGCGCGGAACTTTGCCCTCTTCCTGTTTTTTGTTGGAGGCAGCCAGCGCTGTCTGTGCTGCCTCCGTTGTGATTGATAGAATAAGGTCTCTGATGTACCAGATGAAGGCGTTTGCGCAAATCTGTGCCGCTCGTGTCTCCCAGCTCTGCCTTGCAGGAGATTCAAGCTCGGTGTCTTCCGTTTGAAGAACGGTATTTGCAAAGCTCTGAGGGCAGCCCCGTCCAGCCTTCCACGGCTGGGAGCCTGGTTGCGATAATAAGCGCTTCAAGGGCAGCGGTGAGAACGCCAGGAAAAAATGGGATCCGAGTCGGAAGAACGGACGGGACTCCCCGTCCTGGGTGGTTTGTGGGGAGAGGAGAGCAGAGCAGGATATATTTTCACGGAAGCAAATGTCTTACTCGGACTTCTAATGTCTAAAATCTGGTTTGCCGGTTCTGTCTGCCTGTGATCGTCCATCCTAAACCCCACAAACTGTTCACGGTAGGATTTTTGAGTCAAACATTCAAAAATCTTCTGCATAATTGTTTATATTATAAGGCTTATGCTTTATAATATATTAAGTTTTGCCTTGTGTGATTGAAGCCCGAACACCTAGAGAACAGCTACTGAGCAAGCGCTACTAATGTTCCTCCTGTGCAAAGCTACAGTTCTTTAAACAGCTGTCACTCAGGGCCAAATCCTAACATACACATATATATATACTTGTGTGTGTTTATTATATGTATTTTAAAAAAAAAAAGATAAAAGAAAAGCTGGTCTCATCTTTGTTAATGGGTTATATCTATGTGGAGCATCCCAGCTGGATCCTACCCAAAGCAAAATCTGTTTTTCAGAATATGTGTTAACCCGCTTCTCCTTTCTTAACGCAGAAGATTATTCTCTGTTGTTTAAAGAAGATTTTGCTAAACAAAAGCAGTTGCTTTGGAATAGTAAATTGAGGTGAAGTTTCACATTATGCCTTCTGCAGACTGGCTGCAGCCTCCTGCCCCTGCCCACGCACTCTCACCCCCTCTTCCACGTCTTCCACCCGAGGCCGAGTGTCCGTGTAGCTGCTGGATGAGTCCTGCCGGGGGGGAAATCCAAATCCAGCCCGTGGGCAGTGGGATAGCGCAGTGCTGGAGCAGCTGGCTGCTTTGTACACGCTGGCTATAGGGACCCTCCGTGTGTCCTAAAGCTTTGACTGCTCAGAAGGGCTCGGCAAAGTCACTCTGGTTTAAAACGCATTAAAATGCTTGTCACCCTCGTGGCCTTTCCCCTCCGGCTTGTTTTCTGTACTTCTTTTCTGACGCTCGGTGCCGCTTGTCTGAAGATGCCAGCAAAACGCCTGGAGAAACGTAACTTCCAGCGGCAGGTTTGCCAGTGAGGGCTGGGTGCCTCACGTGCTTCCAAGTGTTTGAAAATCCCTCTTGTGTTACTGGATATTTATTTGCAAGTCCCCAAAATCTTTAAAAAACCTGCCCTTTGTGGATGGAATATTTTTAGCCTGTCCTTCCAGATGTTCGCACTTGTTGAAACCGCTGTCTTAAGCGTTTCTCGGGTGGGGAGGGCTGTTTTACGTTAGGCAAAAGAAAGCAACTAAAATCCTCGTTTCCACAATGCTAATCCATCACTTGATGTTGTGTGCTGGAATGGTTGCTCTTAGGTCATATGCTACATGCCTTCTGCTCTCGGCAGCCATAAATAAAAACGGAGTGGCAATAGTAACGTGGATTTATAAAGAATGCATGAAGCTGGCGAGCTGCCCCACTAGTGCTGTTGGGCTGGGTTCAAAGCTCGGGCGATGCCAAAGCGCTGCCAAGGTGTAGTGTCTTTGGAAAACCTGGGTCTCTTCCAGGCTTTTTTGAAAGTAAACTGGCATCTGTAGGGAAGAGAGAGAAGGTATTGAATTGCATTCGAAGCCTTTAAGAACCGCGTGATTAACTGCTATTTCTCTGTAGCTGTTAGGATCATACTAAAGGATAAATTCATTCATGAATCGGGATAATCATCGTTAAGGAGAAGGATGTGACTGACTGTTTTTTGGAGTTCTGCCGTAGATCGCTGATTTGGGTAGAGCAGCTCTCACATCAGACAGGATTAGCACTGTGGTGTGCTGTGTCCTTTTCCCGTTTTAAACGCGCATGGCGCCGGGTCCTGTGTTCATCCTGGGATTTATATGCAGCTCTGGCATCGTTAACTCACACGAGACGTGTAACGAGGGAAGTAGCACTTTTGAGGTAAAGAGGATTTTTATCCCGTTGGTTTTGCTGCCTTTTATTCCGAAGCGTGCAGTTGCTCCAGCCTCCTGGGCTGAAGGAGGAAGACTTCTCCAAGAGTTGTGCCACTCGCTCGCTTTGGCCATTTGCGGTGTATCTCCAGGGGCTCCTCGGGACCGTGGGATGGAAATGCAGGAGCTGGCTCTTGTCTCCTGTGCTGCACGGGAGGGTGTAGTGAATCCAGGAGCCGCGCTGCGCTGACCCACAGCGGCATCCGTGTCCCGTCGGGGCTCTGGGGTTTCATTGCGCAGCCGATGAGGCTCGTCCTTCGCTCCACTCCCAGCCCCAGAGCACGTTCAGTACTGCCGCGTGTAACCGGTAACGTGAGATGAAAAATGATTGTAGTTTTAAACTGTGGTATTGAATTTCTCCAGTCGTGGCTCTCTTTGGGTTTATTTTCTCTACTTAAATATGCATTGTGAAGGAAACGGGGTCAGCATGGCTCTTCTTGTTGACTGTGGATGCCTGAGATGCGGTAACAGGGTTCTCATGTGCATGGATTTGGAATTGAGTAATTTATTTTGTCAAGAGAAACGCTGTTGTGGAACTGTGCTAAAGCACATTCCTTCAACAACTGCAAATTTAGGTGCATTTCAACCTGTCCCTCCAGTCTACCAAAGACAGAACCATAGAACGCTTGGGGTTGGAAGGGACCGTGAAGACCATCTGGTTCCAGCCCCCTGCCCTGGGCAGGGACACCTCCTGCTAGACCAGGTTGCTCAAACCTGGTGGCTTCATCCGTAAGCTCCAGTAGAGAAACGGTGTGGTGAATTTATTTCAGGGCAGTTTTTACTGGGAAAAGAGGGTATCCGAAAACGATCTCCACAAGATAGCAGCCTACCAGTTCATCGGAGCCACGTCGTGCCAGGGAACGGCGCACGGTGACAGCCGCTTTTCGTGTGCTCTGCTGTGGGTTTCTCTGATGGGTTTCTCATTGAAGTGAATGGTGAGTGTAGCCCCGGCCTAGGAAGGGAAAATGATTTCTCAGAATAAAATGCAGTATCGCATGAATGTGCTGCCATGAAATATTTTTTTTCAGGCAACAGAAGCTCTTACAATTATATGGTCGTTTTTTAATGTCCTGTCCTTTGGGCATTTTGCCTTCACAAAAAGCGAGCTCTGAATTAGAGAGCTCACTCTTCTTGTACCCAAATGGTGTTGTCCTTAGCTCTGAGGCAAAAGTGAAAATCACCGTTGAGATCTAAGAGGACAGGGTAGCGATTAGGGTTTCTTTCTGGAAGCGCTGCATTTTGGCAGGGCTCCTGATTGTCACGTGGTGCTTTGTAGACAAGGCTGGGCCCGGCCACAAATTGAAGAGGACACTTGGTTTTATTCTGAAGAGACATTGAATCCTGCCCCATAACTAAGCAAGTGTCAACGCGCGGCGGCGGAGCGGTCTGTCTACAATTTTACTTGTTTTACAGCTTCTCCAAGAGCTGGGCTTGGTTCAAAGCCAAAATAAGAGGAGGATTGTGGTGGATGTTCCTGTTTTTCTTAGCTGCCTTAATGTTTATTCCTTACAGAGAAGTTTAACATGCATGCATTTTTAATAGCAATATTACAGCGTCTGTTTACTTGGGAAAGTTGCCAGCCCTTTGGGACAGATAGTCCAAAGCAGTTTCATCCAGTATCATCTTCTGCAGGCTGCAAAATTACTTTGATCAACGAGTAATGTCAGATGATAGGTGGCTAAGGAAGCATCAGGAGGAACACAACCTGCGCGGTTATGATGCCTCAAACCTTACTCGCGTGTAGGTAAAGTTCATAGACCTTGGAAGAGCACCTACACTGCCAAACACCGGATTTGTTGGGTGTGAGGTGTAGGACAAGTAGGTTAGTAAAGAAAAGGCACTCTCAGGGCACAGAAATTACATTGAAATAAATAGCGCGTGTGCAAAAATGCTTTAGCAGTAAATCAGAAATGTGTCGTTTTTATTGTTGGTAGCAAAATATTTACCGCCACTGCGCAAAGCGGCAAATTCCGCGATTTGGAAAGTTTCCAAAAGCTACGTCCTACCAGTTACGCTGAGTGCACCTTGTTTAGTTAAGCTCTGGTATTCTAAAGAAAATTTGTAATTGAGTTCTTTTGGTGTTAAAAACACCAAAGTGGTAAATGCCATCGTCTTCCTCGGTGACTAGAGGTGCTTTGCTCAGCTGGTTTTATCACTGACTGTGCGTTACATGAAAAATAAGTTTTGTTTTAAAGGAATCTGTGACAGAATTCTCAGGGAGAGCGTGACTGAGCTTATTCCTTAAATCTTGGTATCCATTAGGGCTTTCCTTGAGTTACAGAGCAGGTTTGTGCCCCAAATTTGCTCAAAACCATCAGGCAGGTGTTTCTTGTCACTTCGTGGTGTCTAACCCGTGATAAACTGACCTAGTTCAGCGAATGCCCAGGTCCCGCCTCCTTCGGCAAGATTTACACCCAAAGTGGGAAAGGACTCGGAATTCCGTCATCGTAGACCTGCTGTGAATTCCTGAGTTGACAGATAAGGACTTTCTGTTTTTCTAATGATGCATTTTTTGACTGATCTGTGGTTTTAAAATACTGTATTTATTTCAAACTTTGTGGTTTACCTTTATAGGAGACCTCGTTAGGAATATTAAATATTAAAGATGGCCTGCCTTACATGTTTCATCTCCTGGGTCTTGGCACCGCTTTTCAATGTTTTTTTCTTAAAACTGATGCGTGCAGCTGCCAAAAAAGCAGCTGTTTTTCCATTTGGGCTCCAGCTCCTTTAGCAAAACTTCTCCAAAGCCGCTTCTGTTGTGCTTTCTAAATAACGTTTCACCCTTCTGCCCTTTTTCCTTGAGTTTTGATCAGCTACATCGATAACATACCTGCTAGTGTGCCTTTTTCCTTGAAATCTTTTATTCTCTAACCCTCCCCACAGGAGTCAGAGTAAGCAGGGACGTTCTCTCCGATATCCTCTGGAAAATTTGGGAGGGGGATGTGAAGGGAACGGACAGCGGGAGCGGCCAAGCTCGCACGTGCCCTGGAGAAAGAGCATCCCTGAGTGCTGCTCCTGGAGGGATGTTATGTCTTAGTGATGTTTTCCAAATACCGCTGATATTTTTTTGCGCCATTCTGGGGTGTCAAGATAAAAGGGTTTGCAATGGAAGCAGGGCCGGGTACACCACGTTTTTAATTATTTCCATGCTTCTAAGGCTGTGTTATTTTGTAAATGCTGTGATGGATGCGGGTTCTGTTGCGTGGCAGCCACGACTGGGGTTACGGGGTTGGGCGTTTGGTTTTTTTCAAACACAGTTTTTTGGGTTTTTGGACCTCAGAATCTTTTCTGCCTGGCGATCAGTTTTAACAAAAACACGCTGCTGTGCTTTCGTCACTTAAAAAAAAACACAAATGGGCTTCAGTGATGCAGAGACTTAAGCAAATTGAGATTTATATCTGTCTAAGCTTCTGTTGCCGCAGCTAACCTCAGGCAAGTCATTTTGGAAGGTTTTTTTGTGCGTTTTGTTTTACTAAACTCGGGCAAGCGATTTTCAAAGGGGTTTTTTTTTGTTGTTGTTTGGTTTGTTTTCAAGGATAGCGGTGCTTCCTTCCTTTGATGAAACCTTGTTTCTTCTCTGTGGTTAAGTGCTGAGCAGATTACAGCACATTTGGGGCACGGGGTGCAGAGGGTGTTGTAGTTAAATACGTGCAACGGCCACGTAATTATTTGTAAATACATAGGCAGTCACTCCTGGCCTTGCTACCTAGTTCCCGTTACTTAGCGGTTGGTGTGTTAGTGGCTTTGAAGCATTTCCTTTGTGGCTGTAACCTCATGTTGGGTTATTCCTTGAATTTTCTGAAGCGCAGAAAAGCAGTCGCCCGTGCTGTGGCTGCCCCCCCTCTTCTTCCCCGTGTCTCGCTGTGACTTGCTGCTCTTACAGTGTAATTTTACTGAAGCGCTGATTGATACCGGATTGTTTAAATTATAACATGCCAGGAGAGCAGGGAATTTCACTCGCATGTCGAGAGTTGTAAATCCTGCTTCGAGTTCATTAGGTGCCTGCCAGCCTGCTGTTCGGAAATAGGCTTTCTTCTGGGAGGAAAAAGGGTTGTTAGCGTTTCGAATGCCGTGCGCGTGGTGTGGAGTGGTGGGTCACAGCTCAGCTGGGGAGCCCCCAGCAGCAGAAGGACACGGAGCTGCTGGAGGAGGCCCCAGAGATGCTGGGAGGACTGGGGACCCTCTGCTGGGAGGACAGGCTGGGAGAGCTGGGGGGCTTCAGCCTGGAGAAGAGAAGGCTCCGGGGAGACCTGCCAGCCCCCTCAAGGGGCTCCAGGAAAGCTGGGGAGGGACTCTGGATCAGGGAGTGGAGCCACAGCATGAGGGAGAAAGGTTTTAAACTGAAAGAGATTTAGCTGAGCTATTGGGCAGAAATTCCTGGCTGTGAGGGTGGGGAGCCCCTGGCCGGGGTTGCCCAGAGCAGCTGTGGCTGCGCCATCCCTGGAGGTTCAAGGCCAGGTTGGACGGGGCTTGGGGCGACCTGGTGTGGTGGGAGGTATCCCTGCCCAGGGCAGGGGGGTTGGACTAGATGCTCTTTAAGGTCCCTTCTAGCCCAAACCGTTCTGTGATTCTATGATTCTACGTTTGTATTAGCTCTTCTCAGTGTGCCCTTATTTCGCCCCAGAGAAATACAAACCCAACTGAACAAACCCAATTGCCACCAAAGCCTGAGCCAAATATCTGCCAGCTGTCGGGGTGCTTCTGGCAAAGCTGCTCTTCCGAGCGACGGAGAAACCACTGGAAGGTCATGGCTTGTTGCAGCTCAGCACTCGGAAAGCTGCACGTA
This sequence comes from Chionis minor, assembly GCA_013398295.1. Lineage (NCBI taxonomy): Eukaryota > Metazoa > Chordata > Aves > Charadriiformes > Chionidae > Chionis > Chionis minor. The sequence continues at coordinate 354,672 of VZSF01000828.1, read as the reverse complement.
CCCAATTGCAAGGAGTTTCCAAAATCTGTCAGAACAAGCTGGAATCATATTTCTGTCATTCAGACCAGGTCTTGGGCAGCCTTGTGTTCCCACGTGTGTTTTTAGTGTTCCTATCTGTAATTGGAATCGGGGACCACAAGGAAGTATAATTTTTAGAGGAGAAAAGCTGTGGTCTTTTCCATTAAAATCTCCTTTTTCCTGCTGATTGCAATTAATTGATAATAAACTGATAATTAATGCCGAAGGAGATTAATTTCTTCTGTGGAATAAGGCCATTAAGGATTCACCACATAAATATACTAAAATTTCTCCGCTGCCTTCTGCCTTGCGGTGGGTCCGTACGTATGTTCCCTTCATCTTCTCTCATGTGTCCATGTCCCATGATCCCAGGTGGAGCTCAGAAGTTTTGTTTTTTCCATCATTTTCACCTTATTTAAACCTCCCTCCCCACTGTATTTTATTTCTTCTAAACATATGTGCAGCTGCCTGATAGCAGAATGGGTCCCACGCTGCTGATGCCATCTTCTCAGCCGGGTCACCTCCAGCAGCGAAGAGCCACCTTCTTGATGTCGCTGCTGCTGTGCCCAGTGCTCATCTCTGCCCCGCTCCACCAGCCAAAAGGGTCGTGGCAGCAAGTACTGATAGATGTTGGGTAAAATTTCTGCCTTCATCAGTAGGGTTAAGCTAATGCAAATCATAGAATCACAGAATGGTTTGGGTTGGAAGGGACCTTAAAGACCATCCAGTTCCATGCCCTGGGCAGGGACACCTCCCACCAGACCAGGCTGCTCCAAGCCCCGTCCAACCTGGCCTTGAACCTCCAGGGATGGGGCAGCCACAGCTTCTCTGGGCAACCCCGGCCAGGGGCTCCCCACCCTCACAGCCAGGAATTTCTTCCTAATATCCAAACTAATCTGCCTCTTTCAGTTTAAAACCCTCACCCTCTGTCCTACCACTGCATGCCCTTGTGAAAAGTCCCTCTCCAGCTTTCTTGTAGCCCCCGTTTAGATACTGGAAGGTGCTCTCAGGTCTTCCCAGAGCCTTGTCTTCTCCAGGCTTTAAAATCTTTAAATTTTAAAGATTTATTATTTCCTTAATGTTATAATAATACACCAGAAGTCACGAAATCATCCAGGATATTTTGGTAAACAGGCTTAAGCTTAGATAAAGCCACCTACGGCACCAGCTAACAGCACTTCGAAGTGATGGATTTTATCGGTCTTGTTTTCTGTTTTGACTCAATTTCTGAGCCGTTTTCCAGTGCGAAAAAGGGCTGAAGGGTGATGCTGGAATAACATACACAACCCAAGACCCAGACAGCTGCAAGCGTCACCCACAGGGCTGAGTTAAACCCTACTGGTGGATGTTGGCATTTCTCCAGCTATTTAATACGTGGTTTTTTCTTACTGTGGGGTCAAACTGCAGTGACTTTTGCCGTATACTTTCATCTGATTTTCGGGTCTCAATCTCCATGTGGGCTGGTAGAGGTTCACGAGAGCATCCGTGTGATTTCTCTCAGGAAATAAGCATTTGAACCAGAAAAGAAAGGTCTATCCCTGTCTTAAAATAAATAAAGTGTAGGTGCCACAGAGGAAACGTGCTCAGACCGTGGGACAGGAGAGTTGGGTGTGCTGGGACTCAGCTGCACCCTGTCTGGCTTGAGGAGGCACTGATGGACAAAGAGGAGTCCTGTCTGCCCAGGTGTAGGCAGGTCCAGCTGGAAACACAGACTTTTTCTGACACGGTGGGGAGAGGAGATGTGTAAAGCTTTATTGGAAAAGTCTGTTTTACGTATCTGTTCTGTAAATGGATCGTATCGCAAATATTGACAACAGAGGAACTTCTTTTGGGGTAGCTGGATGCCTCTGAGTGAGCTGTTGGCTGTTCTCTACGCGACAAGGAAGGAATTGCTTCTTGCCAGATCCCAAGTGAAAAAGTTAAGTCCACATAAAGCTATTCCTGCGTGGAACTGGCCTTGAGCTCGTGGGTATTCCTGCTTGGAACTGGCCTTGAGCTTATGGGAGCTCCTCTAAGGTGACTCAGGTGTTCAGACTGGTTGGTGGAAGGGTTTAAGAGACGATGGAGCAAAGGTGTTTTTTTTAATTACAGGAACCAAAATACAAAGGATGTTGTAAAATACCCTCCTCTTAACGCTGCTTTTCCCAGCCCAGCAGTAACCAAGCAGCACTGGAATAAGCGATGTCTTTCAGTTGGGGATGAAACAGCCATCGTTGGGCTGGGGAGAAGGACGCCGGGGAGCGATGCCGCTGCTCGCGCCGAGCATGTGAACTTCTCCTGGCTACGGCTGCGCGCCGTCCTCCTCAGGCCATTCCCCCAGGAGAGCTAAAAATACCCCTTGTGGAGCTAGGGTTCTGCATCCTTGTCCCTCTGAATCCCATCTCATGTGATGTGAAGCCTGGGTAGCTTTTTTACGACCTGCGATCATGGCGTGATGGTTTTACTAACGGCAGGTTCGAAGCTCTGGCTCAGTGGAAATTAAATCATCAGTTCGGTAATCTCTAATCATTTTTTTTTAGCATGACATTTCTTCTTGCTTTGATAATCGGGGGGAAAAAATAAGCAGCTCTGCGCAGTGTGCTGAAATCTCACCAGTCTTTCATCATGCATTTAATTCCACGCAGCATGCGAAAGTAAGGGGGAGCTGATCAAACTGTAATAAAAGTAGGAATGAACCCAGCTGTTCCATAATCGTCGTGATGCTTTTCGTGGGGAATGTTTACGTAAAATGAAATTCCAAATAATACTTTGATTTTCTTCAAAAGGGTTGGGTTTTTTTTTTTTTTTAATTCGGTGGTCAATTTTTCCTTTTAAAGATCGTGAAGCTAGTTTATGGCATTATTGAAGTCTTCATTTGAGACTTGATTCTTTGTGGAATTTGTCATACTTAGGTTTGTAGCTGAAGGTCTGGATGTGGGAAATCACTTGACTGTGTGCTTAACTTCACCTCTGTTCTCATGTTGAAATGAATGGCATTTAAGTGTGTGCTTCTCTAAATTAGGAAAATCGATAATTAAAGAGTAGAAAAGTAATTATTGAATTGGTGATCAAAAACTGATTTGAGCAACAATTTATGGAAATCCTTAAGAATGTGAAGAAGGCATCTTTGCCTTATGGATATTTTGTGCCTGAAGCACCAGTAATGTTTAGCTTTGCTATAAAACACAGTTGACAACATGAGACCGACCTCACAGTCGCTTACTTGTTTCTACTATTTTAAAAACTACTAAATTAAAAAAAAAGAACCCTTTTGCAAAACCCTTTTGGCACTTTGGAATTTGCAGGAAATGGGAGCAAGATGTACAATTTTTATAACAATATAGTGAAACGTTGTAGTATTTTTGATATTGCATGAGGTGGCTGTTGTTTCTGCTGCTGTGGCGGTGCAGCGCTGGAAGTTCAGCTGCGGGAACTTAGACTTTACTTTCTTGTGATTTGTACTGGAGATCCGAGGGGAAGCACTAAATGTTGTCCAGTTCCTTTCGAGATTGCGGCATTATTCCTTCCTGGAAAGTTAATTGCACCCCTCATAAATATGATTGGCTTAGTTTTGTGTAAAGATTTGTCACTCGGGCCCCAAAGCTGCAAAAACTTTGCTTAATACAACTTTTAGAACAATCTAAAGCATGGATGGTTTTTGAATTTGGTTACGGCAGATGTAAAACTGTAGGGTATTGGGAAATATTCATGTTTAGGGCGTTGGAATAACTCTGTGCTCGGTGGCAGTTTGTATTATTGCTCCTGAAACTGGGTTCTGTGCTAACACATCATACGCACGGCCATTCTGAAAGGGATTGAAGAATGGGCAGCCCATTCCCACAAGTATCCTTGTGGATATACGTACACACGGAGCTGTTGGAGCGGGGCCGGAGGAGGCCCCGGAGATGCTGGGAGGGCTGGAGCCCCTCTGCTGGGAGGACAGGCTGGGAGAGCTGGGGGGGTTCAGCCGGGAGAAGAGAAGGCTCCGGGGAGACCTTCCAGACCCTCAAGGGGCTCCAGGAAGGCTGGGGAGGGACTCGGGATCAGGGAGTGGAGCCATAGGACAAAGAGGAATGGTTTTACACTGGAAGAGGGGAGGTTTAGATGAGATATTGGGCAGAAATTCCTGGCTGTGCGGGTGGGGAGCCCCTGGCCGGGGTTGCCCAGAGCGGCTGTGGCTGCCCCATCCCTGGAGGTTCAAGGCCAGGTTGGACGGGGCTTGGAGCGACCTGGTGTGGTGGGAGGTGTCCCTGCCCAGGGCTGGGGGGTTGGAATTAGACGATCTTTAAGGTCCCTTCCAACCCAAACCATTCTGGGATTCTCTGATCCTGCGATCCTTTTGCACAGGAGCCTGAAATCCAGGGCCGTGACTGTAGGTGTTGGGCTGACTTCCCCAGGAGCGGTGGCAATGCATCTGGCCTCCAGGCATGTGCACCACCCCTCTTATGGAGGTTGCTGCAGCTCCACTCCGCAGGGAGAGCTCGCAGGGAGAGCTCGGCTGGTTGCTTAGCAGCTGCCGGAGCGCTGCAGTTCGGAGGTACGGAGCCGTGGTTCTGGTTCCCCTCTCCGCACCGCGCTCGGGCTGTGCCAGCTCAGCCCTGGCCACTCCAGGAGTTGTTGTGCGGCACGGGAAGGACCTCCCGGAGAGATGGTGGGGGCAAGAAGCACCACTGCTGCCCTGGGGTAAGCTGTCCCTGCTCGTTAATCAGCTTCCTTGCTATTAGCAGCCTCGTTACTGTGATCGTGTAGAAGGGGTTTCATCAGGAGCCAGGAGGACGCCGTCCGGGTAGTCCATCCTCCGCATCCGATCCCGCACAGCCTGGCAGTCATGCCACGAGTCTGCTGACCCCAGCCATTCCCGTCTGGTAAATTTAACTCTTAGTGCCTTAATTCACCATAAAAAGAGATTGTGACCCTACAGTCCAACATTTACAATTAAAACGTCGGGGAATTAACGAGGGAACGCCGCTCGTTTGACAAATGGGGGCATTATTTGGGTGGGCAGGGGAGGAGGCTGGGTTGAAATGCCCGGTGCTGCAGCGGGCAGAAGCAAGGAAAGGATCGCGGCCATTTCCCAGTCGGTTGTTTCTTGGTGGTGACTAACCCTTGCTCAGCTGAAGGTCATGCTGGCAACGCATCAAGAAGAGCAAGAGCCACTTAATTGCAAAGGATGGAGAAATTGGGAAGGCTGTCATCTTTTTGAAGATAATTAGACTCGCACGCCTGGTTTTGTTTTCCTCCTTTAGCCGAAAAGTAAAATGACGTAACTTAGGGAAATTGCAGAGCATTTATGTCCTGTATCGATGCCCTCGTTGTAGGCTTGGGAAATAGGGGTGATTTCTTGTGGTACGAAAGCAGAGTTTATGGGCACAATACATGAGTGGAGTTGCCTTTAAATAAACTTGACAGAAAACAGCTAGTACGCTGGATTAAAGGCTTTACATTTACCATTGCCTCGCGGGCTTTGGATATTAATAGGAAAGTGATGCTTATAACGTTCCTGATAAACAAAGGAATATGCTAGGATTGTGATGGGGAAGCCGGAGTAGGCAATGCTTTTCTACAGCCCAGGTGAAGAGGATGTCAGGTCCCGAACTCCGCCGGGAGTAGATCTGGGATCCCGGGTCACGGCCGCTTTCCCCATGGAAAAGCGAACAGTGCCGTGTCCCGCCTTGCGCCATGCGTTCCCTGCTTTCCGCACTGGTTCCCAGCCACCCCTTGGTTTCCATCCTTGGCCCCGCGTAACCTGGAGCAATCTCGTTCCTTCCTCTGGCATCTCCTTCCCTGTCCCTTGCTAAGCTGTAGGAGCACCTGGATTTTTCCGGCAGCGCTGACATCTGTTGCCTCCTCTCTTGTTGTTCCCATCCTTTCCCTAGGGAGACAGCGGCATGCGGAGCGCGAAGCAGTGTGTCATGCCGGCAGAGGGGTTTTTATTTCCCTCTTTAAATAGGGCCACACTGTTGATTTCAGGATTTCAAGACTGAAAAAGCGCTTTGCACTTGAAGTAGAAGGTGGGGAAGTTTTGGAGGTCCGTGGTCGCTAAGTCAGCGTCCGTGGCTGTACAATGTCTCATTTTAGGGGCCGCGTGGGAGCGTTGAGCAGATTCATGGCTGCTCATAAAGTGCTTTGACCTGTAAACTGCTGCGTTGTTACAACGTTTTGTTATTGATCATAATAGGCCGTGAAGCATTTAGAAGTAGTCATTAGGTATTAAAAGCTTCATAAAGCAAATTATGCTGTGCTGCCGCGGTCCCTTCCGCGTGCCCTGAAGCAGTGTGTAGCTTGTCAGTGTTTTAATTGGGGAAATGATATGCGCTCAGGAGTAAATCTTCAGCTAGTGTCATTCATCATAGATTGTTTTTTTAATTCAGCTGAAGATTTGCCCGGGGCAGAAATTTTGCAAGCTTCACTTCTGCCTTCAGATCCCTGATTGTATATTCTTCTATCTATGTAGAATCTAATTTCACACTATTTATACAACCGTTCTGTAATTTACGTTTGTGCAAAGACACCTTGTGTACGAAAACGCTCCAAAATCCTTGTGAGACAGGTGGAAGTTAAGAGCTTTGGATAGGTCTCATCGTGCTGGGGCCACATCCAAACCCCCAGCTCAATAATTAAAACAGGAACAGCTGGATTGAGCGTGGACGGCTGTCTGCAAATTAAAACATGACAATATTACTGAGGGCACTTTCATCACTTTCAAATCCATGGCCAGAGCTGGCTGTTGTTTTTGCCGAAATGTTCATTTTCCACATCAAACCGGCATTGGTGAGGAGCTTACAAAAGTGCAATTCTCTTTCTGTTTACGCAGGGGAGGAGCTGGATCGTGAAGCGGAGTTATGAAGATTTCAGAGTTCTGGATAAACACCTTCACCTCTGTATTTATGACCGGCGCTTCTCCCAGCTCTCCGAGCTGCCCCGCTCCGATGCCCTGAAGGACAGCCCGGAGGTAAATTACTGGCTCTGTAAACATTTAAAGTGCAGTCACCAGCTCGGAAGGTATTTTCAAGTCCATACAAAGTAGTTTTAACGTGACCTGGGTTAGGTTTGGAATAGAAATAAGATCAGTATGTGTTTTCCACCCTTAATTTCAGTGATCTAAAGGGAAATGCCCTGCAAGTTCCCGAGAATTAATGCGCTGCTGAATGTGGAATGGTTATGGAGGGTGTCAGGAAAGAAGCTGTCTTGCTAGTACCTTAGATGAGACTTCTATTACGTCTTTGGAAACTTTTTTAATGATGTGAATATTTCCTGACTTAACGTTAGCAACTTAACATTCCTAGGAAATCCTGCTGCTCTAGGGCTGCGGCACTGCATGAGTAAATACCATTTGGAATGCTGGTCTTATAAACTGAAAATTATGTTTAAGAGCATTTGCATTAGTGCATTATTTAAAGGGTCTTTAAAACGCTTAAAGAGTGGGGTTTTCCCTACATGAGTAAGAGGTATTTTTCATTTCTTGTCTTGCTGTCTTCACCTGGAATACGGCGAGCTGGAATTCCTTCAGCTTCTTGGCTGTTGATAATTTGGAGATTTATTCATGGCCAAACTAATCTTCCGGGAGGCAGCAGGTGCATCTTGACTGCATCATTTTTGGAAGCTGTGGAGAGGGATGTGTGGCCACGGAGGTTATTTGAGCCAGTAGAGCATAATAAAAGTGTTCAGCCTGCGGGAAGAGCGTGTGCCGCGGTGACGGACACTGCCTGTTGCTTCATTTCACAGGTCACTTATCGCTGGGACCTGTAGTTGTAAGTTTGACCCCCACCATCAAGCACAAATACGGGAATATCTTGACACGCCGTGTCGGAAAACTAACGCTGCCTGCCCGCGAGATGTGTAGCTGCAAAGGGAGGGGAGGAAATTGAGGCCGTTCCGAGTGTTCACAGCAGAATCTACCCAGGATCTATAAATCAGAATTTGTGGTCTTTCAGGGCCGAGCAGGCGAGGATGGGTTGCTTTAGAACAACACACAGTGGCTTAAATTGGTACTCCACTGGAGTCTGCAGGGCTTTTGCTCCCGAAAATAAGAAGTTAATAATGCGGTGCCACTGCTCATCAGAGAATCTGATTTATTAGTTGCTTTGGTTTAATGCAGGTCATTTCTGAAGAGAACCGAAAGTTTCTAGTCTCATAAATTCAGCAGAAGAAGCAAAAATCAGAATAATGGATTTCTGCATTTACTTTTTTTGAAATGATATTTTAGGAGTTCCTATCTCGTCCGTCTTTAATTGTACGACTGATTTAATGTGTACTTTACAGCGTGAGGTGAAAATCTGTGTTCTGTCTGTAAGCACAGAAGATGCAAAGATGTTGAACAGCTCTTTTGCCCGGTGAAATGTGATTCTGCAGCTGTCTCGTGCTGTGTCTTTTATTTTGGATTGACCACACTTGAATAGATGTTTGAGCAGAACAAGGTTTTCAACAGTCCTACAAACTCTGGGCTGCAATACTGCTTTATAACGCTGTCACTGTCAGGCTTTGCAAAGACCTCGCTAGCTTCTTTTTGATAAAAGCAAGTTTACTATTATAGAAAGGACATTGCTAAATGTATTTTTAACCCTCTCTCCCACTATTTGAGGTATTACTCGTTTGCCAGTCTGAGTTGCTGCATTCTGAAGGGTTTGCGAGCGGGTGGAAATGGCAGCCAGTGTTTTGTTTCGCTAAATGGTTCTCAGGTGTGTTTGATGGCCGTCATACAAGCGATTTGTTTGTATGTGAAATTCATGACAAGGGGAAGGCTTTAGATTGAAAGTGTCTTGACAAGGGGAATTATGAAAATTGAAGTATCTCATACAAATAACATTACTTTCCCAGGGGGCTGCTTCTTCCCACTTTTTTTTTTTGGTGTAATCATCGTAACACTGTGTGTAGTTTGCTGTCCTTCTCCAAATGACAGATCTCCTTGCAAAAGGCAATAACCTGTCTGTAACGCTTGCCTGTGCCAGTGGAGAATGTATGGTCTGAAGAAGTCTCTCCAAGTTACGGTGTATCGCTAGAAAAACTGTACCTTCCTTCCTTTCTTTCTGTTCCAGCTTGTCACCCAGATGCTGATGGCTTACCTGTCACGCCTCTCAGCCATCGCAGGCAACAAGATAAACTGCGGGCCAGCTCTCACATGGATGGAGGTATAGTATGAGGCTTAGATAATTCTATATGTATAGAATGAATATATAGAGGCTTAGATAATTCTTTGTTTCCGGACCTCGGCAGCAGAGCAAGCCACAAATGTGCTCTTTTCCCTTTCCAGAAAGAGATATAATCCTCCCAGACCTGTTAGTGTCACTGAAATGCTATCCTAAAAGCTTTCTTCCCCTGTTACCAGGGTATAGGTGGCCACAAAAGGTATAGAAGAACCAGAATCAGATCCAGCGTTAAGAATATAGGAGCTTTTTTCCCCCCCTCTTGCTTGGATTTTGTCACCCAAAGACGTACGGTTCTGCAGACACTCACAAATAAAGGGAGGTGGCAGTTGTAGCGGGGCTGCGATCCGATCGATCCGCCTGGGAGAGTCCACTTTGTGGCTGAAGTCTCTGAGCAACAGGCTGCCGAAAGCGTACACGTTCTTACGCTTCCTTTTGGCAAGGCAGTACTGCGAGTGGGGCAAGTTTCTAAAGCTGTTGGCAGTGCCTCAGTTATGGTGTCTGCCTGCCCTCTTTTTTCCTTTTTATTATTTATTTTTCCTCACGATAGCTGCAGAAACAATAAATATTATCTGCTCCTGCTTGCCGTCGGCGTTGGTTAAACCCCTCAACAGAGCCTGCACTGTTTGGATATTGTGGGTTGCAGCTGCAGCTTTGGTTTCGCTGTTAATGGTTTTCTACTGTCTCAAACAATGGAGTTTATTGGGCAAGGAGGGCAGGAAAGAATGGGGCTAAGAGCTCCAGGCCACCTGTCCCTGGCAGCGGCGCTGTTGCCGATTAGTCTGGGTAGACACACGTGTGCTTCTCCGCTGCCTGGTGCTATTGCTGCGCCCCAGGAATAGAAACAGCTATTATTAGACTGTCGCAATTCGGTTTTCAATGGTTGTGATAAGGAGCGAGTGCATTTTCCTGCAGTTTCCCCCGCTGATATCCTCCTCGCCCTGAGATGCTTTGGGATGAGAAAAATCTTGGAAACCTTCTCAGCAGGAAGGGCGGAAGGGAGGTATAGAGAAGGAAACTGCAGAATTTACAGCAGTGGACCTAAAGATTACAGCAAGCCTATTGCACATGTGGAATAACCTTTGCGATTAACTGAGAAACTTACAAAATTTTACACGAGCACAGAAATGTAGGAATTTTGTAGGCTGATGATTGCAGCAAGGGGTGGGAGCCATGTTTTCTTGAAAAAAGAAATAAAGGTGGGAGAAAATGGAAAGCGATGCTAGTTTTCGGTTTGGCAGTGCTTCCTCCTTACCTCAGTGCCTCTTGCAGAGTGATAATTCCACCTTGCAGAGAATTTTGTTGGTCCCTTTTGTGTTGCCCTTTTACGTACTTCAGGAAAAACAATAGGATTTGGGGTTAAAGGGAGGTGTAAACATTCACTGTCGCTTGTACACAAAGATGCACAAACACAGCATTTTTCATATTAGTTGGATGGGGCTGTATGACCTTGTGAAATACTTTTTATGACTTGTTCTTCCTTTCTGCGGGTGCTGCTGTCTCCGGGGATCAGCTTGACGTCTCCGCCGTGTGTGAGCGCCGGGAACACGCTCCTCACTTGCCCTCGGCTGCCTGACAGTCTCCTGTGCTCTTTATTTCAGATTGATAACAAGGGGAATCACCTGCTAGTCCACGAGGAATCATCCATTAACGTTCCTGCTATTGCTGCTGCCCATGTTATTAAGAGATATATTGCTCAAGCAGCAGACGAACTGTCCTTTGAGGTAAATAATTAAAGGAGTTTACGTTCCTTCTTGGCGTATACAGAAGAGCGTGTGTCTCTGCGCGCGCGCGTGCACATATTCAGACACTTCCAGAAAGTTTTCTGAGGTGAAGCTTAGAAGACTCGGGTAAATACTCAATTTGCAGTGGGTTGGATACGGGGAGGAGTTCAATTGTCTTTAAAATATAGCTTTATTTGGCATTAAACGTCTTCTGATTAAACAGATCCTGCCGAGAGCTCTAGCCTGGTCCCTGGGCGGCAGCAGAGCCCGCCTGGGTCGCACTGTGCGGTGTATTAAAGGTGTGTTGTGTCTGTTGAGGAAGGCTGCTCCCATAAGTGTGTAGGGGGACGCGTGCCAATTTAATTATTCATTGGCCAGTTTACACAGCCCGGGTTCCTGTCAACAAGTTCGCCTCTAAACCCATTTTTAAAAGCCTCTGCTCCCGTGAACAGTAAAGAACCAGACTGTGAAAGAATTTGGCATTTAAGGAGCCAGGTGATAATTTAAAGCTGTTCTTAAAGTCTTCCTTGAGGCAGAGCGGGAGCTGCTGTGGAGCAGAGACCTGGAAGATGAGACTCTGGAAGTCACTGGGTGTCTGGCACCTATTCTACCCAGAAAGCAGCATTTTATGCTCTGATTGTTTGTGTGCAGGGCTGCTGCCAACGGAGCCTTCACAGGGTTACCCAAAAATGTGTCGAGGAAACCAGTTAGTGCCCACAGCAGCTTTTGGGATCGCATCCTTAGCGTGCAGCCCAGGAAAAAATAATAATAATAATAGTGATAGTCTAGTGCTGCCAGGGTTTTGTCCATATTCACTGGCACCGCGCTAAGCAGAGAGACAGGTGGGTATGTCTGTCAAGTCAAAATGCACACAGTGCAGGGCACAGGCTGTTGGTCAGCAGTTCAGTGTTACTAACAGCAGGAAGATGGCACTTCCCGCTGGGAAAGCTTCCAGCTCGGTGCCAGCAGGCTGTACCTTGGCCGTCCGACTGTCCTGCGGTCCAACAAGTCGTTACTGGGCGCAGTATACGAGCGGGGAAACCACGGCACGTGTGGCACAGTCAGAAACCGTGGCAGAGCAGAAGTGGGATGGTTTTTTTTACAATGCTGTCTTCTGTTCCCTAACCCCCCCCCACCTCTTTACCATCAGGCTATTCGTAATTTTTAATAGGCAATTGCAAAAGTAGCTGACTGGCATTTGCTGCCCGATACTGAGGAAAACACCTGGCTTCTCTGCTCGTTGTGGTGACAGCGGTTTCCTTAATGGCAATTTGCGTTGCTGTTGCTTTGTTATTCCCCTGAGGAAATCACTGCACTTCCCCGTGGCTCAGTTATCCCTTTTTTGAAAAAGAGGACGTGTGATCTTCTTTGTAAAGCACTTGGAGATCCATTAATGCAAAGCATCTGGTAAAAGTTGGGCGCTACTGTTAACAATTTTTGGAGTACCTAGCTGCAGGATCTGCTTAGGTTCTGGCCGATGTCATTTCCTATAAGAGAGATCTTCATTCTCACCGAGCCAAATTGAGTATTGGTTATACTGATTTCCTTTTGAACTATAGCAGTATTACATTTTTTATGTACCTAATGCCACCCCACCTCTCCTCTGTTTGTTTTCTGATGCAGAAAAAGCATCTCTCGGGCAGTTTGTGCACTGCAAAGGGACCTTTTAACTTTTTGCTGCAAAAGGAAACAAATGACATATATCGATGCCCACCTATGCATGCATAGAGCATGTAGTAAAAGTTAGTTCAGCTACTGGAGAGTATTTTCCAAAGCGTTTCCACGCTATCGCCGCTTACTTATGTCTGCAGTTAAATCCGAACGCTTCCGTGCCCTTCGGCAGCGAGCCTGCTGCTCTTGAGAACTGTTTCCTTTGGAACAGCTGGATCCTGCGTGTTGTGTAAGGCGGTAACCCTTCCACCTCGCAGGCTGGGTTTACACAGGCAGATGTCTTGAGGTGGGCTCGCAAGTTGCTCACAAGTTGCACGTTTTCTTGCGGCGCTGACGGATGCGGTTGCTCGAATGGTGCTGTTTGAGTTGGGCCGCGTTGCAAGCGGTGAGTGATGTTGCCCATTTTTTGCAGGTGGGGGACATCGTGTCTGTGATTGATATGCCACCGAAGGAGCTGACCACGTGGTGGAGAGGCAAACACGGATTTCAGGTAGGCACGAGCGTCAGGCGTGATACTGCGGCTTAAATACAGGCAGGGACCTCGGCACTGCGTTCATCCGACGGCGGTGCCTGCGCGGGATTGCTCACGGAACGAGCGGAGTGTCCCTGCGCTGGTGTAAGAGGGTTTCCCCTGTCCCTCCGGAGTGGTCTTTGTAGGAAGTTGTCTCCCTGCCTCGCTCTGTGGGTTTGGGGCAGCAGGACCCTTTGGTTGACAGCTGGCCTGATGTTATGGAAACTCATATTGCGCCCCGTCTGAGGCAGCTGACGCCGGTATTCAAATCATCCCGGTCCTTCCACCGGCTACAACTACATCAGGCACAACACAGAGGACTTGGAGAAAGCCCGGTTTCTTTGGAAGAAACCAAAGACTTTGGTTTCTTGGAGAAGCCAAAAACTTTGGCTTTCTTGGAGAAAGACACTGCCACTGACTTCGACACGGCGCCCAACTAACCTGTGCTTTCGCGTCCCCATTTATTCTTCAGTGTTAATATTACTGGTCTCTGTGGATGTGATAGCAGAGAGGTTTAGGCTGAATTTTCAAAAGAGCCCAAACGTACCTGGGAATTAGGTACCAGAGCTTTTGCGTCAAAATAGCACCGCCCTTCCAAAAGAGTTGTTATTCCCAAGGTTGGATTTTCTCATTAGGAAATCGAAGTAATAAAAAGTGCACCTCTATTTACAGAACAAACCCCCAAAGCTACTAAAGGTTGGAGTAACTGGCTTTCTGCTTTCTCACACTGTAGCTCTCAGGGTTCAGCTCTGTTCAAGTAGGAGGGATTTTCGTTCTGCAGTTGCTGTCTGTGAGTTTGCTCTAAGGAGGGTCAGAATTGACCCCAGACACCTGTATAGTTTGGCTTGGAAAGTCTTCTCAGAGTCCCTCGGATCTTCCCTGGCAGAGCTTGCTGTGCCAGACCCAGATTGTGAGCAGGGCTGTGTGGAACTGGATCTCCAAACGCTACACATCCCATCTGACTGGAGCGGTGGTTATACGGTGGCGTTTCTGCCCGATTAGCCAGAGCACGTGAGAGGCAGCTTTTGTTGGCTTTATATCAGATGTGGGAATTGAGATAGCATCTCGTTTGTAAAACCAGAGCAGCGTGGACGTAGGATACCTGCTCTGAAATGAAATTTGCTTCTAGAGTTAACACGATATTTCTTGAAGAAACGTGTCTGTTTTGAGCTAGTCTTTGCAGCACTCTTGTTCTGATCCTAGAAGCCCTAAAGCTGTATTTGTGCAAAATTAGTGAAATGCTTTAGCACTGCTTGAAACGATCGGGTTATGCCAAATTTAACTTCCAAGTGAATCAACGGAACAAAACGCGGCTGCTTTGCGATCCGTGCGTGCGCGCAGCCGCCTGGCACGCGGCTGAGGGATTACAAGTCAGGGCATCCCCACGAAGGATGTCCATCCCGTTATTCCGTGCAGCTCCCTGCTTGCCGTCAGGATGGCTCAAACTGGGACCAGATACCAAGAGCGATTAAAGTCGCAAGAAGTGAGGGAGCTTCCCCCTGATCCCGTCTCCCTGCTCACAGCGACCCTGTTGTGCTTTCCCAGCGCAAAGATGAGCAAACCGCTTGAAAGGGGGTTTGTCTGTATCCCTGTGTCCGCTGACACAACAGATCCGAGCAGCTGCAGAAATAGAGCACCACGTTTTGGCTTAGCAGGACGTTAAGGATGGGATAATCTCGTGTCTTGAGCTAGAAGCAAGAATCTTTCGCAGCTGGGATCCGCTCGCAGCCGCCGAACCGTGCCGCTGGCAGCCATAATACGCGTCGCAGTCGCTCGCAAAGGGCAGAAAATGAAGTTGGTGTGTTTTAAGAAGTCCCTGCCTGTCGGCTGAGATAGGGTGAGGGACCAGCGGGCTGCAGAGTAAAGCTCGTTAGCTCCGAGGTGGTTTTCAACAGCTGTGCCTCAGCTGACAGGCAGTAATTTCACCAGCTATGCTAACTCGGTTATTGCTGCGCAGCCGCTGAGCTCATTTGCAGGGGGGTGCGTTTTTTTCCTGTGAATTAACAGTTTTTGTCATTTCTTTGAAATGTACTTAGAGCATTTCGTTGCTGTGAAATGCCATCAGCTGGCAAGAGGTGCAAATTCTAGGCTTGTAAAGGGAGGGGGAGAGCTTTTTAATTCGAGTCTCAAGTTTAAGGCCCGTGAGCGGCGAGTGGACAGAAAAAGCACATTTTCTGACACAACAGGGTTTTTTGGACCGTACTCACTGCTGCAGTGAGAAGAGAATTCAGAGAAAGGAAATTTAGCTCTGGTGTCGATACACCAGACTTCGGGATGTGTGGCAATTCAGTGCAGAAGTGTACTTGAGGAATGCTTAAAAAGAGTGTCTAGGTGAAAAACGTTACAGTTATATGTCTACGAACTGATGAAGCTGTGCAGCCTTTAAAGCATTTCTTATAGGCAAACAGTTTGTTCCAATTTAAGAACAATAGCCGTTGGAAAGGCGATAGCAATCTGTTGATCCAGTCATTTTAATGAATAAAATAAATCAACAAAGGCTTGTCTTGCCAGATAGTTGTGATTCTGAGAGCAGATAAAAGGAGGAGGCCCAAAGCCCAAGTGTTTGGACAGTTTCTTCGTGTTACTTCTCAGGTTTTTGCTTTGTGTGAGGAAAAGAGCAAGATTTTATCAAGCAGACCCCAGCTTACACGGTGAATCATGTCTCGAAAGGAGGAGAGCAAGCTTTCGCTGCAGGTGGAAGAGAATTTCCTTCTTGACTTAAAAGAACTGAACTGGTTTTGTGCATTTAAACCAGCTGTGACTGCGTATGTCTGGGCAGAAGTGCTTTCATTTGTGCATGTCCCCCGTCTGTTAGGATAAATAAAGGGCTTCTCTACAGAATCACGGAAAGTTAAGGGTTGGCAGGGACCTCTGGAGATCACCTGGTCCAGCCCCCTGCCAGAGCAGCTCCACCTACAGCAGGGGGCACAGGATGGCGTCCAGGTGGGTTGGGAATGTCTCCAGAGTGGGAGACTCCACCACCTCTCTGGGCAGCCTGTGCCAGTGCCCTGCCACCCTCGAAGGCAAGAAGTTCCTCCTCGTGTTGAGATGGAACTTCTTTATTTGATTTTATACCCATTGTCCTGTCACTGGGCACCACTGAAAAAAGCCTGGCCCCCTCCTCCCAGCCCCCTCCCTTGAAGTATTTGTAAACATTGATGAGATCCCCCTCATCCTGCTCTTCTCCAGGCTAAAAAGACCCAACTCCCTCAGCCTTTCCTCATCAGAAAGATGTTTGTTGTCCAAATGACCAAGAGGCAGGTCTGTGGTTGACAACAGAAACGCAAATCTGGTGGGTCGCAAGCATGGCCACGTTGGACCGCAGCTTTGATTCCGCATGGAATTGTTCTTTGCCTGAGCTGTCCTTCGGGAATGAATCACCATTTTTCTTATCCTTCAGATTTCCGTGTTACGGTGGCGGGTGCCTCTCTCCCGGTACCTGATCTAATGACTGCACTGCAAGGCGCTTAATCCCGCACGCAGCAAAACAACCCACTAGGCTTCTTATCATTCTCTCTGGTTAAAGTAAAATGATTTTAAAGATATTTTTCCTCAAGCCTTTTTTCTTTTCAAATGTCCTTAGTGAGTCACCGCTTTCGTTGTGAGATTGTTACCTAAATTACAGCCACCTCCACATTAACAGCCTTCCAGCCCGCTTTGTTCTTTTTCTTCATGCTTTGTCTTTTCGATCAGTGACTCCCTTTCAGGCAGCTGAATCACTGGGGACAGGCCATGCACAACTGCCTTTTGGTGTGCGGAATAATTCTGGCTTTTGGGTATCGTTTCATTAGTTGCACTCTTGCACGACAGCCACCTGCACAGCTGCTGGAGGTGACGCTTAACAACACACAACTGGGGCGGGCTGGACTTTTCCGGCATCAGCCTGTGCTTGAACTGGTTGTGAAACTGCAGTCCCTTCATTTCAGATACATGCTGAACCTGAACGTGGGCTTTAAGGCTGGATAGATTCCCCTAAAAGGGCCATATTCTGTCTTGGATTGGTCAGGAGTAAAACTTAGCTCTTAGTTGAGAGCGTTTTTTTTTTCCCTGTGGGCATCATCTGCTAATAAATAGCATGTATGTGATGTGAACATCGGGTACCAATCAGTAAAAATGGCCTGGGGAGGCTGAGTACATCCGTGTGGCTAGTGGCCCTTTGGAAAGGCCGGTTCGTAAATGAGGAGCCGACGTTTGATTTGTGGCTCACGTGCGTGTGGGAAGCCGGCGCGAGAGGCAGCCGTCTGGCCGGCCACCGAAACAGGCGACGCGCAGGCGCCCGGCGGACGCGTCACCGCTGACGTCGTTTCCCGGCCAGATGGCCGCTTCCATTTGTAGAACGGCGCCAACTGCGGGAACAGATTGGGCAAAATTCTGGCTGGAGTGATTTGCCACGAGTTTCCCACTCGGCGCGCGTCCGCTCTGCCCCTTTTCTGCGGGCACGAGGCAGAAGTTTGCCCGGGAAGCGGCGCCCGCGCCTGGGAGCTGGCTTCTCCCTCGCCAGCCAGAGCATCTCTCCCATCCTTCAGCCTGTGTCAGGACCAAAAAATAACCAAAATGTCGCAAACGATGTTCCTTTCGCCATTTGTCTCGCTACTGCTTTCTCGTTTGTTTGAATTCCCTCCCCGTACGCTGAAAATGATTACTGTTATTTTGACTTTTCCCCTTAAAACCTCATGTATCTTCCAGTTTTAGCAGATGCTGGCATAGAAGTAAAAAAAAATAAAATATATAGTAGCTGTTGCAGGAATGTTTGCATGCAACAATTGCCTGTGCTTTCCTCCTTTGGTTAAGGTGTGTAGTGATTTTTTTAACCTTTAGATGACCTTGTATTTATCTAAATATATACACTATCCTTGCTATTCATTTTCATACGTTGCCAAATCCTTTAATCCTGGCTCAAGCTCTAACAGTGCCTTGCTACATCCGTTGAGATTAACTCTTGGACTAAACTCATTTATTTACACAAAATCATGGAACCCTTTCCATGGGAGGAAAAGCAGCATCTTTTAAGTGGGTGGGAATGAGGCATAAGTTATAGGTTATGACCCTGAAGATGATCCCTCGGGGATCTTACAAGAAAAGTCAGAATAAATAGGTCGGAAAGCGCAAGCCACCAGCGCTATTAGCAGTGAGTTAACATCGGGGAGCTTGTCAGCACCAGCACAAGTAAAAATTCGCTTTCCCTTAAAATTATTGGGAATATAAAAAAATATTTCCCCTTATAATTATTGGTTGGGAGCATGGATGTGTTGAGAACAGGTACAGTGGTTTATTTGGGAAAGGTTCTGAGATATGTAGAAGCAGTGACATCACCATCTTGAGCCTTCTTTCATTTCCAAATTCAAGTGTAGCGTTGCATATATCATCCAGAAGCAGGAGACGCGTTATGGTAACGATCAAAGGCAAACGAGCTGTTGATTGCAGGATGGGATTTGGGGTTGGATTTAGATCCATCGTTTTTCATTATGATTAATGGAAGGTTAGTGTCCAAGTGCTGCAGGTTTCTTTCCACGTCTCTGGCATAGGCGTTGTGGGCAATGAGCAAAGGTTCTCCAGGCACTGGGAATGAAGGGAACTCTATCGCTTCGGCTACGGAGCCTCCCAAGGGCGTCATTTGTGTGGTGGGGCTGAGACTTTCGCTGGATGTGGATGTTTTTCCCTGACGTAAAAATTGTCTCCGCCATCTCTGGCAGAGGAAACGTCCGGGAGATACTCTCAGCTATAGGAAAGTGTTTAAAAGGCACGCGATGTGCTTTGTTTAAATAGCAGTACTTTTTGTGTATGTACCGATTAGCCTGTTTGTCAACATCTCCTGGCGAAGCGGCATCGCTGAGCTGCCTGATGAAGGCATTCCCAGCATCCCTGCACGTGATGCTGGGAATCGGGCTGGTTTTCTGGTGCTAATCAGCGTCATTTCTATCTACGAACGGCGCAAAAATCACCGCTGCGTTGTTTAACTCCAGGATATCAGCTCCCTGCAGAACTGGCACGCCCGGCTGAGTGAGCGGTCGGGTGAAGCCCTACATCATCTTGGTTTTTGGATGGGTTCTTCAGCTCTGCGAGTCACCTGGGCACAGGCCAGTCTCCCTTACGGGGAGCCACAGATGAGAGAAGGGAGGTCTGCCGATCCACGGGACAAGTCCTGTTCCCGTTTAACAAAAAGCATATTCCGAGTCTTTAGCATTAAGGATGGTGGATTGCAGTTTGTCCTCTTACTTGGACAAAACGTTGCCTTGCTGGATTTTGGGGGTGGGGGAAGGAGGAAATTATCTGGGATGACTATTAACTGTTGCTTCCCTTCGGGAATTTGGAATAGTCTCAAAGTCTGGCGTGTTCACCTGGACGCAGCGTGCACGACACCGCCGCTAAACTGCTTGGAGGTTTCTGGGTCAAAATCAACTTGGAGTAGGAGGGAGATTTTTTTCTTTTTCTTGTTTTTTTCTTCCCTGGGAGACAAAAGGGAATTGTGTAAGATGAATAAATAGAGGAGGGACTGTGTGCCAGAGTGGCAGTGCTGCCTGCCTTGTGGCTCCGATGAATTTCATAGATGTGCTGACACGGCCGGCCGCAATCCCGGCCCCGTTCCTCTGTCCTGATGGTCTTGGGGCCCATCCGCTGGCTCTCTGCCACCCCTTGTTGCAGCACTTGACCCAACCCTGGCTGCCTGAAGTGACTTGATGCTTTCAGCTGTCCCCAAACACATGCCTGGCGCGGGACAGGAAATCCTGCTTCTGGAAATGCTCGGGAGGGTGGTGGTGCTTGAATTACATGTCACAATACAGGAGCTGTGTTGGGTGGGGAGGTGGGACAGGAGAGGAAAAAAGGTCTGGAAATACGGACTGAGGGTGAAAGTCGCCCAAGGCTGTGGTCTGGCTCGACTTTGACTTGGGAAAAGAGGAAGAAGGAGGACGCTGTGAAGCGGGGAGAGGGCTGGGATGCTGGGAAGTGTAAAACCCCTGTCTGGTCACATCTTAGCCTGGATCCTTAAATAGTGAAAGGGAAAGAACAGAATAGAGGTGATTCCACTTCTCCACAGAGACCTTTGAGTGGCATGTGAGTTTCTGCAGGCACATCTTACTTAAACAGAACTGTCAGATCCTCCCCATGCTCTACTCTTTAACCCTTATGGTGGTTTAGATGGTCTCTCCAGCAGTAGAGGGGATCATAGAATGGTTTGGGTTGGAAGGGACCTTGAAGACCAGCCAGTTCCCACGCCCTGCCCTGGGCAGGGACACCTCCCACCACACCAGGGTGCTCCAAGCCCCGTCCAACCTGGCCTTGAACCTCCAGGGATGGGGCAGCCACAGCTTCTCCAGGCAACCCCGGCCAGGGGTTCTTTACTCCCCACCCTCAGAGTAAAGAATTTCTTCTCAGGTTGAAGATGCAGGGAAAAACGCTGTGTTAAAGGTCAGTGTGGGGAACACTGCAAATGAGCATTTGAAAGCAATTAGCCAAAGGACCTTGCTGTGACTTGGGCACTCGGAGATGTCCCCTTGGCAGTGATGCTGGCAGCAGAGTAGAAGCTGCGTTTCAGCGGCTGTCAAAATTTTCGGCGTAGGTACGAGACTGCCCACCAGGAGTCCTAGCTCCTGCCAGAGATTATTTTTTTGGCAACATCACACTGTTTCTTCTAAAAATACTTGTGTTTATTTGTAGTCAAATTGCTGGCTCCTTAATTACAAATGTAGAACGCGTTTTACTCTATGTGTATTGTATTAAACCTGTCCTCAGTGCTGAGATCGAATTGAATTCAACTAAAACCACGTAGAACTTTTTAACCACGCTTCATCTGAATGCTTCAGGAGGGTCACTTACAACCCACACTCATCAGATCAAGCACAGAAGAGACCTTTTCAGGGTCTTCTCCTAACTTACATATGGGAATATGCATTTTTCTGTAATGGGACTATACAGACGCGCAAACACACTGACCCGTATTTGATTTCAGGTTTCTAAAGGAAGAAAACGTTAAAGGGGCTTGTGAACACAGTATTTTGACAGTGAAAAAAGGGGCTTGTGAACACAGTATTTTGACAGTGAAAAAAGGTGGCGTGTTGGTGAGACTCGAGTACAGGTAGTTGAGATGCTGAGAGCTGAAACGTCTCGCGCTCTTCATTAAATTTCATGTTACACAGATGCAGGAAACCCAGCCAAAGTCCTTCTGTCTCTCTCTCGAGTTCCACCCGAGATGTAAGGGTGTGCAACACACTTGTCCTCTCCCCTCTCTGGTGCAGGTTGAATAGCTCTGTCCCGTGCACCAAGCTTAGAAAACAGACCTATAACCGTATTTTTGCAGAACTAATTATTTGCTTTGTAGAATTTCTGGCTGCATCATTTTGAAAAAATTATTACTCTCATGCTGGTCATTTTATGCTGGATAATGTTATGGAGCGTCAGGCAACGGAGTTTGAGGAAAATGTTTAACAGTTCAGATCTTAAAACACTGCGTTCAATATTCTGCCTCTCTTTCTGTTTTTACTACAGGTTGGATTTTTTCCTAGTGAATGTGTCGAACTAATTAACGACAAAGTTCCTCAGTCCGTGACCAATTCCGTGCCAAAACCAGGTAAGTGCATTAAGTTTTACAGCGCAGTGAAATAAAATGGAGTTGTCTTTTTGGTGTTCCATGTTTAATACCTCCTTTATACGTCTCATGGTATAATCTATGTAGTGATCATCCTTTAAACACACCATGTTACCCTTTCTATGTGTTGGTCATCCACACGTTACCTCTCCGAATAGTTGCCACTGTTGAATGTCTTTCGTCTGCGGTGTGTCGTAAGCTCGTCTCAACGTCCATCTCCTGCATGAATCGAAACATTTTAAAGCTTGTAAGAATTTCAGATTCCTTCAGCCATCTGTAACTAGTGACTCCATGCAACGTCCCCGTTCTTGCTGTCCGGAGACTGTTGCATGGTAGGGTTTTTTCGTACAGAACGTACAGGCCACCCAAAAACGTTTATGCTGACTTAGGTGGAATAGATTAATTCGGTACTTGGGGCTTCTTTCAGTTTGGGGCTTGATGGAGAAAGTCAGGAGGAACAGAACGTGGAATTCTAATTGCTTCTGCTCCGGCGGTATGACTCCATCTACTTCCTGCTGCCTTCTGGACAGTTTTGTATCGCGTGAAATACAGGCAAATTCATACCAAGCTTTGCTGGTGAGAGGAAAAATAAATAGAAAACGAGATCTTGGATCTGATTCTACTTTCATCCCAGTATGCACTGCAAGTGATTGTAGTTGGATGTGCCGGCACAACTGAGATCTCTACAGAATTTACTGGTGGTGAATTGTTTAATTGTTCCAATTTTTAAAAAAATATCTATATATTCCTATAGATATATAAAGATCTATCTGTATATCTTTTGTATCAAGAGAAAGCAGTTTGAAATTGCTGATCTTTCTTAAAGCATTATGCAGCTGGCAAGTTGAGCTGGAGAGCTGGTTAACTGACGTTCTTTTCATCCATTTTCTTTATTTTAATGCTGTTCCTTATCGTACAAGATTGCTGACTTGATACTTTCAAACAAATAGATGCGATTCAAGAGCTTGACTTCTGCTAAGGGAAATGCATTTTATCAGATCTTGCGTTACAGCTTGGAACTTGAGGTTCAGTGGTAAAAAGTCACGAGCTCGCAGTGCGCTGCATTAATCTGCGTGCTTCAAAGGGCTGCCACTCCAGGGAAATAGTTTTCCCAGCCATTGGTATCTCCAGCCTTTGTTATTCCTGGGAACATGCGAATGTATCTGGTAGAATCAGTGTCACGGAGATGACCAGCAACTCAAAGCGCTGCAGCAGGTGGTCGTTCCATAAATCCAGTATCTGCCTTTTATTGTTTGAAGTTGATCTCTAAATACCGGGATCAGCCGAAAGCGTGTAGGCGAGGGCGACTTTAACTCGAAATACAGGCCAGGCTGATAGATACAACCATAAGCAAGTGTTTATTATTAAATATGGCTCAGGCAATTAAATGTCATGAGCTGCTAGTGAATAGTTTCTTGCTACGCTTTAATGAGAGATAATGAAGCAGCATAGATTAATAGATACTATTTGGCTTTAACAACACGCTAGGGGGTGGATTTCCTCTTCCAGCCCTGGGAGATGTTTGTTATAAAGTTGATACCAAAAGCCCTATTAAAAGTAATAAGTTGAAAGTATTGCCAAGTCATGAGGCTGTCCCTGTCGACCTTCCCCGATCGCTGTTCCTCGCCTACAATTAAAGGCAAAAGGCTGTTTTGGAAGAACACTTTGAGGTGTTTTGAGGCGTAAGGACTGGTGGGACGCGTGTGGCAGCCGCTGCTGGAATCCTGCCCTGCCCTTCCTTTGCGCACGGAATCCACGGTACCGCTCCTTGGTAGCGTGACACTTCCTATTTTTCCCACCTTGGGAAGTGACAGTACTGGCAGAAGGCTGGAAGAGTCTTCCTTGGCTGTTAGAGAAGTTGTGCCTGGGCAGGAGCTAGAAGGAGCCAGGGAGGAGATTCCCGGAGTCCGGGCGAGTTGAGTGTGGTGTCGGAGAGCTCGAGGAACCGATCTGCCTGGAGGGGAAATGAAGGGGGAGAAGGTGGAGGGGGGAGGAAGGCGTTTGAGTCCCCCGGGCTGGGTTAGGCAGAGCTGCACCAGGGGAAGGTGGCACCCGGCGGTCGGGACTCGCTGGAGCACCCGAGTGGCTTCGGCAGCGCTGCCGGGAAACGGGAAACCGCATCTTTCCAAGCGGTTCCTCCAGAGCCTCGCTGGGATAATGCAAAGAGCTTGCGTTTTCCTCACCCGTATTCCGTGCCTTTAGTGTGTTCTGATCTATGGCTCAAACACACTTAAATATCCACATCTATTAATTTTCTCCCCCGTACCTCTATTTGAAACATCAAACTGGCTTTTCCCAAGGAATAGAAACTTTTCTAGAAGGAACCACGTGGAGCTTTTCTCCACACTCGACATTACCAGGCTATTTCATCTAGAATTAACGTGAAGTTTTAGATTTGGGCTCGATAAGACATACTTATCAACGTGCAAACTTTATTTTCTTTGATCAAAATACGATGTGTGGAGCATCTAGGACATTTTGTATCTGCAGCGTAGAGCTCTTTGCCACAAAGGAATTTACAAACATAGAACTCCTTGTGTTGTTTAATTGTCCCGAGATTTGGCTGGGTTGAGGAATCTAATGAAAAGCAGATGGAAAGCAAAGAACTTCCTGCCCTGCCTTTTTATTATTGTTTATAATTAGTGGTTTTGATTTGCAGAAGTGATGGGGACAGCATGTTAATAGAACCATAAAACATGGCACTGGTCTATAACGCACTACAATTAATGACTGAGGTTCAAATGAAAACATAACACGGGGAATGGGAGAGGAGGGTCGGGTTTAAGTTGCAAACTCTGCTTTTAGAAACAATATTTTCTTGGACGCTGGAAATACGTGCTTCCACCAGCGATAATGCAGCCGGTGCCGGAGGTAAAGGAAAGAAAATGGACCGTGCAGGAAAACTGTCCAATTCTGAAAATTCAAAGTAATAAGAAAGAATATTGCTTTTGCCTTGAGTCACCTCGGAAATGTATTTGGCGATGAAGTGTGGATTGTCAAAGCTGTCGTCTCCCAAAATCCTAGGGGTAGGTGTGCTTGCGGAGACGCGTGTGCGCGCACCAGGTTGGACGTTAAAGGCAGCTTCGTTATTGCTTAAGAGAGTTGTTTAGTGATTTCCTTTTTCAAACGCCGGACACATGAGAAAGGCGTATGAGGAAAGAGAGGGAGCTCAGGAGCCTTTGGAAGTTGCCTGCGGAGCGCTATTTACCGTTCAGTATTGCACTTAGCCCGTGCCCCGGTTTTTTTTCATGTTCAGCGCTC
The DNA here is from genome assembly GCA_013398295.1 of Chionis minor. Lineage (NCBI taxonomy): Eukaryota > Metazoa > Chordata > Aves > Charadriiformes > Chionidae > Chionis > Chionis minor. Next base: position 329,781 of record VZSF01000828.1, on the reverse strand, counting down.
TAAGAAAATGCTTTTTATTCAGGTGGGATGCAAACTGGTATCCCAACTGTTTCTGGTTGTGTAAAAAAACACTGGAAAGATCCAGGGAGGTAGTGTGGGCTCACCAAATCCCAGATTACTTGAGCACTTGCCTTTTTTCCTAAATTCTTCCTGTATTCTTACTCAGATACCAATACTCTAATGATAACGTCTTAGCCAAAATTTATTATATTGAATTGCTATCTAATATTAAATAGCTAATAGTACTTACTGACAATTTAGCTGAATTACAGTGCTACAGGAGGTGGAATCAGCTTGCATTTATAAAGATACAGGATAAAGGTTGCATTTGAATTTCAGATATTCGGTGAGAAGTGACTCTCTTAAATATTCATTGCGCTGCTTAGAAGAAAAAAAGTGAATAGCTGTTTTATTTTCTCGCCTTCTCAGTGAACGTTTGGGAATTGCCTGCAGATTGTGGCTGTGTTTACTCTTCTCATGCACTCCTGTCCATCCCTGGTTGGTCTTTTCTGGGACCAGTATATGTGTGTTCATGTTGTCCCCGCTCGTCATTTTGGCCACCTCAACGGCAGCATGGCTCGTTATCTGTTTCAGTCCGTTCTTTCTCCTAATTCTGGCTGTTTGTAGCGTAATGGCATGTCACGCTTCACCTCATACCCGCAGTTTGTTTCATGTCTTTGGCTAACGAGTAGCATCTTGCCCTGTACCAAACCGCCACATCTTTGAAGGTTTCTACACGTGGTTCAGCTGGTTTCAGGGGGGAAACAAAGACTGAAGATGCAGATTGCAGGGGGACAGGGAGAGCTTAAGCCAACGGATGGGGGAGAAGAAGGTAACGTTGCCCTTTCTTCAAAAACAATAAGCATTTTTAAAACTTTGGGGGTCATTCTCACCCGTTCCTCAGTCTTGCTTAGGATGAAAGGAGTGACCCCAGCAGCTCTGCCCAACTTTACGGAGGGTTTTTCAAATTCCTGTCTCATCCAGTCATTTAATTTAGATCTAACAGGTACTCAAGATATGCAACTAAGGACATGTTAAAGCGTACTTTTTACTATTACAAGCTGTTGAAAATGAATAATAGTTTTTTTTAAACAGAAATAGATTAATCTGGCTCAACACGCCAAATACAGATAATCCACTGAACTCCAGGAGGATTGAAATTTAGGTCTGGATCAGGCAACAGATTCTGTTCTGACCTCCTGAAGACTGGTACGGGGCTGAATGAATCAATTTTAGCTGCAAAAATGCAAACTGAGTTACGTTCATTGTGTTAGAGCTATTGCAATCGTAACAGAGGTCGTGCCTGGTTGAAACAGGCTGGTTGCTAACCCCTGGACAAAACAGAATGTGGGTTTGGGGTTTTTTTTAAATAAAAGTAAAAAGTCAGGAAGAACAGGGTGCAAATAGAACTTACATTCTGCAGATGGAAGTTGAACAGCCCGTTTGACACCGATGAGTGCATAATGTCACAGGGTTTCTGTAAGGAAAATATAGAAAGATAAAATGTAATTAGTACCAGCCTTGTTAATTGTATAGAAACAAAGCGGTTGCTTGGTGTTCAATGTGCAACTGTCTCATTAAAGCTAAATTAAATGCAAATTTTATTGAGCCAAGACAGGTATCCATTTCCAGCGTGGAAGCAGACAGGGAATAAACGTGCTAATATGTTCAGGGCCACCAGAGAAAGTTCTTGGTGCAGAAGACAGGAAAGGTGCTTCCAGTGTCGCCAGACCTAAGGACCAATCCTTCAAGAAATCGTGTCCTCTTGGCCCCTGTGGAGCTCAGGCAGAGCTGTGAGTGCACAAAGCTTTCAGGATGAAAGCCCAACACACACCACAAAAAGTGTAAAAATGACTTTGTTGCTCACATCTTTGCGCTGTGCTGCAGAGATTTCTGCCCAGCTCTGAACCCCCCCGTGATTCGGGCCGAGCGTTCCAAGGGAGACTTCAGCAGGACAACGCCAGCTGGCTTAAAGGCCAGATTTGAGCTGGTCTGATCTGTTATTTCCTGGACGTTGTGTTTTCTCTCTTCCATCCCAAAAAAAAAAGCTAACGCTAGGGCCTGAGGCAGCAAGAGCTGAGTCTCTGCCTTCTCCGCAATCACTGATTTTTCAGGAAGAACACCTTTTGTCGATAGGAAAACATAGCTCTGAGACAATTTTTGCTTTTCTTTCTGCTCGGAATGAAAAATAAGACAAAGCAGCTGTTTGCTTTAGCACCCTGAGAAACGGAGGAAAACGAAATGTGTAAGGAACCGAATTACGCAAAAACATAAATTTACAAATCTGGGAGTTGTTTTCTTTTGGTAAGTGGTTGGCATTGTCCGTCTATATAAAGAAATGTTACATCTTCCAGCCCCGTTTCTGACTCAACCAAGTACTTAAACACGGGCTTTACCGTAACCACATGCTTAGCAGGCACGGGGAGTAATGCAAACATGTCCTGTGCTTCGCTGGGCTGCGCAGCAGGGATGGGCCTTGTGCTGAAAGGTCAAATGTGCAAAATATTGGGGTTTTTTTTGGGGCTGGGACACGCTGGGTGGGGAATTCTTAGCCCCTGATGAATTTCCAAAGCGTTGAGGGAAGAAAGCACCAAACGACTTGAAGGATTGGGTCTGCGGTGGTATTTTGCGCTGTGTACAGCCTAGCTGAGCTTTATATGAAATTAACCCATTTTCGGTGGGTGCCTGTTTTAACCAACTTTTTATTTGTTTGTTTCTTTTTTTAATTATACCTTCCCAGTCTCCCCTGCCCACGGAGCCCGTCCAGCGTCTTGGAGCTACTTCCCCCCTTGTACGTTTTCTTTTATTCCTTTTTTCTTCTTTCACTCTCTCCCCGTCTTTCTCTGTGTCTCTCTTTTTTTTTTTTTTCCTTCTTCTGTACATGCAAGTCAGTAGCACTGATGCTTTGAAGGATACTCAGGGAAACCAATCCAAACCTTTAGTCTAATGTCCCTTTTTTTAAAAGCTCTTTGCACATAAAACAATACAGCAGGGAAACAAAGAAACGGCTTTTCTGTTGGAGATGATAGAGGCATTTTGAATCAAGAAAACCCTAACTGAAAGAAATTCAGTGCCAGGCAACCAGATATGAACGTCAGTTTGAAAGAAAGGGAAGTTACGAATGGGTGATGGCTAGGACGTTCACAGGGCTCTGAAAGTTTGTTAGCACTTGAAAATCTTCAGAAGCAAAGTTTCCTTTTTCTTTTTGAAGATCAGAAAACGCTGTTTGTGCTCAGCATCTCACGGTGCCCAAAGCGAAGCTGTCAAGTGATGTGGGAGTGAGTGGCTGTCTTCTCCGGAGAGGCCAGCTTCATGTTGCTGTGGTCTTTTTTAGCTCCTGCTGGTGCGAATAAACCTCGGAGCAATAACCTAGCATCAGTGAAATGGGAGACTTTCCATAGATTTCAAGTTTTTTACAGTAAAGGTCTCATTCGTCCACATCGACTCCCCCCCCGGGCTGTTGTTTAGAGTTCATAAATCAGTCTTAAAACTGGATATGCAGAAACTGTGGATAGATATATACAAAAAAATATATAATGTGTGTGCATATATATATATATATATACACACACATATATATATGCTTTCCCCATGCACACAGACACTTCCAGCCTGTTGGCATAGAGACTGAGCGCTGATAGCCTTGTACCGTGGGAAACGGACGCGTGGTTCCCATTTCCCACACTTCCTCCAGGAGAAGAACGTTAAAATTTGAGAGCAAACTCCTTGTTCCTGGTGCGAAGACTCACCTTCCTGAGCGCCTCCCTGTGCAGGTGCCAGCCTCACGAAACGCTCGCCAGACCGAGAGGCAGAGACTTGAGAGAGGAAGGGGAGAAGGGGGTTTGTATTCCAGCTGGGAACGCGCGGAGTGCGTGTGGTGAGGCTTCTTCCACTGCATGTGTCCAAACCAACAACAAGAGCCAGGGAATAATTAAACTGGGGTCGAGTTTTTAAGAATGTTTTGCTATGACTGTTTGTATCAGCTGGTAAAGGAATATCCTGCCAGGAAGTTCGGGAGGAGTCAGAATAGTGAATGCTCCTAAGATCCAAGGAGTTTTCCTTTGGACATGCAGGTACGGAGAAAAGATTCTTCCTCTTTTACAGTTGCGTTCCTTGAATCCCCGAGCCCTTCAAAGAGCCGTTTGGTAGCAGTTAACTTCAGATAATCAAGGCAGAGTTGGGCTTTTTGCCCTTTTTAACACAAACACAAAGATTTCTGGTTACTTAAGGCAAGCTGGAAGGTTGGTGTTCCGAGCCCCCCCCGCCAGTTCAGCTGTTTGTGAGAAGGAGAAGTTCCACACTAGAGCAGCTAGAACATTTCTGCTCAAAGGTAGAAGGCTTATTAGTGGTTCTGCTTGTTTTGTTCATGTGAAATGAATTTCTTTTGACAGCCGTGTCCCTCTGTGAGTCACGTAATTGCAACAGAGAGCAGAAACTTGGCTACGGCTGCGCGCGGAGCACCACTGGAGAGATCATGTGCCGCATCCTCGCATGCCCGAGCGCTCCTCTGTGGTCTGCGCTGCTGGTTCTTGTTTATAATAGTGCTGTCCACCAAAGATCATGGCGGCTACTAGTCGTTCAGGAAGGAGACGTTATGTATTTCATAAGTAGGGAGGCTTTCAGGTCCTGTTCAGGCTTTGCTGGTGTTCGGGGGAAGCTACTTTTTGGGGCTCGTGAAGCAGTTTTTAGACACTGAAGGGTTTTTTTTTTTTGGCCCTCAGCTTCCCCGGATGAAAGGAGCCGAGATCTGAGTAAGGAGGCGAGGGCTGAAGGATGGTTTTGAAACTGGGATAAAGTGCCTCTGAAAATGAGCTCCAAATCTTTAGTCTCCCAGCCGTACCAAAGACCGTTATTGTGCAAGCTGCAGCTACGTTTCAAATCAGTGATTCTTCCCCTAGCGTTTGCCAGCCTAAATTGAGATCTATTTTATATAATTTTTTTGAACAGTGAAAAACTCTGTTTACGGTGCTATCTGTGCCTAACGTGGTTTTGCAGTGGAATTGAGAATTGGGCTGCACACAGCGTGGTCACACCTGAGCCAGCTTTCACCCAGTTGTTCAGGTACCACTAGCATCCACCTTCATCCTCCAGTTTTCCTGGGATTCGGGTGTTTACTCAGCTGATTTCATCTCACCACCTCTTTTTTTTTTTGCTATTCATCCTGCGAGCTTGGCATATCCCTTCACTTAGACTTCTTTTTGCACGCAGACACTGCTAGTGAAGAATACTTCAGGTCTAGAACATGCCAGAGAAGCAACACCTCAGATAATGCTGAAATCTGCATTTCTCGAGCACTTGTTTCTCTAATTGCTGTCTCCACAACTTGCATCGTTGAGTCTCCTGCAGTTTGCCCCAGGAGATATTTTAATTAAACTTTGTCCTTTCTCTTTGCCTTCTGTCTGTCCCTCTGCCCTCTTCCCGCCTGCCCTTAATCACGTGCAGATTTGGAGATGGATAGTGTAAAGCCAGGTTCTGCATATCTTACAGAGGCTCTGAACCAGTCCCAGCTGCGCTCAGGTAGAGCCCGTTACGTCCAACTGGTCTCTCAGTGTCCTAACCAAGTCTAACGCTGTACGTGATAGCAATAACCATGTACTAACACCCTAGGTTTGGGTACAGAAGCTAGACGTAGCGAAAACAATTTATTATTCTTTGTTTTGTTTGTTTGCTTTAAAATCTGGTGGCAGGAAAAGCCAGCGCCTGGTTGTAAGAATCTGCCTTCTCGCAGGCAAATTTTCTGCAAGTGATTTTATTCAAGTCAGCGAGTCCAAATCTTGAGTTCTGCTTACCAAGCCTGGGTCATCCAGTGGGAATGCTCTGCAGTATCCGTGCCGACGTGGCTATTAGTCTCTGTATCATAAATTAGCTGCTTTTTTTTTTTTTTTTCCTTTCCCCTGACTGCTGAATTTCTAAATATAAAGTATTCTTCTTTTCCCAGGCTTTCAATTTGTGCCTCAGAAAGATAGACCCAAAGAGTGTGCCAAACCCCATCTGACCATGTTCTGGAGGGAAGAACTTGCTTGAATAAGAGCGAAAAGAAATGTGGTTAAATACTGTGGTTTTATGGCAACGGCAATGACCCTAATGTGTACCCAGTTGCACGGTGATAGCAGAAAACAACCGTGTTGTGTTGTCATTGTCATGACAACGTCGCTAGAGCTTTTCAAAACGAACATTAAGGAAAATGAAAGTGTTCCAGTGGAGCTACGGAACTGACACATGTCTCTGGTGCATTTCATATGCTTTGATCGTCAGTTATTGAGAGGTATTTGATCACAGACCTTTCAAAGGGGTTTTTTGTTTGTTTCATTAAATCGTACCGGACTTCTGTTTTCCTGGATGTCCTCAGTGCTTTGAGAGAGAAAATGTAAGTGGAAATTGAGGAGAGACTGAGTAGCAAAGTGTTTGTTTTCCAGCAGGGCTGGGAATCAGCCCCTGGATCCGGGCTTTGCAGTAGGGCAGGAGAAATACCTTATTTCTTGCAAAGTGTTCAGCCAGTTCTCTTATATTCTCCCTCTGCTTCATCTAGTCCCTTTGTACTGAGGTTGAAATGAATTTGGCACCTTTCACAGAGATGCCCCTGATCTATTCTTTGGGTAAAATGAACAGGTTAATGGATATTTGATATTTAAGTGACGCTAATAAACAGCCAGTCGGAACTCCCTTGGATCCCACTGTCCACACCGCCGGCGTTGTGTTTCAGGTTCTTTTGGAGACTAATATTTGGGCAACTCGGGGATTTTAAGCGCTTGGTAAGCGGCAGGCATCTTTTCTAATTGTATTTCAGCTGCTTGCAAATCTCCTTGTGATTGCCTGTGTGTAAAGCTGCGCTGCAATCCTTGTCTGTAATTCCATTGTTACCTTTTACAGTCACCAAAGGCAGATTTATTTTTTAACTAGGCTTTAAGGCTTTATTTTACTCCTGGAATAAGTGTTGTATGCTTCCTTTAAAAAAAAAAAAAAAAAAAAAGGCATTTTTTTAAGCAGTATTATTTTGCATCTTGGATACGTTAGGAATGCCAAACTTTCTCTTCCATAATTCTGTTGCATCGCTTGCTTTCGGTGCAGTGAATTCTGATAAAGTGCTTATTTAATCTGAATTGCTGCAGTAATTACCTGGTTTTAGGAGAAAGGGATTTATTGCTGTGACTGCCCAGGACCATGCACAGCTATAAGATATCGCAGCAGTTAAGTCTTTTAATTCGGGTACAGGATTGAAGTACAAATCAAAATCTTCCTGTGAATTTTTCATTTCCTTGGAGTCTTCCTTCTTTCTCTTTGCTTTCCCTCCCTAGTTCCAAGTGATTCTTCCCCCTTCCTTTTTTTTTCCCCCTTTCTCATATTTTGGCAGAAATAGAAAGGGACGAGGGCTGTGGGCTGATCTGTGGAAATGCTGCTATATACGGGATTCATCTGGTCTCCTATGAAAAGTGGCACCAGAAAATCTGTGATTGTGCCAGAAAGTACGAGTTGGAGAGAAGAGCCTGTGTGCTGGAACAGACACTGACGGCAGCTCTGAAGGACGGATTCCGGCTCCGGTGGGCTGGAAGCACGGCTCCAGATGAGCATCCCAGCAGCAGCGACGTGTGTCCTGCCCTGGGTACAGGAGAGACTCTTCAACCGTGCCCGGGGGAGTGGATTCAGAAGTTGAATTTTGCTTTATTAAGCAACATTCCCCTTGAGGCGTGCGTGGTGTTTTGCATTCTCAGCGGTGGCTTGGGAGAAGGAACCGGGCAGGTCTCTCTATCTGGCTCTGCTGCTCCAAAGCTTGGGAATTGGCTCCAGTTGTCCAATTGCTCCAATTGGACAGGACAAGAGGAAATGGCCTCAAGTTGTGCCAGGGGAGGTTTAGGTTGGAGATTAGGAAAAACTTCTTTCCCGAAAGGGTTCTCGGGCATTGGAAGGGGCTGCCCAGGGAGGTGGTGGAATGGCCGTCCCTGGAGGGATTTAAAAGCCGGGCAGACGTGGTGCTGAGGGACATGGGTTAGGGGTGGGTTTGGCATAGGTTTGTGGTTGGACTCGATGATCTTGAAGGTCTCTTCTAACCCAAGTGATTCTGTGATTCTATGAATGTCTTTTCTTGGACCCAGGCTCTTCCCTCTCCGTACGGGGGCACGGTAGCCCCCGGGGCTTTGCCCACGTTGAGGCACAGCATTCCCAGTAGGGTTTGGACAGCCGAAGCTGTGAACCGTCTCCTAAACGTCCCGTTTTGCAAGAGGGCAAGTTTTTGCTACGTTGTCCTCGAGAGCTGCATGAAAAGCCACCTGAGGATTCCTGAGATTGCTCCATCATTTTTCGTTGTCGGAAGGTGCCAGAGTTGCAGGTACAGACGGATGCAGATGCCAACGAAGAGCAGTTTGGGGAGTCCTCTACCAAACTGGGCCAAGAAGTGGATTTACATGGAGCATAAAACAAAGTTCTCAAAGTTAAAAAGCATCAAATATTTTTTCTGCATGCTGCGATGAACCTCTCTGACTGCGAGAACATATTTTTATACATAACTTGCTTTTGAATTCAGCCTTTGGTGCCACATCTGAAATCCTTCTCCTGTCCACCTAAATAAAATCTATGAATCTTGGCTAGTGAGGGGCAAGCAAGAATTTTAAGTATTTAAAGTAAGTTCGTAAGGATACATAGCATTAAGAACTCAATGTATTTTTTTCTTCCTTCTTAATCCTTTAATCCTGTAATAGTGCAGGTGTTTCCTGACAGTCGTAGTAAGACCCCAGCATGCAGCTTGGTGGTATTTTTTAAGCCCTTGTGGTTGTGTTTCTTACCCACAGACTCTGTGGAGCTTTAGGTAACGTTTGTACTTGCAATCTGAAAAAACAGGTATTTCTGTTACACGTCCTGGGTGCTGTGGAAACACGTCTTGAGGGTTATCGGGTATTTGTGAGTAAATTGATTAATGTTTTCTTCGAGAGGCCTGGATTTGAAAGCATGGAGTTTTCCCTGTAGAAGACAAGGGGCGAGGAGGAGGATGCAGTCTGGTTCTGCCGTTTGATTTATATCTTCTTTTAAAATTTATTTTTCGGATGAAGTTAAAAGAGAGTTTTCTAATCTGTTACAAGCCCTGCTTGTCGCAGCTCTCCCAGCCCCCAAGAAGGCGGCTGTGATTTCAGAAACAAATGTCAGGTGTGCAAAAGTCAGGGTTAGGAGGAGGAGAAGTGTTTGCACGTGAGCGTTGCCTTGTACCCTGCATAAAACTGATGGAAAAAGGCGATTGCTCAGGCGACCTTTTGGCTTCTCTGTCCAGTTTCAGGAGCAGCGCAGGCGCGGGGCATGGGGGAGCCGAGCCGCCTCGCCATCCCTCAGCCACATTTGTGCTCAAGTTTTTCCTGCCATAGCTGCGTCTGCTGTGAGTGTGAAAAATATTGCGCCTAGAGCTGAGCCATCTGCCCAAAAAAACCCCAAAACCCCAACAAAACCACCCTAAACCCCCAGCCGGAGCGTACGGACGGCTGTCCTGGCCCGTAACCGGCTTGGGTTGTGTCAAGGGAGTAGCAGAGCTCGCGCTCTCCCAGTAGAGGAACATCTTCTCTCACCATATCCTGCATCTCCACTGGGAGGCACTCCTGGTGCAACTACAGCGTTGGAATCGGCCTCCAGCCTCCTGGAGGCACAGGGAACCGCCTGGGACACAGGTCAAAGGGAGAGAGAGATTAATTTCTGTATTCCCTGGAGCGCGATTTCTGCCTCCGGCATGGTCGCTCGCAGCCTCCCGGGCTTTCCAAAGGACTTGACCCCAGAGAGAGCAGCTTCAGGCATCCCGCGTTCTGTCAGGTAATTCTGTGGTGAGTCTTGGCCGTGTTCCCCGGGGAATTTTAATTGGAAAAGAAAACGAACAAGCGTGGTGCGTGGATCGGTACGCATCAGTTCGGAAATAATGACATCGCTCTGTGTCCTGCGTAGGTAAGAAGGAGAAATACGAGTGTTTCTGCCGTGGAGACATGTGCAGCGTTAGGACTGGCGTTCTTAACCTTTTTTGAGAGGATGAATCCACCCAAATCGGCTGACGGCTTGTGAAGCACAGCGGTAAAACTTGGCCGAGCGCAGGGGAGTTGGAGGCACCAACGTGCTATTAATAAGGCCAACTTTCTTTTCGCGTATTCTCTGCTTCTTTCTCACTCTGCCTGCTCTCCACTTATTCAGGTTGGGAGGGGGGGGGGGGGGTTATTTTTAAACGAGATATTTNNNGGGGGGGGGGTGTTATTTTTAAACGAGATATTTTCTCCTTTCTCGCAAGCTCTGTCAAAATGGGACTTGAGTCTAATAATAGTTGGGTTGAGCAAAACTCCGCAGTTAGGCTAAGAGCTTTGAAATTACGGGAAAAGGTGGTTTGTTCTGCTTTGCTTTTCCTCTTCTTTTGTCCTGAATAATTCGGTAAATTAGGCGGGGAGCCAAGTTGTGGCTTAGAAATATTTTCATGTGGATTTAACTGTAGATGCTAGCACACAGCTCTGATCTTTTCTTGCATTGGCATGTGGATTTATCGAGGGTCGTGCCAGTGCACATCTCAAATCTCCAGTTAAAAGCTGGTCCTCTGCCCCTCTGTGTCTCTCCAGCTCCCTCTGTCCTCCCTCCCTTCCTTCCCCTCTCCCGGGCAGTGAATTTAAGTGCTGCAAACTGCAGATGGTAACACGGCGCTGGCACGGCGTGGCGTTTCATCCTCTAACTGCCGGGGGAAGATGCATCAAATCCTTTGACTTCTTCTCATGGGAACTTGCTTTTGCTAAGGGAAAGGCAAGTGAAACTCCTCTTGTTACCCGCTGTGTACTACAGCGCTCCTAACTGTGGTTTTTACCTTTGCAAATGGAATATTTGGAGTATTTTTCTGGCGAAACCTGAACAGCCGTGGCAGATCGCATCTGTGTCCCCTGAAAAAGCGAGTCGCCAGGTGATTGCCCAGGTACTCTGTGAGGTGAGATACGTCAAACCTGGTTACGGAGAGCTCTGGGAATCAAAGGAAATAATTTGGAAGTTATCCCGTGGCAGGTTGGTCCATGGTGCGCCGTTCTCTTGGGGCTTTTTTCATCTCCCAGTCTGCTTTCTTTTATANTTTAAAAAAAGGGGGGGGATTTATATTTGAGGGGTTCTTTTTTTGTGTTTGAGAGTATTTGATTGCAGGATGAATCTAGCTGAGTAAGAAGCAGCACTGGAACGTACTGGCTGCCTAACTTCTAATAATGGCTTGCAGCTTCCTTCGGTGGTTAAATCTGCAAAACCAGAAAGTGGAAGAAGCTGCGCGGTATATTAATTACATTTTTTTTTTTAGGTTACTCTGCCTTCCCAGTACTTCTGTCTGAAATAACTTTTGGAGGATTGGTTAAAATTCAGAAGGCTTTAGGGGCTGAGTTTGTGACACGGGCGTGTGGACGGAACCTTTCTGGCTGTGATTTCAAATGCTGGGGCTTGTTAGCTGCGTTTAAGAGATAAACATTCATTATTTGCCTCTTCTGCTCCACTGCGAGCTGACGAACACGTAAGAAGCAGAGACCACATGTCTCCTGCTTGCTTTGGATCCTTAAAATTGTCAGGCGAAAGAAATTGGGAAGGGAAAATAATGCCTGCACGTGAAGGTTGTTTTATTCTTCTCAGTCCAGAGGTTCAGAAGAAGCAAGAGGCCATCCCAGCATGCTGGGTGCAGCGGAGGGCACAGATCCCCAGTCCCGGGCTCCGGAGCCGGAGGAATCGTGCCCGTGTGGAGACGTGGACACGCTCCTGAGCCGTGCCGCGGTGCCGTGCCGAAGGCAGCCCTGTTCCCCGGAGCAGGAGAGCCACATCCCTGCTTGCGTGGGTCGCCTTCCTTGGAGAACGGCGTTTTGCAGCAAGCATGAAGTATTTTTCTGTACAGGAAACAAAGCGCAGGTGGGGGACGGGGACACATTGCACGCCACGTAGGGAGACACCTCCTCAAGCGCTGTGGATCGGCCGAGCAGTCGTTTTTGAAGGTAATACCCAAATCCACAGCTGAGGGAGCTCTGTGGTTACTGACGACGCAGCAGTTATATTCCTGCTCTGATGAGGAAAAACTGGATTGCGCCGTCTCCGGCCTTAGTTTGAAACTGTGCCCCGGCGAAGCGTGCCAACGGGAAGAGTTTGTCACAGCGTGGTTAAGCAGCCTTCTTAATTCTGCCTGCCCCAGCCTGGCCTACATTATAAAGCAAAAAAACCACCAAGTGCTGATGTAGGGACCACGTACGGCATCCTGGCAGTTTGGGGTAGCCGATAGTGCTACTGCTCCGCAGTCCTGCGTGCGGTTTTGCTGTTTCCAGTTGCCGTTCCGTGCATTTTGCATGTAGATTTTGAATAGCCTTGCTTCTCGTGTGGTTCTTCCCCATTTGCGTCGGGATTTTCACCCGGCTTTGGTCATCGGTGGGTTCAGTAGGAAGAACGTTCCTGGCGTGGCGAGTCAGTACTGGGACGAAGGTTTTGTATTCAGAACTGTACGTCAGTGCGTGCGAAACCGGATTTAGGAGTCACGCTTGGCTGCTGAGGAGAAAAAAAAAGGTAATGCGATAGTACGATGGTTGTCCAAGCAAAACAATTCCATAAATACCACGTATCATAAGTAGCTGGGGAACGAGCGTTATTTGGCCATACGAGTCAGCAAACAATTTTGAAAATAACACATTTGCTGGTGGAGAAAACCGTGAACGCCAGAAGAAAGGGGTTTTTAGCCTCCTGATCATCCAGATCTCTGCATAAATAGAAGCAGATTCCTCTTTTCATCCTTCTGACCCCGCGGTTGTCCAGCTTCTCCAGCGAGCCCACATTTGAAAGTGTGTGACAGCAATTAGGGAGATCGATAACCCGCGCCGCAGCCTCGGCCAAACCGAGGAGCTCGGGGGGCCGCGGGGTTAAACGTGGCAGCCGTTATTCCTCAAGCCTGCCATAAACCCAGGTAAAAAAGGCTGGAAAATCTTGGATGAAGCTTCCCGAGCCCCGTGACCCTCTCGCCGATTGTCCCTGCTGCTGGGAAAAGTCAGTTGAGGGTGGGTTGTGCAGGGGCGGGTTTTGGAGCTGGGCTGTAAACTGTAAAGTGATCCCTGTGGGTTTGCCTTGTTCGTTAAATAGCGGCGCTTCCGGAGAATTTTATAATTGAGTTTGTTTTCCGTGGTCCGATCACCGGGCGGGAGGGGGAATAGTCTCCTTGGCGCTGGAATTAGAGGGGCGGAAGGGCCACCCTGGGAGCGAAGGGTCTCTGCTGTCCCCAGAGCTGGGGGGACAGCGGGGGCTCCCCCGTGTCCTGTCCCCGAGTTGGGACGTGCTTCTGTGGAGACATTTGGGCACCCTCAGCGCCTCTCCCTTCCTTTTGGACATGGGGAGGCAAGCCTTTTCCCGTGGGCTGGAGGATTTGGGGTGAAATGGTGGTACCCCCCCACCTCCGCAGTCTTCATGACATTGGGTTTTGGCCCATACCGCGTTTTTGGGGCACAAAGGTGGGGTTTTGGGGCACAAAGGTGCGGTTTAGCTCTCTGAAAAATAAGAAAGCCGTGGATAAAGCGTAGCTCTCCCGGCCCCGTTCTTTGTGCTGGTGTTTTCCTGGAGATGGAAAGGAGGTGGCAAGCCTGGATCCATCCCGGTAACAGAGGCTGGAGACTCTGGATCAGGGAGTGGAGCCATAGGATGGGGGGGAATGGTTTTACATGGAAAGAGTGGAGATGTAGTTTGGATTTTAGGGAGAAATTCCTGGTGTTTTCCTGGAGGTGGGAAGAAGATGGCAAGCCCAGATCCATCCCGGTAACAGGGGCTGGAGACTCTGGATCAGGGAGTGGAGCCATAGGATGGGGGGGAATGGTTTTACATGGAAAGAGTGGAGATGTAGTTTGGATTTTAGGGAGAAATTCCTGGTGTTTTCCTGGAGGTGGGAAGAAGATGGCAAGCCCAGATCCATCCCGGTAACAGGGGCTGGAGACTCTGGATCAGGGAGTGGAGCCATAGGTTGGGGGGGAATGGTTTTACACTGAAAGAGTGGAGATTTAGTTTGGATTTTAGGGAGAAATTCCTGGCTGTGAGGGCGGTGAGCCCCTGGCTGGGATTGCCCGGAGAAGCTGTGGCTGCCCCATCCCTGGAAGTCTTCAAGGATGGGGCTTGGAGCAGCCTGGTGTGTCCCTGCCCAGGGCAGCGGGGTGGCACTGGATAAGCTTTAAGGTCCCTTCCAACCCCAACCATGCTGTGATTCCAGGAGGTCTTGATATTCCCAGCCGGAATGTGTTTTGCTTTCCCTGCCCGTCTGATCCTTCGCCCTTTGCCCGCCGAGGGCGGAGGGGAGGCAGAGCCGCCTCCGGAGCATCCCAGGAGGAGGAGGAGGAGGAGGAGGAAGAGGAGGAGGAGGAGGGGGGAAGGGGACACACGACACCGCCACCGTGGGGATCGGGGCTGGAGGAGGCACCTGCGGGAGGAGGAGCCGGTCCCGGCGGGGAGGAGCCGGGCAGGAGGCGGCGATCGGCGGAGCCCAGCGAGGGACCGGCCGCCGCAGGGCTCTGCCGGGCAGGAGCAGGTGGGAAAAGGCTCTTTTTGGGATTTGGGGTGTGGGGTTGGGGGGGTTTGGGGTATCCCCCCC
>VZSF01000828.1:281819-314407 GCA_013398295.1 Chionis minor | reverse complement strand
GGTGGGAAAAGGCTCTTTTTGGGATTGGGGGTGTGGGGTTGGGGGGGTTTGGGGTATCCCCCCCCCTCCCCTTGGCGTTGGCGTCCGTCTTATGTAAGGGCTGGCGGAGGATTTTTAGGTTCCCGCGCCCACTTGTTGCTTAGTAACTTGCCAGCTATTCAATTTGCCGTTGGGGGGGGGGGATTAATGTCTTTGAATGAGGATTTACGTATCTATTTATTCATTCATCCATTCATTCATTTATTTATTTTCTGGGAAAGGGGCGGCTCGGCACAGGTTGGAGTGAGGAGCCGCCGATTTGGGGACGGTGGCCAGGCGGTGCGGGAAGGTGGCCCGGAGCGGGAGCGGGGGCGATGCCATGGGGGCTCTCAAAACGCCTTCTGCTGCGGAGGGGGGGAAGCCTGGGGATCCCGGTTTTAGCCAGATGAAAAACTACCTGTTACTCAGTAATTTCCAGTGACAACCCCCCCCGCCCCCCATCTCTCATCTGGCTGGACGCAGCCCCGGTTGTTCCAGCCGGGAGAGAGGATCCTCAGGGATCCGTGCCCTTGGTGGTTGGCTTCTCCGGCCAACCGAGGACTGATTAACACCGCGTCCTCCCCCCTGCCTTGCTAATTGTTTTCTTTCTGTTTCCCTTTTCCTAATCTCTGCCCTCAGGTTTCCATTGCGCCTTTCTATTTGCTGGGGCCGCAGCTGTAAACTGGTTTATGACTCTGGGGTCAGGGGTGTGTAGCAAGCCGGAGCTGGGAAAAGGAGCCTCTTTCATGCCCGGGCCTGATTTGTGACAGGGTTCCCACCCCAAATCCCAGGGGAGAAGGAATTTCAGCTGGCAGAGCCCCCTCCGGCGCAGTGGAGTACGCCGGCAGGGTCCTAGGGGTGGCAGAGATGGGAGATGGATGCTTCCTGCTCTGATTTATACCTGCCTCCCAAAGAGCCAGCTGACAGATGGGAATGCCTAGAATTTGAATTTCAATGGAATTTTGCATATCGCTTTATCTTTTTGTGTTCCCTCCCTCCCCGGGCTGGCACTGCAGGACATGGGATGCATTCCTAAGCATTAATATTAGCCATGCCGTTGCGCGGGAGAAGGGGGCTTCCCATTTAACGCCGCTAGTCCTTTGTTTGCCGCAGCCCCCGAGGCAGGGAACGCGCTCTCTGAAAAAAATCAAATTCCCAGGGAATAGTTACCATGATCGCAGCAGACACTTTGCAAGTAGCCATGGCTCGTCTGTTCGGATTTGTTCAAAAAACCTCCTGGAAGCTAGAGTCCATTTTAAGGACTAAATGCCCTGCAGGATCTTATTATTTATGACAGGGAAGACAGGAGGCCTTCCCTTCCCACTCTTCCCCGACCTCCTTTGTTCCGGGCACCACACAGGCACGATAAAAGAGTCGCATTTGAAATCAAAGCTCTGGGCTGGTAAGATAAAGGAAAAGAATAAAGCAGGCGAAACAATGCAATACTTGCATTCCTCCGTCTTACAAAGCAGATTTAGTTCACCGCAAATCCCCAAACATATTGGGCCCAATTTTCATTTTCCATAAAGCTTTTTTTGACATTTCTTTAGTGGTGTAAGGAGCTGGGAAGATGTCATTTTCATCCCCTTTAAAGCTATTGTACCCCGCCGGCACATATAAAATGACTGTACTGTGAAAGAGGCTCATGTCAGTTGTCTTCAATATTGTTTCCATTCCAGGTGAGTGGAAAATTTGCTTCCAAAGGCAGAATTGTCTCAGGGCTTAATGCAGGAGTTAATAGCTAAAGTATAAACAATTTAGAAAGTCAGGGTTGTAAATAGGAGAAAGACCCAGGACGGTATCACTCTTGGAAGAGTTGGTCACTGGAATTCGAAAGTAGCCGGTCTGGGCTGTGAACAGCTGCCCTCTGGCTAGTGAAAACGGAGATAGGCAGCTTTCCTGAAGGGACTGGGAGAGCAGCAGTGATGTTACTGGTCGTACTGGGAGTACTGCATACTTCGGAAGAGTCTGTGCGCTGAGGACCGAAGCAGCGGCTGCGCCGTGGGGTTTAGGAAAAGGGAGGTCGTGCGCTTTGACCCGGGTCCCCTCCTTATTCCCGAGGCATTGCTCGTGTCCCTGCCTGATGGAATAAAGAGGTTCCTTCCCAGTGTCTTCCCAAGGCCTTGTGTAAGAGCAAATACCCTTTCGCTGCAGGATGGTGCTCCATCTGCCAAACTCATAATTATTCAGCTTCTGCTGTTTGTTGATTCATGTCAGGTCTTTTTTCATCGCTCGCCTCCTCCCACCACCCAAGCTGGAGCGTGCTGCCGTGCAAAACTGGAGTAACTTGCCTGCCGCAGTCGCTCCGGTTATCCCGGTTTAGCTGATGTCAGGACTGGGCTGGAGCGTGATTTGTGTCTGAATGACGAGCGAGAGCTCGGGGCTGCGCACGCGTGTCCAAAGCGCTTGATGTTACGCGGGGTTGGCTGGGGTTACTGTCAGGTTTTTGGAGGATCTCCTGCAGCACCGCTGCCGTGGGTAGCAGAAGTGGGAATGGCGTGGGTGAGGCTCAAGCAGCCGTGCTGCAGGTTCCTAAAGACTGGTCGGAAGCCTTCCGGTCACGGCTGGTGTTGGAATAAGGGAGGGCAAAGGCGGTTTGCCCTCAAATGAGTAGGAGTTTGAGAAGGGTCAGTTCTTGACTTCTCTGAAGCTGCGGCTGCTGTGGACAGGACAATAAACGTTTGGTTTGGATCGTATTAAAGGGAGGTTGAGGTCAGCCATTGAGAAACTCCACCTGTAAGGATAGCTAGCAGCTCAGGTAATTACCAGCAGAGATTGTGTGGCCTTTTCATCACTGGAGACTGTCCAGTTGGAGAAACTTCTGGCTGAGCTGGCTGAGGAACGGTTGGACCTGTGCTGGTGTCACCCAACGGCTTGGGTGGCCTCTTGGCTCTTGATTGCTCTCCCCTCTCTTCCTTGTTCCCAAGCATCTGGAGAGTATCTAACACACAGTTACCTCCGTAATGCTGAGGTTGCTTGGTTGTTGATGTTCGAAAAGAGCGTTTCTTCTCGAACTGCACAAGTTGTGTAAGTATTGGAGATACACTCAAGTCACGGTGTCGCGTTCTCTTTAGAGGGAGCTAAAGAGGCTTTGGGGCATTTTGATGTCAAGATCTCGCCTGTCTGTAGGTGTAGTGTGGGCTTGGGCACGCGGGGTGGAACGATTGTGCTGGCCCAAACTGAACGTGGGAGAAGGACCTGATGGACACATCTGATGTTGCGCGAATGAGATGGTTACTCAGAACGTTATTTTTCGAGAGGATCGTTGATCTCCAGGGTAGGCAAGGCAAGCAAAAGGACTGCATTAAACTCTGCTAGAACACATAGAGGTTTAGCAAAATGTGGTATGAATGAAAACGGCATTTTGGGTGTCTCTTCTGCTATTTTTCTCCTAGCTCTGCATTTCCCAGTTTGCTCCCCTTGTCTCCCAGTCCCGCTGCCGGCCTTGTGACCTCCGTGTGTCACCTGAGCTGCTGATGCAACTGCCTCGTGTGCTAAATGCCCTCACCTTTATCGTTGTGTTTTCAACTCCCACTCATTTTCCGGTCTCGGCCTCTGATAACTGGTTTTTTCGAGCTCTTCTGGCTGTTACTATTCCCTCCCCTCCAGTTGCAAACCCTGGTGTTACCCAACCGCAGCCCGTCCCTGCTGCGTTGTCACTAGAGCTGCATTAGTCAGCGCTGCTTTTTTCCCCAGATGCAATTGAAACGTGTTAATAGAATTAATAGATTGACCTTGGCAGCCCTTGTACCTTTGAAACCGCTCTCCTGTCTCAGCTGAGCCTTGGGCTGACTGATTTAGATCTCCGGACCCCTCTACGGCTTCCCTGGGGGAATTCAGTCCTTCAGAGATGTCCTGCGCTCGGTTTCTTCGGGAGGTCGGGTCGTGTTATCTTAATGCTCCCTCGTGGCCTGTGAAAATTCTATGGGGCGTCTCTTTGGCCTGGCA
Organism: Chionis minor; assembly: GCA_013398295.1. NCBI lineage: Eukaryota > Metazoa > Chordata > Aves > Charadriiformes > Chionidae > Chionis > Chionis minor. Next base: position 310,441 of record VZSF01000828.1, on the reverse strand, counting down.
GGTCGGCAGATTGCTTGGTGCGGACCTTTGCGATCCGCGGGTAGATGACAGAGCCCTGCGCCCCGCTAACCTCGCCTCGTTATTGTTCTTCTCCAATTATAAATACCAAAATTGGCAAGGAAGAGAGTGGGACCAGTTTTTGACATTGCTCGTGGTTCTCGTACGCCGTTTCCCGTTGGCATAAAGAAACCTTCTCCAGACGGTTCAAACTGGAAGTAATCCTTGTGCCGGTCGTTACAGCCGCGTGTCTGCGGTCAAATCGATCACGTTGGGGACGATCGATGCTGCTGGGCAGGTGGGCTGACAGCTTTTCCCTCTGCAGCCCCCTCTCATTAGAAGAGGACTAATTAGAGCCAAACGCAGCAAAAGCTGACAGAGGTGGCTGTGTAATCTGGGCGTCAAAGTGCACCGAGCTGCTCCATCTCTGATCCCAGATGTTCCTGTGCTCGCCAAAATAAGCCGGTACTCTGACGTGAGCCAAAGGCTGAGGCTGGCGAGGATAAGGAAAAAATTACAGTTTTGTTGAGACTGTTGCTTGCCATCCCAAAGGATGGCTCCGGAAGCCTGGGCAGGTACAAGGACAAGCGCAGCTTCCTTATTACTGGACTTTGTAAATGAGAAGAGCAACATCGCTTATCAGTGTTAATGACCTACTTGACTCGCCATGTGCACGGTGCTCTCGTGATAGCTGGAAATATGTGGTTGTTCCTGGCTGGTTCTTGTCGTCGTAGTTAACTTTAATTGTTTTTGTCCAACGAAACTGAAATTAATCACCTTTAACACGTTCCTTGCCTTCTTAAAACACGGAGGCCAGCCTTAACTGATGTCAGCCTGGCACAAGGTAAACGCTGCATCAAAAAGCATGCAGCGTTTCTATTTTATTTTTCTTTAGAGAACAAATCAGTAAGTACACGTTTAGGAAGGTTGTAGGAGGTAGCAGGATATTTTTAAACTCTCACATCTCTGGGATTTTAAAATCTCTTTCAGAAAATCTTTCTGCCCGGCATAGAGATTAGTGCGATTATTGATGTGGTGTTGGTTGGTCCTTCTTCCAAACCAGCATCCATCCTGTTCAAGGACTAAAGGACGCTGCTTGGTGGTGCCTGGTTCCAGATTCTGGTTGGGTTTTTAGGGCTGTATAAATTAGCTTCCAAAATAGAATCTGCTGTGGCAGGAGGAAAGGAATGAAATGTCTTGTTGCTAAGGAACATGACAGAGAATTGGGAGATGTGACTCAATCCTTGGCTTCCTAGAATTTCTCTTCGGTAAGATGTGGGTCCACAGAGCGTGTGTCTCTCCAAGTGTGAAGGGACAGATACTCAAAATATTTACTGAGGTGTTAAGGAGGGGCCGAGATAACGGGTGCTGTGCGGGGAACCAGCGGAGCTCAGTCCACGCACGGTTAAACGTATCGCGGAGTGTTTGCGGAATCGGGAGCATGGGAAATACCTGGCAAAACCAAACCCGGCTCCTCATCTCCCAATTCCTGGTGCTGCTGTTTCTTCAAAAGACTCTGTTGCTGCGCTCGCTCTCTCTCTCCCTGCAGTAGAGTCTAATTTTAGAGGAGAACGGGTCTTGAGGGGCTAATAGCCTGGAAAAAATTTAGCTTGGCTTGCTGTAAATCTCCCTTCAGAGGGTGGATTTCGCACAGCGTTATCCCCCCCCTTTTTTTTTCCCCAGCTTTGATTTTTGTGACTGGCTATTGCAGTTTGTTTATAAATTTGAAGTTATTCAGCCACACGTGTTGCTGCTCTCGACCTCAGCAGCGGCTCTGCGGGCAGCTGGACCTGCAGCCTGGGAAATCGCTGCTCATTCCGCACACCCCCTCCAAGATTTTCTCTTCCAGTCCCGAGTTTCCTAACCCCGTGTTAGAACAACGTGCTGCTATCAAGGAGGCTGTGAAGAGGACTGGGCCTGAGTTTAACCCCAAAATATTAATGAAATGGGGTGAAGCAGGTGTTCTTTATTTGTTTAGTGGGGCTTTGTTTTCCCGTGGCAAAGCCTGAGGAGGGTTGCAGTGGATTTGGGAGCGTGTCCTGTAGGAAGCTGCCAGTATCCCCTTCAAAATCTGGGGCTGGGTGATCGCTGAGCGAGTGCTTAACCTTTTTTGCCCACATAAATGTGGGAGGCTTGAAAGTTGCTGTTTGCTTTTCTGTCCTTGGTTTCCGCTGGCCTTTGGCAGGAGGCAGGCTGCCTGAGATGGGAGATGCTGCAAGGCTGACTCCATTGCGTTTTGCTCTCGGAGGCTTCGCGTCACGGGGTTTTTCTTATGGAAAAGGGAAAGAAAACGCGGGCACAAAATAAATGTGGGGACACAGTAAGGCTGCGTTTATGAAAAGCCTTCTCCTGTTTGGTTCCCACGTTTCAAAGCCAAGGAGTCGGGAGCCAGTGCTCTATTCCATCCTACCTTCCCTTTTCTCGCCAAGACTTCGGGCTATTGTGATTAAATATTGCATTTTAGAAGTGATCTCAGGAAGGGTTTTGTGGCCCAGACGTGGCAATTCTGCGGTTTGGGCTGAGACACACGGTGTTGTCGGACTGTGTTCTAGTATTATCAGCGTAAATCCAAAGTGGACTGGTTGGAAGGAGTAGGAAGGGACGTTAAAGACCATCTCCCCCCACCCCCTGCCCTGGGCAGGGACACCTCCCACCACACCAGGCTGCTCTGAGACTCAACCAACCTGGCCTTGAACCTCCAGGCATGGGGCAGCCACAGCTGCCCTGGGCAACCCCGGCCAGGGGCTCCCCACCCGCACAGCCAGGGATTTCTCCCTAATATCCAAACTACATCTCCCCTTTTTCAGCGTAAAACCCTTCCCCCTCGTCCTCTGGCTCCACTCCCTGATCCAGAGTCCCTCCCCAGCTTTCCTGGAGCCCCTTGAGGGGCTGGAATGTCTCCCCGGAGCCTTCTCTTCTCCCGGCTGAACCCCCCCAGCTCTCCCAGCCTGTCCTCCCAGCAGAGGGGCTCCAGCCCTCCCAGCATCTCCGGGGCCTCCTCCGGCCCCGCTCCAACAGCTCCGTGTCCTTCTGCTGTTTGGACTCGCAGAGCTGGACCCAGGATTCCAGGTGGGGTCTCCCCCGAGCGGAGCAGAGGGGCAGAATCCCCCCCCCGGCCCTGCTGCCCCCGCTGTGGGGATGCAGCCCGGGATGCGGATGGATTTCTGGGCTGCCAGCGCACGGTGCCGGCTCCTGGTGAGCTTCTCCCCCACCAACACCCCCAGGTCCTTCCCCTCAGGGCTGCTCCAGCCGTTCTCCAGCCAGCCTGCAGCTGTGCTTGGGCGTAACTGCATCCCAGCCAAACGCGGACCGGCCCGGGGGGGTCAGGAATTGGCATTCCCTGGCTTTGTTGTGCCGAAGGAGCGAATCAGACTCCCATGCCAGCGGGCTGAGGGTATGCGGGATTTGGCAGGGAGCTGAGCGTAAGAAGGTCCGACCTCCTGCGCTTGGCTCCGCCGCCCCCTCGCTGGGGCTGTCACAACGGCTCACGCTCTTCTGCTCTAAGAGCATCAGGGTCAGCAGATTATTTTTAATCCGGGTGGCTGCAGCCACTCGGCTCCCGGGAAAAGTGTAGGAGCACAACAGGAGCGCCGGGGAGGGCGGCAGCCCGGAGGAAGATGCAGGAAACCTCAGCGTATCCCAGGAGAACCCCACCAGCTCTCCATGGGTTCCCAAAGCAAGCCAGGAAAAGCACATTGTGCTGACCAGCCATGAGATGAGTGGCCATCAGCTGATGGGCAGCGTGTTTCTCCAGCAGACGAGCTGCATGAAGTATATCCCGACGTGCCGTTCCAGTCTGCGGCATTAGGGTTCAACAAGCCCTGCTTTTAATGAAGTAATTGTTATTTTATCGGTTTTATCGATGTCAGGGGAATTTCGGGCCTCGCTTATAGCACAAAAGCTTGGTGGTATAGCAACGGCGGCGTGGTGTGATTGATAAATGTTCCTCGGGGAGGTGGAGCGTGTGGCGGTTTCCCAAAACCACAATAAACTACCTGGCACACGGATTCCTTTTTCTTCCCTCCCATGTAAAGGCTTTGGCCAACGTCGTTCTGTCAGCCAAGGGTGTGGTGTTTGTTCTCACTCCTAATTGACACATTCGTGCCAGCAAAACTTCACAAGTCGTCCACTCTCAGGTGGTTTATTTTTTTTTGTTGTTCAGGTTTTGATTGTTGGGGTTTTTTTTCCAGCCGGTCTCACTGTGCGAGATGGGGAATTTGCCTTTGGGTGTTCGGGCCAGGATATTCAGCTTTTCTGAGGAGAATTAGTCCCTGGTCCTTCTAGGAAAACCTCAATTTCTTGATAAACTATTTGTTTTATAGCGGTTAAGTCTAAGGTGGGAAGTAATATGGATTAACGTTAGGGGGTTTTGTGTTTTCCTTTGCCTTTCAGATGCAATTCCGCAGCATCCCTGACTGCAGCAGCCGTGTAAAATTGGCTGGTAGCAAGGCTGCTGCATCGTTTGAGTTTCCTTCTGTGTCAGGCATCACCCCCACTTTACTGGTGGGACAATAACGGGAGAAAAGGGCCAATTAGTGTATTCGCATCTCCTTAGTTTGTAACAATTTTTGGATTTGTTTCGGGTCTAAACCCCGTGCCTTGATTCCATGATTTCCTTGGGGAATGGAAATCATGGAAATCATGACCTGTGGGGGTTTGGAGGTGGGCGGATGGGTGTAGGGGTGCAGGACCAAGGCTCGGGCTGCAGCCGGAGAGCGTCGCTTGCTCCTGCCAAACAGCAAAGGTTTGGGACTGGGGTTTAGGAGCGGAAAACATTTGTTCTGCAGGATTCTTGGTGGCAACCTTGGCATTGGTGCATATCCTGAAACTGGGACTGCTGTGCTAGCTTCATCTAACCCAAAACACACCCGAAACTAAACCTCTCGTAGGATGCATTGCTGGTTTGAGGGTCAAATGGTGCCAGAGGACTTGGAAGCAGGATAAAAAGTATTTCACCTTTTATTGCTGTTGGCAGAAAGGCCACATACCTGACAGCCTCCTGAGCTCCTGCGGCTTGTAAGGACGGCTTATCCTTACCAGACACCCACTTGCTTTTCTGCTCTTTTTTATAACCAGCAAAGAGATGACTGCTTGGATTTTCTCGCCATTCTCTTTTCTTCCCCACCCAGGAGAAGCCCAGCTCCTGTCAGTGAATCATTCCTGCGTGGGTATAACGCCCCGAAGCCGCTTCAGCCTGAGAAACTCTCCTACAGAGCAGGCAGCGGGTCGGAGGGTCGAACTCTGCGTTTAACCGAGGAACCCTGCAAATCTTCCCGGAATAAGCGTATTTCTGGGGACTGAACCCGCTGGGGCGATACGCTACGGGAGGGTGTTTGCGGGAGTCCACTTAATGAGGCAGAAAACAAGACAATTATTTTAACCGGTACTGAAGGGCTTAAAGGCAGGGCAGATTCATTGCGGTTTGCAAACTCCGGTCTCCTCTCTGGTTAGTGATGTGAACAGGTATCACTGCCAAGCACAGCACACCCTCGGATCACGGAGGTGTAGCCATGGCATCTTTTTCTGGTTTTAATGCCTGAGGTGGCACCCAAAAGTCACTTGCTGACCTGGTCGCCAGCGTTAGTAGAATTCCTGCAGTGCTGGAATTAGATGTGGCTTTCTCCATTTTAAATCCCTCGTCTGAGGGAGTCCTTTTTCATCAAGTCAAGCGAGATGCTGCATGAAGAGCTGCGTAGGGAGTCTGTGAAATGCTGCAAAGGAATACGGACGGATTAGTACTTGCTTTATTTGTCTATTTGCCTGTTGTACGGGCGTCTGTCTCGGGTCCGTCACCTCCAACAGCGCGATGGCAGGAGCCCGAGGGTGCATCGTTGAGGAGCCCTTTGACATTCCGCACAGTCAGGATGAGACTCTGCCTCGATTTATTCTGGAGCGGGGCCGGTGGGAGATGGGTGATAAACGAGCCATTACGTTACCGTGATGATGGATCCCACCAAAATCCATCCTAACTTTGTTCGGCATGTCGGCGCAATCTGTTCGTTTATTGTGTGTAATTAAAAAAAACCCCGTCAAACTGAAAACATTCCTTTGATTGAGGCCCCCACAGCCAGGGTTTGTCGTCCTCAGTGCTCCTGCGTTTTGTCAAATGATTGGGGTTTGACTGCTGAGGACGCAGACACGGGGTTTGTTGGAGATTTTAGGATTTTGCATGTTCCGATGTGTTTGGCTGCTGCGGATCAGCGTGCTGTCACGCTGCTAAAAGGGACTTTACCCAAAAGCAGAACTCTGCTCGCAGGTAGAAATAGGTTAAGGTCGCTGGAATCAGGTTTATTATAAATCTTGTAAACAGAGGGACTGCATCAATACCTGCTAAAATAGAAGGAAAATACCCAGCTGTTTAAAGGGATCGAGGCATAACGTGGTATAACCTCGTTGCTGGGATGAGGTTTTCCATGTTTTCTGGTTGGAGAATGCCCTGTCTGCCCGTGAGAAGCATTCACAGCCGAATCCCAACTTCCGAGGCTGCTCCGCGGCGTTTCAGGTTGTGCGTGTCAGTAGTGACGCTGAAGAGATGCGCCTCTGTCACCGGGGGGGGAGTCTTCGTGGCTTTTGTTGTTGGTTCAAAACAGCGTTACTCTGCTGAAATTGCTGATGGTACTTAGGGTTTTGAGGCAGGCGAAATGGAGGGTCGGTTTTTCCTCTCCGGAATGGGAGGCTGGAGCGGGGCGGTGATTCCTGGTGTTGCCATGCGCTGCTGCAGGAGCCTTTACAGCTTCCCGGAGCCTTTTATACCTAGAGATTTGTTCTTTTCCAGAGGGCTCTTCTGTTGAAATTCAACTGCTTTTAGCTCATGTATACAACGGCCCTTTGGTTGCCGAGCCCTTCTGCTTTCGGAGTGGGCCTGGGAGGAAAAGTTGACATTCAAGGGCATCATTCTGCTTCCCGTTCAAACCTCTCCTCCCGCTTTGCTGGAATTTGCGCCCATTTCACCAGCGGAAGACCGCGCCGCTTCGCATCGGGAGAGAGAGGGAGCGGGAGGTTTGGAGGGATGGCTCCTGAGCCGTGTCCTCCTCTCTTCGTACGCTTCTTGTATTTATTCCGGAGGGGATAAACTGCATCTCTTCAAATCAGCCTTCTGCTCAGTAACCCAAAGACAGTCCTGCTCGTGTCTCGCGAAGGCTCGAGGAGACTCCGGGAGCTACGAATGCCCTGGAATGGCATCTCCATCCAGAGATGGAGATGGCAATGCCATCTCTCGCATCTCCAGAGCCGCAGGGAGATCCGTTCGGATTGTGGGGGTGCTGGAAGGGCAGGCTGCGCGGCCCCGGAGTTCAGATGGGATTAGTCACTCGTTTGCTCTGGAGGCGCCTGAGACGGTACCGGAGCATTCATTTCTGCTCCCAGATTATCTACCATGTTTGTCGATGTACATGGGATTACTGGGTTTGTTGGTTTAGCCTTGCGCATTTTTCCAGAGAGGAAAACAGTGGCTCTCAGGTGCTGCCTGTCAGCCTGTGCCATGACACGGCTTCCCTACGCTCCCACCTGAAGCTGTTTTGCAGATAAATGTGTTAAATCCTCCCTGTTATTTCTGCATGAGCCAAGAATTGGAACAAAAGCCAAGTCTCTAGTATCGGACCTTGGGAAATCTGTTTGTGTAAATAACTGCAATTAATGTTACCGCGGTCCTTACGTGCTCTGTAGAATGTGTTACGCTGGGCTGAGCCAAACCTGAACTGACGTGTTGGTTTTTTTGTGTGTGTTTTGTTGTGCAGTGTCGAAGAAACACGGCAAACTCATCACCTTCCTTCGTACATTCATGAAGTCGCGCCCAACAAAACAGAAACTGAAACAGCGGGGGATCCTGAAGGAAAGGGTGTTCGGCTGTGACCTGGGAGAGCATCTCCTCAACTCGGGCCATGACGGTAAGAAACCAGCCGCTCCCCAGTTCTTCCTCTGGTGGGAATCTTACTGCGGGAGGCGGGGGCGGGGTGGGGTGTCATACCCAGCAAAGGGCTAGTTGGTACCAGCAGAAAAACGTGCAACAAAAATCGGTGGCTGAAAGATAAATCGAGGCTAATGCTAACAAGAAGCATCGTGGTTGGACATGGGAGCGCTGAAGATGGATGGAACTGCTGAAGAGGAGTTTTCAACCTCAGGAAGTCTTTGAATAAATATTAAGTATTTTTTTTTTTGCAGGGAAATAAACTTTATTTATGCGTCTGTGTCAATGATTAATTAACTGGTATGTTAAATCCATGCATTTCTCTAACTCAATACCTTTGCACGATTCTAGCACAATTTGCAGTGTAAATCCTTCATCTGCCTTTTCCCTCTATGTCACAAGTTTCACAGGACTTAACTGGGTATTACGGTTTGGCACGGCTTTCTTTTCTCTCTGTTCGTTACGGTGAGTTTGCTGTGGCTCTTCTCGGTCCCTTTCACCTTCCCAGACCTTCAGACTCCTTGTTCATACAGGTGCCTTTTGGAAAAGGGATGGTAAAGGGTGGGGAGCTGTTCCGTGCGCTTTATTCTGGTTTATTCTGGGTTTTACTACCAGTTGGTGAATAGTACGAGCTTGTTCTTACGGGATCGGAGCTGTGGCAGGGCTCATTGCCTTGTTAATTGGAACCAGTAGAGATCTTTATTGCTGGGACTTGAAAAGCATCGGAGAGCCAGAAACTGGATGGTTTGGAGACAGAAACAGACAGTAACCCCTGCAAGAACCGCATCAGGAGTAGGTAATTTACGCTGCTGGGTAGCTATGGAGCTGGTTTTATATTCATGCTGTGGGAGCAGTCTTGGAGGGCCGGAGACGTGCCAGCAGAGTGAGCTCATTAATGGGAAAGAGAGAATTCTCTTTTATCCCCAGCCCTCCTCCTGTCCATTTTAGTTAGGCACAAGTCAGGAATAATAAAAGCTTTTCCCTGCCCTCTGCGCTGGCTTCTTCCCCTGGCTTTAAGGGGTGCGCGTTTTATTTGGCATGAAAAGGCACATCCTTTTCCCTGGAAAAGCTCCCTGAAGGGAGCTGCTCTAGCTCTGCTGGAAGCTCCCGTTGGACATTCACTAGGAGCTCACTTCTTGTCCTGGTCGCTCCCCTCCCATCACGTGCAAGCGGGTGACTGTGACTGAGCTCTGCTAACGAGATCTCTTCATCTCAGAACTTACCAGTTGCTTTCACCCTTGATTTAATAGCTCTTTCCTAACTCCCTGGAGTGAAGCAGGTCCAATTTGAATGTTGCTAACAGGGGCACGTCTCCATTTCGCACAGCAGGATTGTTTTTTTTCCTGTGTGATTCAGCTCTCTGACCTGTATTCCAAGTGACGTAATCCCCAGGACTGGTTTTGCGGAGACGTTTCTGGGTTCCTCTGAATGGAGCTCCGTGCACGCACAGCATTTTAAGATCCCCTCCTTCTGGAGCGTTGAGGTTCCTCGGTCTCGGAGCCGGCTGCGGGGCTGGTCTGCTGATAGCCATAGGATGAGGGAGAATGGTTTTACACTGCAAGAGGGGAGATTTAGAGGAGATATTGGGCAGAAATTCCTGGCTGTGAGGGTGGGGAGCCCCTGGCCGGGGTTGCCCAGAGAAGCTGTGGCTGCCCCATCCCTGGAGGTTCAAGGCCAGGTTGGACGGGGCTTGGAGCAACCTGGTCTAGTGGGAGGTGTCCCTGCCCAGGGCAGAGGGGTTGGAACAAGATGCTCTTTAAGGTCCCTTCCAACCTAAACTATTCTATGGTTCTATGAGGTCTCATTTCAGAAAAACAGAAAAGAACCGAATACATTCACAGTTCCGTTTGGGTTAGTGCTGGTTTTGATGTTTTGCTGTCCAATACCCAAAAGATTTAGCAGGACTGAAGGAGAAGATGACACTGTCCGTAGTGGTTGAAATGAGTGGCAAGGCGTCCTGGTTTGAGGTAAAACAGAACCCATTTGCTTTTCAGTAATTTTACGTTTCGGTTAAGCCTCTTGTAGCTCTCTGAAAATAACGGCATGTTTTTCAGACAGTGGCCGCATCCGGCAGATAAGGTCTGGTGTTTGTAGTTATTCTGGAGGGGAGAGAGGTAAAAGTGAGCATCTGTCGTTGGTTTTAGTGGCCGGCCCAGCCCAAACCACAGCACAAGGCATTCACGTGCTCTCAGAAAAGCAGTATTGAACCTAACTGGAGTTGTGGTAAGAATTTCATTAGTTAGAAGCTGACAGAGCCTAAATGAACATGTGAAACTTTGCTTGTCTTTTAGATGGTGAGAGAGGAGAACACCAAGAGACTCGGAGGGATAAGGAAGGACAAAACCTGAACTAGGTGTGAAGGTTTTTTTAGTGGGTGCTGTGTCGAGGCAGCTGGCTGAGGCTGCCCAGCGAGCAGAGCGTGCGCGGCCGTGTGTCCGTGTCCCCAGAAGGGAACGTACAAAGGCAGAGGAAATATTTTACCTACTCCAGCGTGCCGTCGTTCTGCCGGCTCAGCGAGCCCTCGCCCTCCGTTGCGCCTCTTTCGAAAGGAGGATAAATCGGTGAGAGACGTATTGGAGGAGGAAACTGGTATATAGGGGACAGAACTGTCATGGAGTGGCATTCCCGGCGATACCCTCCTGCAAAGCTCTACGGTCGGTGCGCGCCGAGTTCTGAACTAGCGAAGCGTTTGTCTTCGTTTATCTGAATTTTTGAGGTTATCTGAGTTTTTGGGGTTATCTTGAGTTTTTGAGGTTCGTCTCGCTCCGCGGCAGAGCGCCCTCTCCTCCGGGAGGCTCCTCATGCACTGGCGTAACAGACCTCGCCTCCGCTAAACTTTGGGGCATAATGTGGCTGTTTACTGGAGTTTCTCCTGAGGGGAGGCTGTCTGGGTAAGGTGGGGTGAGCGGAGCAAGCGGGCTGGAGTTGCCGCCCCAGTGAAAGTCTGTCCTTTCCGTTCCTCTTCCCTGTCTTATGTCGGAACCGAATATTCAGGCTGGTACCTGTCGGAGCAAAACCAGTTTTGATGCGAGGGATCTTCTCTGTTGAGTCTCAGCGTAGCCAAGGTGGTGGTGATGCTCCCTGCAAGTATGTCGGTTTGCACAACACCTCTCCAGTGAGCCCCAGGGGCCCGTCGGAGCCCGTCTCCATTTAATTTTAGTGCGTTATTCATTTGTTGGCTCCTCCTGGGTTTTGAATACTTCCCCTGCCAGCAAAGCGCCACTTGGAAGCAGACCAGGCTTGGTAGGGAGTAGCTGTTTCTCCGTCGCCCGGAGAGCTGTTCCCAGTTGGGTTGGCGCTGCCGGCACCTGCCATGCTTTACGGAGCTGGGAGAGCAGCAAATTCAGCATAATCCCTGCCTCGTGAGCAGGCCTTGTTCCCTTTGTCGGTAGAGCAACTTTTTTCCTCCTAATTTTCTTCTTTTTCTCTCCAAGGCAACCCAATAGAAGTTAAATTTAGCTCAGCCCCAGTCAGAAGGAAGGGTGCTTGCAGAGGGTGTGTGCGTTCGGTGCGGGAGCTGGTTAAATGCTGCATTGCAGCATCTGTCCCGTGTCCTCGTTTGTGCCTCGGCGGATTTGGTACGTTAAAAGCAAATGGTATTTTTTGTACCTCTTTATGCATTTGTTGCATGGATACATCAGCAGCTTCCCGAAGTGGAAAAGATGGATTCAGAAATGGCACTCACTTTTGATGGAGTAGTTCCCCATCCTGAAGGATCTTCACCGCAGTTTTGAACCATTAGAAAATACCAGTGATCTCCAGTCAGCAGGAGGAGGTGTTGCTTTTCCTGCTGAGAAAGTCAATGCCCATGAAAGACAGAGTTTACTGACACACCTGATCCATGCTCTCTGTTCTTCCTGTTCTTTCCCGTTCCCCAAATTGTTGTAGGTGATGTTGTGGCTGCCCCATCCCTGGAGGTTCAAGGCCAGGTTGGACGGGGCTTGGAGCGACCTGGTGTGGTGGGAGGTGTCCCTGCCCAGGGCAGGGGGTGATCTTCAATGTCCCTTCCAACCTAAACCATTGTGTGATTCTCTGAAATTTATTAGCGGTTATTTTGGATAAGTTGGGTAGGATTAAAGAAAAAATAAAAGGAAAGCTGAGACTTTTCAAAACCGGATGCAAGATCCCGTTACAGCAGGTCCAGGACCGTGATCCCGTTAGGTACTGGGCACTGGCAACCGCCGTTTGCGAGGGATGGGTTTATTCCCTTGTGCTGCTTATTATGCTCTTCCGATAAGCTCCTTAACGGCACCTTGGGATTTCTGGTGACATCGCAGCTTGTTCTGGGTCCTCCGGTGTCACCCTTCCCTTCGAGCGATCCCGGGTCGCAGCTGCCTTTAGTGCTGAGTTACTGGAGACTGGAGTATCGGGAGAGTGCGGTTACCGGACCGGAGGAGGAAAGGAAGGAGATCTCGGGCAGCATCTTGGCAGGGATCCGTAAAAATCTGGTTCCCCTTAGCTCGAGCGTAAGTTTGGTAATGTGTGTGTCATCTCGTTGGTTCCTGGTATTAATGTGAGGAGTCCCTTTTACTGGCTAAGAATTTCCATCATAAGAAAAGTCTGCCTGGCTGGCTTTGGATGAGGAGGAAGCCTTGATTTGGAATTCAGGACAGCTGAGTCTTACATATTTAGTAATTTTAGTTTTTCTTGATGTGTTAACTCTTAGAGGGTAAATTTAACCCTCTCTCTCTTATTGCTAGGGAAGGAAATTGAACATGACAAACAAGAAGTAAAGCAAACTTGGCTGAAAAGTAGAAAGTTATAAATATTTACAAAATTGTTGCTTTTTTCCCCCTTCCTTTCTTTAAATACTATCTTTAACTGTAAACACAAGGCTGCCCTGCCATCCAAGATTTACGTCCTGGAGGCTGAAACCCCTGTTCACGACGTCCTTGGTAAGGGAATTGCTTGGCTCCGCGATTTTTGCTTCCGAAAGACTTTTTAGCATTTGCAGAGCTTCCAGCAGGAACAACCCCCTCGCGCTTTACCTGCGCCCGCCGCAGTCCAAATAGCGAATAGTCGCGGGGCGGCACGGCAGCCCTGGAGTGTGGTTCCCCAAATACGCTGGGAATCGTCGCGACTTGAATGCTGGCAGCCACATCAACAGGTTTCTTGAAGCGGTAACTTCTGGTTCTCACACGAAGGTGTATTGAAATGCTGCAGGAACAAGGCAGGTCGTGTGTGTTAAGCAGAACACTGGGCTCGGAGCGGTGAAATTGGCCGCTGTCGTTCGAATGGGCTGAGGACGTCGGCTGTGGAGAAGGCTGCAGGTTTATATTCCATGCGCTCCTTCTCTGAATGAACCCCCTGGGCAGTTTTCTACTTTTAATAGGTATTTTCAGCGTATCCGAGCTGACAAGTTTGAATGTGAACTGAACAGTCTCGAACCTCCAAGCAGGTTGAGCTCTGGCATCCTGCGTTTACTTCTGTCTCTGTTTTTAAGCATTTATATGCCAAAAGGAGTTTGTGAGTAGGACAGAAATCTGAGTTTTGAAGGACTTGTTTGCCTTTCTCTTTTCTGCTAAGACGTTTCTTGGGTGACTTTGGGCAACGCCTTTAAAATGGGATTCTTCTCCTTTACTCTTATCTAGTAGTTATCCAAGCAGATGGGGATTCACCCTGTCTACCAGAATATAGGTGTGTTTTTCAAAAAAAAAAAGTGGATCCTAACTTCTCTGCAGGGAAAGTCATGCGTCCTTACTTACCCAAAAATTTTTATAATGCCCTCCTTGATACCTGGGGAGAGCGAGCCATAAATAAACCGCACGGCAAGCGGAAGATTCACGTACAGGGCTCACAAATCACGGGGTGTATCTTGTGTTTGCCGACCAGCCTACCCGATGCGGGTATCGAAACCAGAAATCTCCCCGCTCTGCCTCCCTTAATAATATTTTTCTGTGCGCTGTGGTCCTGTTGAGGAAACAGAAATTAATTGTACGCTGCGTGGCTACTCATTGTGAAAGGGCAAATCCTGCACCGGAATATTTTTAGTTAACAAATTTTAACAGGTCTGTCAGTGCCGGTGAATGAGCAGAGGAAACAGCAGTCTATAGCTAGGGAGAACCTGGTTTTCCATCAGTAAATATTTTCCAGCACTTGAAACTTTAAAAGGTGTTTATAAGCTGCGTGCCATGGAGACACGTTAAATTTTTTCTCCTCCTCGAGTGATTTACTTTTGTGCCTGAGAAATCCTCAGGAAAGGGGAGGATCTTGTTTCACCTGCCGATCCCTTTTTTCAGGAGGTCGCCAAGATACTGAAGCCAGTCAGACATGCCAAAACCAGTTTCAGTATTTCACAATTTATAGTATTATTTTTTTTCCCTCCATCTCCAAAGGACTTGGGCAATCAGAGACCTAAAGCTGGAGCCGGGCACTCGCGAGCTCAAGCCCCGTTTCTCACAGGCTTTTCGTGACCTCGGGGAACTTGTTTGGTATCTCCCCTTCCATCTCCACACCTGTAAAATCAAACTAATAGTCCGTACCTGCCCCCGAGGTGCCACAAGGGTAGGGTTGTAATGCTTGCGAAGTACTTGGGAGATTGAGAGCGTGATAGAAACATTAAATGGTATTTATTCAAGTGTTAACACAGGTTGGCATGCTAAATCCAGAGTGGCTTTGTGGATGTCTGTAGGAAGTAAGTGAACTTACCTCTACGTACCCTGTATTTATGTAGTTCCTTGGTTGGGTTTGCATAATTTCACAAATCGAAACGTGTCGGGCGTTTTTCGGAAACCGAACGGTGCCGAATTCGCTTCTGCAAATGGGGAAAAACCCGTGTGTTTTAGGTGCCTAAACGTTTCTCCCCATCTGGTGGTGTGTGCCTCTGCACACCCAAACCCCTGGAACACCAAAGGTGGATCCAGCAGCCGGGACAAAAGCGCAAGAGTTGACCCCAATGGCAGATGGGCAGAGCATATTCCCCTTCCCGCAGCTGCGTTCTCTGCGGCGCAAACCCCTTCGCCACAAGTCGGTGCTTTTAAAGGCCAATAGTTTTGAGCTATTTTGGGCAAATTTCCAACCATAACAGGCACTGTTATTGCTTCACCATCTGCCCTCTGCATTGCTGGAACTCAAGATTATTGGGTACGGGGTGAGCATTACAAAGAGGTACATGGGGTCCCCATGGAGAAGGACTTGTTTTGGGGAAGTGGCTGCAGAAAGGGAGAAAAAGCGTTTGCAGTTAAGAGGCTATTTCTGTCTCCCCCCCCTTCCTTTTTCACCCTGCCTGCAGCTGCGAGAAGAGAAATTCTTTATGCCCGAGTGACCCAGAGGACAGCAGGGAGTTGAAAATTAATTTGCATTTCGAAACGCTACAGCTGGAGGGGGAACAAACAGGAGAAAAAATGCTGCAGTCCCTGCAAGAATTTCTTGCGCTCTTATCCCTCCCCTCTGAACGAGGCGGGTACTGTTTTACCCTCTTAACTTATTGTAGTAAATGTAATTGATCTAATCAGAAAAAACTCGCACGCAGTCCAAATAGGAGTTTATTTGTGGTATCTTTACTGCCTTTGGGGATATTTTGTAATCAAACCAAACAAGCCAACCCCGGAGGAGTAGGTAGGTGCAGCCTGGAAGGTGGAGGGACTCTGTGAAGTCTTTGCTCCACGCGCAGTACGGTGCCGCTTGCCGCCCTCAAGCCCAAAAACGCCCCGGCGTAGACATTCCCGCAGCGTCCAGAGCGTCACTGGTCTCCCAGGACTCCAAAACCGCCCTTCTCCACCTTCCCAGCTCCATGCCACACCGGGATTTGTGTTTCTCGGGCTTGAACTTTGCTCTTTGTGTTTTACACAGTTCCTGGGTAACCTGCCATAAAAAAATAAATAAAGTCCAGTCTTAAAAGGCAGAGTCCGGTGCCAGAGGCCATTCCACAAACGGGCACTGCGTGGTAGCTGCTCTTGGCTAAACTCACGGTTTATGGCCCCGTAATGGGCTCCCATTAGTGCAAAAGTCGCACTTCAAATAAAAATGTTGCGTGTTACCAGGAAATAGCGCGGCTTGTGATAGCGGGCTCGGACTTTACTCCTCATCAGCACAAATAATTTTAACGGGGGTCACTTGGAATTGGGGAGAAGAGCATCTCGGAGGAAATCTGCTGTTTGGTTGGTCTTGTCTCTGACTCCTGGCGATTTAAACATGGGGGCACACGAGTTTAGGCGTGAGACAAAAGTCCTCAGAAGTCGTTTAAAGTTTGGTTCTTTTTCTGAAGGTGCAGGGCATGGGGGGGTCTGTGTGTTAAAAAATGAGACGCGCGGGCGCGTGGCTGGGTGACAGGAGGCTCCGTGGAGGAGAGGGACGAGGAATCCTGTCACCTCTCTGTCGCTTTACACCTTCTGGGCAACTCTAAGGCCAGGTGGAGGCGAGAGGTTCAGAAATGAATGGTCTGAAATGAGGTTCCCAAGAGAAGGTACAGTCTGAACTATTTTTTCCGGTTGCTTTAGAAAATATTTGGATGCTTCTTTGCAAAATGGAGTTAAAAATGGGAGGAATGATGGGAGTAGAAGCAACTGTATTTCTTCAGGTGAGGTTCTTGCATAGCCACGTGTTAATGTGGCGAGGGAGACAGGATTTACTCGCGTCATTTCGGATGTCTGGAAGTTGTCGGAGCCTCAGCTGGTCACAAAACCTCGGGAAAAGGGGCACGTCTGTGACGGGAGGGCACCTCGGGGCGCTTTGTCCTCTGCGGGCACCCGTCCTTCCCCACCTCCGATAACAGTAGCCTGGGCAATTCGGAGCGAGCTGCCTCCACCAAAACTTTATCTTGTGGCTGATTCTCTCAATTTATATTCTTGTGGCTCAAAACGTAACTTTATCTTCCTTCGTTCCATCCGGGTTTTTTTCCCCCGTGCTTCCTAAGAATCGTTGCGTGCCCTTGATGTCCGCGGTTATTACCTTTGCTTAGGCGGTTCGGAGCGGCGCTCAGCGCACTTTATTTCCTTTTCCTTCTTCCTGCTGGGCGGCAGGTTGAGCGTCCCGCGTTTGTTGGCTGTGTGTGGGATCCAGCTGAGCCGCTGCGTTTCGGCGTGCTCCGCTCCGGTAAGCAGCCAAAAAAAGTCCTGGCTTTTGCGGCAGTTCACCTCGCGGCTGGAATGTTGTGAAAGCAGCGCTGCTAGAGGGGAGCGTGATGGGAGGCTGCCTTCCCCGGGCTGAACAAATAGTTCCAATTCCAGTAACGTGCTAAGAAAATTTAAAAAAAAAAAATAAAAAAATAAAGCAATCCTCCCCAAAGCCAGGGAGGGAACGTTAGGAAAGATTAAAAAGAAAAATAAAAGAAAACCAAGATGAGAGGAAGGGAAATGTGCCTGATTTCAAGATGAATCAAAACGTTCTTCAGAATGAAAGCCGTAAAACTTCTGCCTCCTCTTAATGGCCAAGAATTAACGGTTAATGAGCCCTAGGAGATGCAATAAACCTTTCAAACCAGCCGAGAGGTGCTCGGGAATGAGTTGAAAAAATCCCTTTAGCCGCTGTGGGGGTGGAATAGGCTGGTGTCCTTTGCCGAGGCATCCGTGTTGCCGGCCTTTCGCGCTTTGTTTCCCGCTGCCCGAGGGAGGGAAGGGAGAGAGGGAAGGTGGTAGATTTTGGAATGGGAGATGTGTACGGTGCCGAGTTCCTCACGCAGAGGTTGGTTTGCGGATGTAGCACCTGCCCGTGGGTTTTAGCAGTTGGCGACTTCATTGCAGAGAGATGAGCTGGAGTCGGAGGTTGAAGAGGGAATCGCTCAGAGAAGGAACAAAACCAACAGCGCGTGTTAGTCCACGCCATTCCGATACCTTTAGGGTTCAGATCTGGTGGTTGGGTTGGGATGTGGAAGCCAAAGGGAGGACAGGAAGGTGGAGAGGTTCCCCTCCGCGGCAGGGGAGGGATCGCGCAGCAGAGCGTGGTGCTGGCAAAAGTCACAGCCTGGTGTCAGAAGCCACCGTGGGTGGTGGGCTCGGCGCGCTCCACGTGCGCAGAATTCCGTCTTGGCTCGTGCTGCCATCCTGCCCTGTCACTCCACTCCCTCCATACCTCCGTACGTGCCTATATATAAATGTATATTTAGCTAAAGGGCTCGGGATGCAAAGGGGAGAGGGAGGTTAAACACGTGTGTAATTGTCAGGTGTCATCTTTGTTGAAAAATCTAGTCTCCGTTCCAGCACAGGCCCTTCAAGTTTAATTATAGCCCTGCTTGAATTTCAGTCACTGCTCCAACCAGGCGGAATTGCCCCAAAATATCTGTGGTGCTGGCATGATATATTTAGCTTAAAGAACAGGTCGTCCTGGTAACCAGATTAGGAAATGCGTAGAACGAGCCCGCTAGAATTTTTTTCGGTGTGTATTAATTATTCTAACTGTGCCCACAATCTTCCACGACAAATAAGCCCTTCAGGAAGTGGGTTGTTGGTGCTGCACCCCTCACCTTGCCCCTCTTCTCCCTCCACCTGGTCCACGTTGTCACACCAGGTCTCTGCTGAGCAGAACAGGTACCTAAACCCCCTCCTTACCACAGCTAGACAAATCCCGGGAGCATCCGGCTTCGGGATCACGCTCCCGAGGCACAGGGGCCAACGGCAGCGCCGGCCGCGTCTGCATCGCCCTTCTCGGACGCTGTCGGCCTCCCTGGTAAGAATGAGGCAAGAATGTGCTGTTTATTTATTTGCTTAATTATTTATTTTATTTTTAGATTTAATTTAGTTTTAGATTTATTTTTACATTTATTTTTAGATTTATTTTATTTGCTTATTTATTTTTTTGCTTATTTATTTATTTGCTTATTTATTTCCTTGCCTATTTATTTATTTCCTTGCCTATTTATTTATTTCCTTATTTATTTACTTCCTTATTTATTTACTTCCTTATTTATTTACTTCCTTATTAATCTCCTAACGCTGCAGTGCGATGCAAAACATATTTTGGCCCTTTTTGGCAACTGCTCGAGTATGATATAACTCCTCCCTGCCCACTTAAAGCCTTAAACACTTTCTTCTTCAAGACATGTCGGATCTTTTGGCGTTAAGGGGTAAGCGGTGTCCTGCAAAAATGTTTTCGGAACATTTGGAACATTTTCGCTGCGGGAGGTACCTCCGGTTGCAGAGTGGACCCTGAGGTTTCCTCCTGGCTGCTCCAGTGGCAGCTCCCATTTCCATCAGCCTCCACTGGCTTTTCCTTCCCCCAAAAAAGCAGCACTTGTTTTCCAAGGCTCTTGTGGTGCCGTTGTCCAAGGGCTCGGCCGGCCCCGGAGCCTGCCCCTGGCTTAGGAAAACAGCGAGAGACACTGTAAATGCCTCGTGGCGAAATCCTGGAGTCCGACTGATCCGGTTTTGACACCCCACCCGGATTCCCAGGTTTCGCTCCGGTGCTGGGAGCGCGGAGCAGATGTGCCCTTAGGCCAGGACGCACCTGCTGATTCCCAGGGAACCATTTAAAACGGGGCTTTTCTCTCCCTGCGCGAGCGTTTGCTGCGAGCCGGGAAGAAAAGCCGGGAAGCAGCTTCGGGGGGGGAAAGCACGGAGCATCTCGGTTCGGTGGCGCTTAGGAGAACTGACGGGCAGATGGCATTTGCTGCCTGGAATAAGGGGATTTGCCACATGACCTCTTCAGGATCCGTGTCACGTGGCAAATTGATCAGACCTGGCATCTCGTGTAAGAATAAATCTAGATCATCGCAGCAGCCGCAGCCAAAAGGCGGCTCGTGGAGGAATCCATGGGGCTCCGAGCGTTTTCCATGAAGATTTGCTGATGCTCACGAGAGCTCAATCCTCATTTTCTTCCCGTGGTCAGGGCGCTTGTAGCTCCCTTTTATAATTTCAGTAGTTTGCTCCTCCTTGAGCTGGCGAGGATGGACGGATCGCTTCGGCAGTGGATGCTGCGTGAGGCTGAGAAGTCAACTGGAAGGAATCGCTTGGTGAAGCGGTTGGAATATTAACTTGACACCTAATTATATCCTCTGGGCTTATTTTTTCCATTCTGTCGTACCCCGAGCTGTCTGCAGTTGGTGTGAGTGTGGTACGTTGTGTAGCTATCTGAATCCAGCCACGCTCCGCTACACATCGGGGTGAAATTAGCAGTGGTGGAAGCTCTCCTGGCCCTGGCGCAGAAAGTAGCATCTCCTTAATGGTTGTATTCGCTTAAACCAAGCATGTACAACTTAATCCTGGATAGATTTGAAAGCAAATGAAGTCTTTGGCCAAAGAGAGTGTGTTTACTCAATTTTATAGCTCTTCTGGAATGGAATTTAACAGCACGGTTCTCGTGGGAGTTGTGATGGGACCCGCAGTGTCTCCACTTGGCCAGAACTGACTTTTTTTCGACCTGATTCATATCGTGGCATTTCTTTTCAGCGAAGAACACCTCTGGCCAGTTTCCACACCGACTCCTAAAGTTAAATTTCTTACAGGCCTTCACCTCCAAGGAAGAACTTAAAGCAGGAGCCCAGCTGGGCTTCATTTATGGCATCTGACAAGAGCAGAACCTGAACTAGCATTCCGTGACACCCTCAGCTAACCACCAGCGCTTGTTTTTCAGTCCCCCAGGTCCTCAAGAGCTGCACTGAATTCATTGAGAAACATGGCATTGTGGATGGAATATATCGTCTGTCCGGGATCGCGTCCAACATCCAGAAGCTACGGTAAGGCCGCTGTGTTCGGCAAACCTCTTTGCACGGGGCATGCGCGCGGCGTTCCGAGGCACGTTGCTCCGTGGATGGCACGCTGGCTTTGTCACTGGGCTGGAGGAACACCAGGTTGTTCAGTAGACTTCGTTTTGCAGGACCTTTTTCTTCAGGAGAGAGGTCGGGAAGGCTCTGGGATGGTGGTGTGACTGTGCTGTCACGTTTCGTTCCCGTTTCCTCCTTCTCCCGGAGCCCTTCCGAGCAGCTGGTGTTTCTCCTTGCTGCTCTGGACGCCTGGCCTATTAGCAATTAATTGGTAACGTGCAAAGAATACTTGCATAATTCTTGGTGGGTGGCGTTGCCGTGCTGCGCGGCTGTGCCGGGAAAGGCTAGGTGTGTGTCCTGCTCCCTTGGGAGCTCTTCTCATCCCGGTAAACGGTCTTGATCCTTTTGTGAGGCCGTTTTCCTTCCCGGCATTCGGTGTGCGTTTTTCTGTTGGGAAGGGACTGAGAGAGCCTGGTGGGATGTGACTAACTCCAGTGTCGATCCTCGGCTCACGGCCTCACAGAGGCAGCACAGGGGGGTTTTCCATATGAAGGATATGCTTTTTGTGGGAGCTATTCCCGAGTTCAGTGGGCACGTTTGAGCCCGTCCGGTTACCGTACAAACCCTTGTCTGGACGGGCTTATTCTGGTTCAGCTTAATCCTGTTTCCCAAAACAGCAAGTTCCGCTTTAAAAACCTGCTTCCCGCAGGCTCCAAAGGCTCGGGCTGTAGCCGGTGCCCACAGCGGCCTCGGATGAATAAAACATTTGCCCTTGCTTCAGTTACATCCCTCTAACTCCCTATTTTAACTTGGGCTGGACCATCTCTCTAATCACTGCCCTAGTCCATTTTTTCCCTTTGTGTTGCCAAGACCAGTTTCTCCTTCGTTGTTTTCCAAAGGTGCTTTAAGAAATGGTTTTCTAAAACTTTTTTAACGGCGTGATTCCCTGGTATCATACAGAGAATGAAGTTGAGAGCCTATTTTTCAATTTCCTGAGACGTTCCAAAGACAAAAGGAAGGGGGGTGCGTGGCATAACTTGTAGACGCTGCCCCCGCTGTTCATCTAAATGACTACAGATTTTCGTGTTTCATTAACGTGGGACGCGTCGCACTGCTGCAGTTTCCAGCTATATAAACAGATCATTAGGCTGATTTCAAAGCCAGAGCTGCAACTATCCCTATAAATGAGCAACTGTTCTTAAGTTTCACGCAGAAGAATTGGATCTCCCGGATTTAACGGGCTTTTTGGTTGGAGTGAAAGTTAGAGGTTTTATTCCACATGGGAGATTTACTCCAGGACAGGGGTTGGCTCTTTAGCAGTGCAGGAGCTGCCTGCGTTTGGCCGGTAGCAGAACAGAGCGAGCGTTGAGTCGGTACGTGTATCCCTGTATTCCGGCACTGGATTTTCCTGAGAGACTGGGAAGTTGGATTCTTCCTTTGGAGTCAAAAGAAATAAGACGGAGTTCTCGCAGCGAGGAGAAAGGCTGAATGTCGTAGGGCTTCCCTTTCTTCGCTCCGTGTTCTGCTTCTGCAGGAGAAGGTCCCTGGCACGGGGTGAGGTTTGTTCCTAGGAAAATGTACTGGAGTGCCAGGAGTGCTGGAGGAGGGCAGGACACGGCCAGGGAATTTCAGCCCGGGCTGAGTGGGGTGGGGTGTGTTGGTGTCTTTCCCTTATCTCCCTCCTGAGCTCTGTCGTCATCTGCGGAGCCAAGTGCGGGAAGTCAGTCGCTCTCCCGGCTCCGAGCGAGGGATGAGTCAGGACGTGCCTGTGGGAGCCGGATACGCTGAACACGGAGGAGCTGGGCAGGACGGAGACCTTCATTTCCTCCTCCTGTGCTCTCCGTGGGGCGAGGAGCTGGGGTGGGCTGTTGTCTGAAGGGGTAGAGACCTCTTCTGCCCCCCAGTCCAGGGGAAAGCCAGCACTGCTCCCGGATCTCTGGAGGTTACCAGTACGCTGGGTGCCTCGGACATGGGTGCAAACTGGTCCTGTGCTGTAGGCAGAGGAAGGGGAGCTCAGTGCTGGAGCTGCGCTGGAGGCTCGTTTTATCTTGCGTGCAACAAATTGCCTGGCTTGGACAGGGGGAGACTCATAGAGGAGTTTAGGTTGGATGGGACCTTGTAGACCATCTTGTTCCACCCCACTACCGTGGGCAGGGACACCTCCCACCAGGGCAACCACCCTCTGAGGGCTCACCACCCTCAGAATGGAAAAGCAGCAGCCTGGGATGTTGCCAGCGAGCCCTCGGTGTTGTGGTTGTAGTGGAGACAGGGCGACTCCCCGCGTTTGAGGATAATCCGGTTTGTTTTACAGCTTCCAGGCTCTTGTTAGGGAAAGGGAGCTGCAGCCGTGCTCTCCCGGCTCCCCGTGGCCCGGCTCACCAAGCTGCTCCCTGCAGATTCCCTGCAGGAATGCGAAACAGCGCTTTCCACCCTCGCATCCCAGCAGCGAGCCAGCCCTCGGCCTCCTGAGCTCAGCTTTTATTTCATAAACGCTTGTGATTTTGGTTTTTCTCTCTCTGAAAGCCAAGGGAACGCTCAGGGGTTTTCTTCACGTGGTTCCTGGCTCTCTTCACCCCGCACCAGAGGCCCCGCTCAGCTCACCAGTTTGTCCCCGAGGAATTTCCACACACACCAGTTTCCACGGCGCTGCTCTTTGGCATTGCTTTATTGCTTCAATTTCCGGGCGTTTGAAATGCAAAGGGATGGCGGCTCCCAGTCAGCTCCCAGTCACAGCCCTGGGGGAGTTACGGGTTCAGATTGTCTCCGTGGCCGGGGAAGATGTTCTCTGGAGGCTTTGTGGAAGGCCCTCTTGCAGCGAAAGGGATTGCAGCCTAGCCCATCAGTTGTACAACTAATTGAAAATGCCTTATTTTTTTTTTAAAAAGAAAAGTCTTATTTTGGAAAAAATCCAGCCTAGCAGCATCACAGCCACGGGTCGGGTGGCTTTGGTGACTAAGTATTTATTTTCTCCCTGTAAATCAGGAAACTTTTCTTGACTGTAATTTGTGCCGGGTTTTATTGTGGTTCCTCCTTTTCAAACCCCTCTGCCCATCCTTCTGTTCCCATTTCCAGACACGAGTTTGACTCCGAGCAGATTCCTGACTTGACAAAGGACATTTACATCCAAGACATTCACTGCGTGGGCTCCCTCTGCAAACTGTACTTCCGCGAGCTCCCCAACCCTCTGCTGACCTACCAACTCTACGAGAAGTTCTCGGTAAGTACACGGCGACGCCTTTCGCTTCCCGCTTCAGCGTGACTTCATCCACACAGGTCCACCGGAGGGATGGAAAAGGATCCAGCAGCAAGCCGAGCTTGTCTTCCATGCGCCTTTCTTTCTTACTTCTCCTCAAGTTGGGGTTTTTAGGGAGCTCAGAAGCGCGTGTCTCCAAAATGACCAACCTGACGCCAATCTGCTTTGTGCTCCCCGCGCGCCACGTTCCCAGCTGCTCGGGGAGAGGTGGTGGAGTCTCCTCCTCTGGAGATAACTCCAAACCTGCCTGGACGCCATCCTGTCCGGCGCTGGGTGACCCTGCTTTGGCCAGGGGGTTGGACTAGAGGATCTCTGAAGGTCCCTCCACCCCTGTGACTCCGTACCATCCACCATTTCTGAAGTGCAGCGGCGCCCCAGGTTTGAGATCCCCTTTCTGCTTCCCCTTTCCGTTGACTCACGCGTGCCTTTGCCCCCACGCCCCCCACCCCGTGCCACGCCATATCAGTTCCACTTCTGGTGCCTCAGGAGAAGGGTTTGGGACACTAGCAGTGCTTTGCAAGGACTCCCCCGTCGTTCGCCGTTCCCCGGTGATTTCTCCAACAGGAGCGGGATGAGAAGAAGCAAGTGCTGCTTGGAGCTGGACGCCCTCCACAAGGAATTGCCCGGCTCAGTTAAGCTATAAAGCGGCTCAGAGCTGGATTTACTTGGCCGTTGTCCCGTTGTTTGCGTGCCGGGCTGTCCCCAGGGACAGCCGCCTCTCCGAAGGGTTAGAGAAGAGCAGCCGAATCCACCTCGCCGCTGAGGAACCGTACTTTGGTCGCGGGGTTCAAGACGCCATGCAGGTACCTAAGGCTTATGTGCAGCTCAATCCCTTCCTGCCTTCTTCCAGGACGCCGTCTCCGCTGCCACGGATGAGGAACGGTTGGTTAAAATCCACGACGTCATCCAGCAGCTGCCCCCTCCTCACTACAGGTTAGTGCAGCCTTTACTCTGCTTTTTTTTTAGTATTTCCAGCGTTTCAGGAGCGAAACGATTCCCGTTTTTCCCTCTCAAGGTATCCGCGCTGTGCCTTTGTATATTAAAATGGCTTATGGCTAGATAAAGTTGATTTACATTTTAATTAGCTCATTACCAGACAAACGCTATCTCCTCTGCGTAGTCTTATTTGCGTTCCTCGGAAACCACGTGGAGGAGGCTTGGTGTGTCGGAAGTGGCCGATATCACCACCAGCTCTAGGAAATCACAATTTTAAAAAGTGAAATGTAGCCCCCAAAAATTGTTTCAGGCCTCCAGTTTAATTTGGTCAAGTGTATTTTGCCTCCACTCCCCCTGCCCATACAGTAACTAGCACGTTATAACAGTGCCCTAGTACAATAACGAGTTAGCATGTGGTGTTTAAAAATCACCGACTAATTAGACGTATATAGTCAAACTAATTGGTATTAATAACTGATTTGTGATATATAGTAATGAGTCTTGACTAAATGTGACAATACATTAATGGTGTTTTGTATTAAAAATTACGGCAGGGTACAGTAGAAAGGCAACAGCCAATAAAGTATGATGAAGGGTATTAATATAATACTGTGTGTTAACGATTCTTTGCATAGTATTAATAACTCATTATAGCAATGATGTATGGTAAGTGGGCTTTACCAGTTATGTATTGTAATTGGTATAAATAACTAATTAGTGTTTGTTGAAAGTTAGTAAAGCTCAGTAACGGTAAGTGGGCTTTACCAATTATGTATTGTAATTGGTATAAATAACTAATTAGTGTTTGCTGAAAGTTAGTAAAGCTCAGTAACTATTGTAATTAGCTGGGCCAGTTGTGATGCTGTACCCTGAGTGGTTTGTGCGGGCGCACACGTGGCTGCTGTCATGGTAATACTTTCTGATAATCATCAATTGGCATACTAATTTATTATCGTAATGTCTGTTAATTCACAGAACCAGCCCGGAGTCTGTACCCCGAGGGGTGTAGATGGCCAGTTGTGATGCGTAANGCTGGACGCCCTCCACAAGGAATTGCCCGGCTCAGTTAAGCTATAAAGCGGCTCAGAGCTGGATTTACTTGGCCGTTGTCCCGTTGTTTGCGTGCCGGGCTGTCCCCAGGGACAGCCGCCTCTCCGAAGGGTTAGAGAAGAGCAGCCGAATCCACCTCGCCGCTGAGGAACCGTACTTTGGTCGCGGGGTTCAAGACGCCATGCAGGTACCTAAGGCTTATGTGCAGCTCAATCCCTTCCTGCCTTCTTCCAGGACGCCGTCTCCGCTGCCACGGATGAGGAACGGTTGGTTAAAATCCACGACGTCATCCAGCAGCTGCCCCCTCCTCACTACAGGTTAGTGCAGCCTTTACTCTGCTTTTTTTTTAGTATTTCCAGCGTTTCAGGAGCGAAACGATTCCCGTTTTTCCCTCTCAAGGTATCCGCGCTGTGCCTTTGTATATTAAAATGGCTTATGGCTAGATAAAGTTGATTTACATTTTAATTAGCTCATTACCAGACAAACGCTATCTCCTCTGCGTAGTCTTATTTGCGTTCCTCGGAAACCACGTGGAGGAGGCTTGGTGTGTCGGAAGTGGCCGATATCACCACCAGCTCTAGGAAATCACAATTTTAAAAAGTGAAATGTAGCCCCCAAAAATTGTTTCAGGCCTCCAGTTTAATTTGGTCAAGTGTATTTTGCCTCCACTCCCCCTGCCCATACAGTAACTAGCACGTTATAACAGTGCCCTAGTACAATAACGAGTTAGCATGTGGTGTTTAAAAATCACCGACTAATTAGACGTATATAGTCAAACTAATTGGTATTAATAACTGATTTGTGATATATAGTAATGAGTCTTGACTAAATGTGACAATACATTAATGGTGTTTTGTATTAAAAATTACGGCAGGGTACAGTAGAAAGGCAACAGCCAATAAAGTATGATGAAGGGTATTAATATAATACTGTGTGTTAACGATTCTTTGCATAGTATTAATAACTCATTATAGCAATGATGTATGGTAAGTGGGCTTTACCAGTTATGTATTGTAATTGGTATAAATAACTAATTAGTGTTTGTTGAAAGTTAGTAAAGCTCAGTAACGGTAAGTGGGCTTTACCAATTATGTATTGTAATTGGTATAAATAACTAATTAGTGTTTGCTGAAAGTTAGTAAAGCTCAGTAACTATTGTAATTAGCTGGGCCAGTTGTGATGCTGTACCCTGAGTGGTTTGTGCGGGCGCACACGTGGCTGCTGTCATGGTAATACTTTCTGATAATCATCAATTGGCATACTAATTTATTATCGTAATGTCTGTTAATTCACAGAACCAGCCCGGAGTCTGTACCCCGAGGGGTGTAGATGGCCAGTTGTGATGCGTAAAGATAGTTATTTGGAGCTTGATAACTATTCATAGTCACTTGTGCTAATAACTATTTAAATTTTAGTGATTGTAATGTATGGTGATTAGCTGGACGGTTGCAGGGGTATACCTGAGTGGTAGAAGTAGCTAATTATAAGTTATTTGAATATCAATAGCTTATTATGTGCTCATTAGTTTTAACTGATTGTAATGGTTAACTAATGTGTTCTATAACTGTGCTATTAGATATTTAAATAACTCATTAGTGTAGCAGCTGGTACTTCACATTAACTAATTGTGATATTTTATTTTTGTTAATTACGGGGCAGGGCCTTGCAGAGGGTCTTTTCAAAAATCAACTATCTCCTTCCTCAGTTTTTCTCTGGTGCATTCCACCTTTTCCCTGAAATGACTCTTATTTTAGGGGGTGAACAAACTTGTTTAACTGGGAGATGGTGGTGCCGCTGGGGTCTTAGTCATAGATGAAAGGGGGGCGGGAGAGGCGCGGATGCAAAATTATGCTCTCCTTTCCCCAGGTTTGCTTGAAAAAATTAAAAAAAATACTTTATTTTTCTGCTCCTCTACGATGAGAAGTTCCATGCGGGTAACTGGCAAGGGGTAGGTTGGAGCAGAGCTGTGCCGGATGCTGGAGATGTCCATTTTGGTTCCATCCAGAAACATACATCTTCACCTTGTCCAGCTGTGGAATTCTGAGCCCCAAAGCCACCCCCCATCCGCTCCCCCCTCAAAAAAACGTACGCAGGGAGACAGCCCCGAGCCAGGGCTGCTGCCAAGCAACAGCAGGCAGGAGGAGACGCAGCATTTTCATTGCCACCTTGCGCTCCCTCCTCCTCCTCCTGGGTGGTAGCAGTAGTGGGGAGTAGAAAAAAAATAATTGGGTTTTTTTTTTAAACATGCACAGAAACCTCCGCTGTTTAACCTTGCATCTGCCTTACCTGTAAGAAACCTATAGCCAGTGATTTCGTAAGTAGAACTTAGGTACAATTTGCTGTTTCTTAATAACCTGGGGTGTTGAAATAAATACTTCTCCCTTACCAAGATGAACATTCAGCTCCTTCCCCCCCCCCTGCCTAATGAGCATGGTGCTGCAGGGGGGGGTGTTCCCGTTGTACGGAGTTCCAGGAAAGCGGCAGATCAGGCGAGACCCCGCTCCCCCCACCCCACGCCGTCATTATTTGCTAACCACAACTTTGCCATCGGTCTGGGGGTACGGAGTTCAACGTGATTTTGTTGGGGTTTTTTTTCCCCCTCTGAGCTGTCAAACCAAAAGAAAATAATGAAGTGGAGTTTGTTTTGTAAACTGCGGCGCGGCTGTGCTCGTTGGTGCTGAACATTTGCCTATCTCCTGTTTTCCAGGACACTGGAGTTCCTAATGAGACACTTAGCTCGTCTCGCTGACTACTGCTCCATCACAAATATGCACACGAAGAACTTAGCCATCGTCTGGGCTCCAAACCTCCTCAGGTGCTTTTTTTTTTTTTTTTTTTTTTTTTTT
>VZSF01000828.1:252985-281785 GCA_013398295.1 Chionis minor | reverse complement strand
CCCCCCCCCCCCCTCCCCCGCCATTTCAATACAAGTTTTTAGATTTATAAAAACCAGACAGGTACCTTTCTCCAGAAAATCATAAAACAGTCCGCAGCTGAGAAAGAGATCTTCCTTTCTTCCATCCCATGTGCTCTTCCCCTGTGAAATTTCTAATGGGAAGTCATTTTAAGCAGAGACTTGAGACCAACTGGCAAAATCCTGCACTAATGCTGTAAAAAAAAAAAAACCCACTGTTATGAGTGTAATCACCCGGAGGAAACACCCTGCTATTCCTGTGTCCCACCGCGGAGAAGGGTTGATTCCCCCCAACCCCTCTTTTTCTGGATGATAATTCCCCCGCTCCTGGTTAGACGAGAGGAGCGCGTCCTCGTTCACCTAGGAAAATTTGTTCAGTGTCATCACTCATTTCCTGTTGCATAAGTCTCTAAATCGGCAGCTCTTGGCTGCGAAAAGTTAAACTTACGGAAACGATCTCGGATAAATCTGTCCCCTAAAATTTGTTTTGCATGTGCGTAATAGGGTAGCTTAAAAATCAATGCTGTAATTTTAAATTTTTGCTTTAAAGAGGAAAAAAAAAAAAATTCACCCTGGCCTCTATTGTATTGATTTCTGGACTGCTTTTGTTACCAACCTGAGAAATTCGAGTCATAGATTCCCCTGTGTGCAATTAATGAGCTCTTTTCCCCTTTCTGGCAATTCACTCACAAGCAGTCAAATGATCTTGCATTTGCGTTTGCTTTTGTGAATATTGGGGTACTTGCTGAGCAGGATGGCTTGGAGACATTCCAGGGAAAATCACAGAAAAGGCCGCAGTGAGTTTTGTACCACGGCACTGCATTAAACTGCTGCCATTCTCAGTATCATGAAATAAGTTAACAAAAATCTCCTCACTTTGTGTACGCAGTTCATTTACCTCCGTCCAGACCTGCCACACGCTCCTTTTCCTTCTAGATCCAGCCGTCCTCTTGCCTTTTCGGTCAGGCTTGAACCTGAACCCAATATCTGGATGTAAATCACTAGTCAGAGTGATCGTTTGTGTAATGCTTCGATGAGATTTAATCCCTTAACTGCCCCTAGAGTCTCGTCTGCCTGAGCAGCCCCGCGCATGCTGAAGCCTTACCCAAACGGAGCACGTCTTCCCGGCGTTTTCTGGCTGTTTTCGCGTTTCATTTAATCTGCCTTTTCTTCAGATCAAAGCAGATCGAGTCCGCCTGCTTCAGCGGAACCGCTGCCTTCATGGAGGTGCGAATCCAGTCGGTCGTCGTGGAATTCATCCTCAACCACGTGGACGTGCTCTTCAGTTCCAAACTCAGCTCGGTCATACGCGATGGAGCAGGTGGGTGTCTTCCTCCGCGAGCTTCACCTTCATCAAAAAAAGGTAGCAGACACTTAGTGGGTATCTGAGCCTCCCCTGGGACGTTTAAATATGTTTTCACTGTGCCTTGGAGGACAGATCTCCAGGGTTGGGATGGCAGAGCCTGGCAAATAGAGCCTGGTTGTAGAAATTGCTGTCGGTACCATTCTTGGAAGCGAAGGATGCTCCGCAGAAGTTGCACACCTTCGTGTTTGGCTGCTACTTTCATGTCCTAGCACTGAGAAATTATAAGCAACCTCTTAAATCTTTGTCCTGCTCCCTCGCCTTCTTTTAAAAACCAGCATCATCGATGCTCCTGGGCACTTATCCTTTTGAGCCACCGTGCAGCAGATCTGTCTACCCTTGTCAGCACCTTACAACATAAATAGAAATGAACTGATTTAAAGAAAGCTGCGTACTCAGGAACGTTGGCGCTAAGAAACTTCTGAAGAGGGAGTCTTTTTGACACCTGCTGTTCTGGTTATTTCTTTGCGCAGTCGGGATGGGTTAATTGGCCCTTTTCTGCTCACCTTGCCCATTTGTGGCTTTCGGGTGAGGAATGAACTGCGGCACGTTTGTGCCCAGCGCTGGAGCACTTGGAAACAGCATTCAGCTTCAGAACCTACACGTTCCCTCAAGTAACTCCCAAGGCCAGAGGATACCTGTTCCCTTGAAAACGAGGGGACTTGCACCAGGAGGAAGGTTTACGCTGTACGTTAGGTGGACAAACGTGGCTACCACAGGCTATTATTACTCCTAAGCAGCATTAAGCGTGTACCATCTGCTTTGATAACCTGCCCCTGTGGTGCAGCGTGTGCAGATACCACCCCCTCGGGAGGACAGAGAGCTGGTTTTCCTGTCTATTCACAGCTCCCCGCTCCTAAACAAGCCCTACCTCTGCTCGGGATAGCAGAGCGGCTCGAAGTCCAGCTATTGTTCCTACTGGAAGGCAATTTTAAGTCAGTAGGAGCCAGAGGTAAGCTTGGCTGAACAGCAGTAGCCCCCGGCAGGCTGAGCTCTGCCAGGGGAAGATAAGCACGCTGAGAGTCGGAGCCAAATGATTATCCAGGCTTAGAACGGGCCGTGTAAATTCGGCTAATTGTTTAATGACTTGGTCATTCGCATTCAGCGTGCTTTGACAGGAAAAGTGGCAGGGGGAAGGGTCGGGCTGTTTCACCGCGGAGCGGTGAAAACCTCTGGTTTTGAGTGCGGCTTCTCGCCTGTACTCACCCAAAAGAAGGTGGAATTGGCATTCCCAAGCCTGCTTTATGGCATTCCAGGTAAGGCTGGAACCCAGACTTCACCTGGGATAGCATTTACACGCGTCACACAAGAGCTGATGCCGAAGGAGGGGTGGCAGGAATGGAAGCAAGCAGGACGTTGATGTGATGACACCCCTTAACCCATGGGAGAGCAACCATAGAAATACCTGTGCTATGAGCAGGGGCCAACGATGGAGAGCTGCTCTTCCAGCAGGCTCCTTGTGCTCTTCCCTAGCCGTCTCCTCCGCATTCCAAGCCGGCTGCACGGATCCCTGCAGCAGGAGGCAACGGCAACCACTTCCACAGAAATTTACATCTTCATCCCCAAAAACAAGCGCAAGCTGTAAAAGGGCCGAGGGGGAGATTCTGGTCACTGTGTCCCTGGGCACACTAGTTTGTAGCATCTTCAGTCACACGCGGCGTTTCCTGTGGCACCGAGGTGGAACCTGGGAGTGAGAGAAACCAAGCTTTATAAGAACAAAAACCATCGCTTTCTTTGCAGACTTTTGCGTACAGATGAAGCTTAAGTCAAGTATGTCAGTCAGTGAAGGCTTCACCCTACCTGCTTCCCTCTCTCTTGTTTTTTTTCCCTTTTTAAAATACACTAAGCTGCTCTCATAATTGAATTTATTTTTTTTTCCCCCCACAAACATACCTCTGACAAAATGGCTATTTTGACCGCGTCTTTCGGCGGCCGGGATAACAAAGATTTAGAAAAACACAGCCCCTCCCTAGACACACAGACCCAGAGCTTTGATCTCTCCACCGCTGGTTTCTCATCCTCCCTGTTGCCTGTGGTTTTTCCCCTTGCAGGGCACAGCTCTTTGTCGCGGCCCAAGTCGCTGTTGGTGTCCTCTCCTTCCACGAAGCTGCTCACGCTGGAGGAGGCGCAGGCACGGACCCAAGCCCAGATCAACTCTCCCATCGTGGCAGACAGCAAATACATAGAAGTGGGAGAAGGTCCTGCAGCTTTGCAGGGGAAATTCCACACGGTCATAGACTTCCCATCCGAAAGGTAGACGAGAGTTTCCTTTCCAGCGTGTGTCATAACTGGGGTGGGTTTTGTTTACAGCAAAAGCTTGCCAATATTGACTTACACTCGTCATAGGTAAAGCGTTGTAGCCGGTTTTCCACCTGGTTTGGACTCCGGGAGGATTCAGTTGACACCAATTGTCTGGTGGACTTGGCTCAGCCCCACAACTTCCGTGCCGCTCCCTCCTTTTCGGCAGGGTTATCATTAAATGTATAAAGCCATGGTGTATGTGCTGCGCGTAGGTGCCTGCACTAGTCATGCACGCAGAAAAGTAAACAGGGCAAACACCTGGAAACTTGCGGTGGTCCAGATTTTGGGACTAATTTCCTGTAACCGAATCCAGGTTTCCTTCACCTGGAAGGAGACACTAGAAATTAAAACATGGCAGTGGGAGGAGGGGAGTGTGACTTTACAGCACGAGCTTTTGAGCACCGTTTATGGCCGTGCAGTTCCTCGGAGAACCGGTGTGTCTGCCAGCTAAATAAAAGCCAGCCCTTGGCTGCTGTAGCGTACAAGCGCGGGGCCATTGCTCACCTGCATGTGCACCCGCTCTGCAGTTTGGTGGAACATGCCCAAGCAAACCTTTAGGGCTGAGCTATAAGAATGAAAACCTTCTCAGCTATTTAAAAGAGGCCGAGTTTCTCTAGGCTTCCGTTTCAGCAGAAACCAATCAGTGCTAATAACAAACAAGCAGCTTCCCCCCCGCCTCCAACAACTTGCTCTGTTTTCTCGCTGCAGAAAAAGACCGCCCAGCAAGATGAAGAAATCTCCAGTTGGCAGCTGGCGTTCCTTCTTCAACCTGGGAAAATCCTCGTCGGTCTCCAAACGCAAACTGCAGCGCAACCCCAGCGAGCCCTCGGAGATGAAAGCCATCGCCCTGGCAGGTGAGGCTGCAAACCCAGCTTCCCCAAACCCGGGGTTTCAGCGAAGCGGAATTCGCGTTCGCAGCGTGCTTCTATCTCCTTCTAGCGTTCCAGCCTGGCATAACACCTTCAGTTCACTGCTTTTTCCTAAACGGATCTCGCAGTAGCTCAGAGCCCGACCTGCTGGAGCGCACACCTCTAGTGCTGCTCTCACAGTAGCTCTTGAAAGTCAATATCTGGGCACCGCTATGATAAGTCTCAGAGTAATTCCTTCTGGCGCACGCGTTATGAAATAAGCTCACCGTTCTGCCTCCCTTTGCTGCTCTCAAAAGACAATTAAAACTAAGTAAAGGCACTTTCCCACAACCACGCTCGCTCCAAAAGCTCTACTGGTGAGATTAGAGGAGGCATCCAACAACCCTTTGTAGCCGCATCCAGTGTATGCAGACTCCAAACTCCCAGCCCTTTCCCCATATAGAGTTTACTGACTTTTTCCTAATTTCAAAATAGCAACAATATGTTGCAAAAACAATACGTTTTTGCGGTAAAACGCACCAAAAAATCCCTAAACACAGGCCAGCGAGGACTTTTATCCTGTCTTCTCCCTGGTGCCACTTCCAAATTACAGCCTTCGGAGTCTTCAGTGTAATAAACACATTATACAAGTGTCGTCTAAGACCATCTCTCCTTGGAGCACTGAAGCTGTCCTTGTTTAGTAAACAAGTACAGTTTGTTTAGTAAAACTCCATAAAACAAGCTGTGTAAATGTTACTTTCTCCCCCATTTTCAAGGGGTTTTGTTTGGCTGGACCAAACAACGATCACAGGTGCATCCAGACAGAGCCTGCGGAGGGATGATGGGGGGAGCCGTTTCCCAACCCGTCCTCTGCAGCAGTTGCCCCTTTTGGGAAGTTACTTTTCCCCGGTCTGTAAAATTAGTATCAAAACTCGATTCGCTGTCTTGTAATTGTAGTATTGAACCCCCAATTGAAAGGGAGCTCTGCAGCCAGGTCTGCCCTGCGGGACAGGACTCCACCACAGCAAAGCCTGTTAACAGTGGAACAGGATAAAGGTTTTGGTTGAAGGCTTTGCAGTAAAGACAAAACCCCCAAAACCCCCGACTCCAAAACCAAAAAAGCACAGCCGTTGCTCTGGGGAGAGTGGTACTGTCGCTAGAAACCCATTTGGTTTTTCCTGCCAGCCTTACGTAGCCAAACGTGGAGCACTTGTGTAATTCCCTGTCTCGGTTGCATTCCCGTAGGTGGACGAGGAGACAGCGGGACCCTTCGCTCAGCTAAAAGCGAGGAATCGCTGACCTCTCTGCACGCTGTCGATGGTAAGCCCTGCACTTTTAACGTGTGAGGATTAAAAACAAGGCGGTTCGACGTTACTGACTGCAGATATTGAACTGAACCGATTTCCCACCGCTCCAGCCTTGCTAATTAACCAGGCAGCTTCCCGCTGCCCAACCCAGACGGGTGTCGCAGGGAAGTGCTGCTCTTCAGCTCTTTTTTTTGCCTTCTAAGGTTCATAAAAAGTAAACCTCTTGCTATTCGAGAGCTGGCAGCCCTTGCGTTCTTTCCTTGCCACCTTTTATTTTAAGGTAGAAAAGGCGGCAGCGGGGAGGAATATGCTATCTGAGGAAGCCTTGGGGCTCCAGCACTAGTTTTTGTCCTGCACGCAGCTTGGTTTGGGACTTGATCAGACCTCACAACTGCTGTAGAAGAGTTTAAGCAAACATAATTAACAGGTGCTGCTAACTACATTACTTGTGTTTAGAGTTCACCAGGCGAGCATCTTGCGCACCTCCTTAAGACTACTCCAAAAACCAAGACCAAGCCATCGCCTGCTGGGCAGTAAAGATGTGTCACTAATCCCTGTCTATCTCCTCCTCCCCAGGTGAATCTAAACTGTTCCGACCCAGAAGACCCAGGTCCAGTAGCGACGCGCTGTCTGCTTCCTTCAACGGAGAGCTCTTAGGAAACATGAACCGCTGCAATTCCTACGACAACCTTCCCCACGACAACGACAGCGACGGGGACGAGGGGCTCATCCACGTTCCCGCCCTGATTTCTCCTCGGTCTGCTGAAGACGTCGACCTGAGTCCGCCGGATATCGGAGTCGCGAGCCTGGACTTTGACCCCATGTCTTTCCAGTGCAGCCCACCCCAAGCGGAGTCTGAGTGCCTGGAGAGCAGCACCTCCCTGCTGGAGTCGGTGGGCATAACTAAGGAGAAGCCCAGCCTGCTAAAGAAGGATTTAGAATCAGGCAGCCAGTCCCAGACACCAGGCAGCGCCACCAGCTCTGAGCCAGTCTCCCCTTTCCAAGAGAAGATGAGTCCCTTCTTTACTCTGGACCTGAGCCCAACTGAAGAGAAGGCCTGCAAACCCCTCGCCTTCTCCCCCAAGACGGGGCGAAAGCCCCTCAAATCTCCGCCGCTGACCGCAGCAGAACCACCCCTCTCCTTCGCGCTGCCCGGCGGCCGCACGTCGGAAGCGATGGGAGGAGCGCCCGTCCTATCCAGAAACTCCTCTGCTTCCAGCTGGAGCAAAGGCGTTGGCATCTCTGATCTCACAAACAGGTCCCCAACCCAGCTGTCCTTGCCCCTGAAAACCAGTGAGACGGGAGCGGGGGAAGGAGCCCACCAAGAGCTGCAGCATGCCCAGCTAGTGGCTGCTGGCGAGCCCGAGTTGCCAGAAGAAGGGGAGAGACCCATGTCAAGCAGTCAGACTAAGACTGTACCCACTGGACACACACAGCCAGGTACAGTGCATTTTCCTCCGTTCTTTCTTTAAGTTCCAAAGGGGACCTGCTCTCCCAACCCTCCTCCTCTGCGTGCCTTTTAGGAGAGGGGATTGCCCGTCAGTTCTGATCACGAGTGTCTCGCAGGGCTGTGCAGATCAGTAAGGTCTTTACCTCTGCCTTCTCCCTCCATCGCACAAATCTCAGATAATTGCCCATAATACTTTGTCTACCGCTTTTTTTTTCCCCCTCCCATCCTGTCATACGTGAAAATCTATAGCATGTCCTTGCATCATTTCAGCCAATAGACCATCTAAGACTTTTTTTTTTAAATTAAAAATCTGCCAACACTCGAAGAAGGGACCTTTTTGCCTAAAACCTTATGATCAAAATTGTGTAAGGGTATCTCGTTCTCTGCTACCTCCTTCCTACCTCTCTAGAAACGCAAGAGGAACCTTTAGACAATCTCTTGTGGTTTTTTTTTTTTCTTTTTTTCTTTTTGCGATGAACCGCTGTGCTATTGAGCGGCGTTTGCATGTGAGACAGAAGATAGAGTGTTTCATTCACATCAGGAGGAATTGCCACTGTGAAAGCGTGGAGAGCATCTATTTTTTTTTTCTTTCTATAGCAGTCGCTAAGGTTAGGTCACTCTCCTTATTGGGTAACATAAAATCACTCTCTCTCTCAATTTTCCCCCCATTAGGAGCAGTTGCCCTCGACTCCCCCCAGGATCCTGTTCCCGTCAGTTCTGTGTCTCTTATCCCTCCTCCTCCTCCGAAAAACGCGGCGCGCATGCTAGCCCTAGCGTTAGCCGAGTCCGCCCAGCAAGCGTCCGCTCAGTCTCAGAAAAGGCCAGGAGATGCTCATTCTGAAAGCACAAATTACGGAGAGACGGAAGCTGGCACAGCTCTAGAAAAGCTCCATCTCTCTGCTGGTGCTCCAGACAAGCTCCACCTGTATACCAGTCTGCCCGAGAACCGCCTGCACTTCCCGACTGGGGCACCGGTAGAGCAGGATTTCCAAGGTAGCAGCACAGCCGGGGAGCAGAACCACCCTCCAGGTGCACCGGGAAACCGGGACCCCCCACCTCTCCACACTGGCGTGCCTGGGGACGTGCCCGCTAGCAGAGATGCAGAGCAGGAGCAGCCCAGCTTCCATCCTGGGAAACCAGGGGACAAAGATCACTTCCCCTCCCACGCTGGGGACTGGGAGCACGCGTCCCACCACGCTCCGGGCGCGCTGCCCGACTGGGAGCCGCCTGCAGCGGAGCTGCCTGTAGATAAGCCCCACCTCCGCGCGTGCATGTCCGGGGACAAGCACCACGCTCCTCTCTGCGCAGCTGACGACAAAATTCCGTCTCCTCCCGTCCTACCCGCCGGGGAGAAAAGCGCCCCGGCTCCGACGCCGTATTTAACCACCGTCCAGACGACGGCAGCCGAGCCCGGCCGCGGGGCCGCGGGTCCGGCCACGGCTCAGGCAGATGTTGCCGTCGCGCAGCGCACGTTCGCCACCGGCCAGCCCGCCCCGGCGCCCCGGCAGGATCACCAGGCGGCCATGGGACAAGTGCCAGCGGCCTCCGCAAAAGCGGCGAGCGGGTCCGGTCAGGTACGTGCCAGCGCAGCGTGTCCCTCCCTGCCCAGCTGATCCCTAAACTGGGAGAAGCCGAGCTCCGGGAGACACGCGCCAAATCCAAGCGGCAAGAGATCCATGGGGTTACTGGAAAGCCCGTGCGTGCGACACAGATGCAGCACAGGAGAGCGGCACGGAATTTCCTAAGGGAATATCCCGCTCTACCTGCTGTGCTTGGTTTTATGGGGAAAAAGAAATCCAAAATGGATCCTGGGCTGGGTTGGCTGCTACGGGGAATGCTAGTTTAGAAGCGTTCAGACACAAGCAGGAATTTTTGCATCCTCCCTTTGCCGAGGCTGACAATACCCTCGTCCACCATCCTCTTTAATGACGCAGGTCAGATTCCCAGTGCGCGTTGGACGTGGAAGCGTTCGCACAGAAATCCGAATTACCTGCAGCCCGTCTTAAGGGCTGCAGCCACATTTAGGGAAGGGATTTCTGCTGTGCTGCACTCCTTGATGTGCCCAGCAGGGCCTGAGGAGGTGAAACCCAGGGACATTTTCATCGAGAGAGGGACATTTGTAAGCAGGTCACCTAACAAAACACCGCAGCAGCTGGGAAAGTCGTAACTTGCTGCTGTAACGAGACAGCCACCTCCTCCAGCTGCCAGTTTGACATTTGCAGAGCGCCCTCGCGAGCCCCTCGGCTGCCAACGGGTCCCAATATCTCCCAGAGGCACCACGCTGCCCCTGTGGCCGAGGGGAACCTCTACCTCCTCCTCTACAGCAAACAGCAACCAGGCACAGAAAAAAAACTTACAGTGAATTATTCCGTACAGGGATGCGGGATATTTTAGCCACAGATTTGGGGTCGGGGGTTGGGGGAAGGTGGTTGCCTCTAATTTCTACTGGTTTCTTCCCTACAGGTATGGGGCGCAACTGCACCTGAAAAGCCGCCGGAGCCTGCTGCTGGCTTTGTCCCAGAAAGCAGTTCTGCCACCCGCTGCTCCTCTTCTGTGCCCGGGGGCCACCAGAGCCACTTGGAGAAGCCTCGGGAGACGACGAGGGCTCCCCCGCTGCACCTGCGCTCCGAGTCCGTCCCCGCTCACCCCTCCTACGGCTTCACGCCCCCCGTCCCGCCCGTGAGAACGCTGGAGAGCAAAATCGCCGCCGCCATGCACTCCAACAACACGGACGCCATCAACAACTCCAACTACCATGCCTTCCTCTCCTCCTCCATGCTGGCCTCCTCCGTGGAGGAAGCCCTGCTGCCGCCGCCGCCGCCGCCCCCCCCGCCCAAGCACGCTTCCCTGCAGTCCGTCTACGTGCCGCATCCCAAGCCGGAGAGCATCCCCGAGCCCGCCGCGCCGGACGGCTACCCGCACCACAAACCGACCTCCATCCACCAGTACAGACCCGAGAGTGTTCCTCCCCACGTCTCCTACCACGGCAAGCCGGACCAGCACCCTGCCTACCCTCCGCGCTCCGAGACGCCCGCTCCCGCGCGCTACAACACCTACACCAACCAAGGGAAAAGCGCCTCGGCGCCGCACTCCAAGCCTCGCGGCCGGCCGGAGTTCGCCTCCTCCGTCAGCCCCACGGGACTGCGCAACGCCGGCTACGCCGAGGACGCTCCGCCCTACCCCACCATCCGCCGCGTCCAGTCCCTGCACGTCCCCGCTCCCGCCGCCTCCGCCATCCGCTCCGTCCCCATTTCGCGCACCGAGGTGCCTCCGGACGACGAGCCGCTGTACTGCCCGCGGCCCCTCTACCAGTACAAGCCGTACCAGCCCCACTCCGACTACCACGTCACCCAGCTCCAGCCTTACTTTGAGAACGGGCGCGTGCATTACCGCTACAGCCCTTACTCCAGCTCCTCCGCATCCTCTTACTACGCCGCCGCCGACGGGAGCTTTTACGACCTGGACCCCTACAGCACAGTGCGGGTGCGGCCCTTCCACCCCCTGCCCAGCCGAGACTTTTCCTCCTACGCCTCCCGCCTGCAGAGCAAGGGTCTGTACCGCTATCCCAGCTTATCCGCCTATCCTCGGGGCGGCCTCATGGGCCACCTGGCCGGCAAAGAGCACAGCTTCGTCAGCCGCGACGTGCCGCCCGCCCCGGACATCAAGCACATGTACGTGTCCTGGGACCTGGAGGACATGGAGAAGTACCGCATGCAGTCCATCCGCCGGGAGAGCCGCGCGCGCCAGAAGGTGAAAGGGCCGGTGATGTCCCAGTACGACAACGTGGCCCCGCTGCTGCAGGAGGAACTGGGAGGACTGGACGCGATCCACTTGCGCAGCAAATCGGATCCGGGGAAAAGCGGCCTCCTCAGCGTGGCGGAAGGGAAGGAGGGGAGGTACCCGGCCAAAGCGGTGACGCCCGAGGGGGACGAACGCTACTACCTGCAGCACCCCGAGCCCGAGCTGGAGAGAGCCCACTACCACGGAGCCTACGGCAACGGGCAGTCGGAGAAGCCGTCCCTTCCCCAGAAGCAGAGCAGCATCCGCAGCAGGAAGCTGCACGAGCCGGGCTGCGGCGCCAACGAACACCGGACGCACTTGCAGCAGGAAGCCAGCCATAGGCAGCCTTCCGAATCCAAAAACGGACCTCCTTATCCCGACTACAGGCCCAAAGGTGGCCCGGAGCCCTCCGAACCCATGGGATACCAGCACTCGGGCGGGAAGTACATCCCGGCCACCCAGGAGAGCCTGAGGCTGAACCACAAGGAGGTGAGGTTGGCAGAGGATTTGGAGAGGTCTCGAGCCAAGCCGGCCCCATCCGTGGAGAAACACTCCAGGGATTGCTATAAAGAGGAGGAGCACGCCGCTCCTCCCGTGGCGCCGCCGCCCAAGCCCGAACGGAGCCACAGCCTCAGGATGCAGCATCCCGAAACGGCGGAGAGGGACTCTGCCCTCCTCTACCCCTACCAAACCCTCGGGAAGCGCCAAAGCACGATGACTGTGGTGTCCCAGTACGACAATTTGGAGGATTACCATACCATGCCTCAGCACCAAAGAGGGGGCTACGTTGGAGGCGGGGGGTTCGTGCCCCCCAATTTTAGCCACGTGCATGGTAGAACTTACGCCACGGCCCTCGGCCAGGGAGCCTTCCTCCCGACGGAGCTGTGCTTGCAGAGGCCCGAGGCAGAGGTCCACGTGGAGTGAGCCGGCGTTGGGGGGGAGGGAAAAAAAGGAGGGATAGAGTCTAAGCAGCCTCTGCTGGACAGCGGACTGTTTTATTTTTTCAGTGATGGAAAACAAAACAAAAAAAAACCCCACAAAACCCCAGCCCTGCCCCGACGAGCCAAGCCAACCCACCTTCAGCCCCGTGCCGCCCAGCCCACCGCTCACTCTTTTTACGTGCTGAGAGATAAGACGGCTTTTCCGTGTAGTTTTTTGGGACAACTGGAACGCTAGGGGCAGGCTGTCGGCACACGGGTTGTGGCCAGAGAGACGGGTCAGAGCTGGAAGAGATGCTGTTGGGGCCGGGAGGGGAGGAAAAAAAAAACCCAACTTTTTTTTTTTTTTTTTTTCCCTTTCCCAGATGTGACATTGGCGGTTCCCACCGCTTCCCCACCGCACGCCTGTGCATGACGGACTGTGCATGCTGCTCCGCTCCCTGCCGGCCCCCTTTCCCGGGCAGTACGTTGCTTTTCCCACCGCTAGCTCCCAAAAAAAAAAAGGGTCTCCACACCATGCCCTGGAAGAACCGCTGTTCTGCACCCTCGGAGGTTACGCAGGCTAAAAGCTAGGCAGGAGAGGGAAAGATTTCCCAAGTCTCTTCTTCCTGGTAAATGCTGAGGGCCTGCCTTTCCCTTGAAAATTCCTGCTTAGGGATAGCGGATCACTTCAGTTGCTTTGATGTGGGTGGGAGCCTGTTTTGACTTCGAGCCTGTGGAATAGGCTCCGAAGCAACTCCAAAATACAACGCACTTTTCCCCCCCCCTCCCCCAATTACTTGCTTGACAAGCTGCTTCTGACTACAAGAAATCAAATTACTTTAAAACGTCTCTATTGTAAGCAGAGGCCAGCTCTGGAAGCCAAGTAGGGCAGGTTTGCATTTCTCATACCAAAAGGAAAAAAAATTAAATAATTAAAAAAAAAAACCCCACCAAACTGTACACACGCAGTTGGGAACAGCACACCCATTTCATGCCAATTCCTCTTTACCGCTGGGCTACCTACAGTCCAGACGATTTAATACCACGTTGTGGCTGGCCAGACAGTATCATCTCTCTCAAAAAAGAAAAATACTACAAAAATGCTATAGAGCCTATTTTTTTGTTTGTTTTTTTAATTACGTCCAGCTTGTAAATTGGAGCCCAACTTACCAGCTGGGAATGACTGTGTAAGTGCTGAGTTATCTGCGTGACCGGCTGCTTCCCCTGCGCCAGATCCATCAGGGATCGCTCCCCTTGACCTTAAACCGAAGGTCCGCAGGGCACGGCTCTCCATAACCTTTAATTCCGGGGTTGGCAAGGGGGGGGATCCCTGTGAAGCTGTGGCACATCTGGAGTTTTTACGTGCTGTCTGCGCGCTGTGAAATAGTATCGCCTCCCGTATCGCAAGCGTAGCTCGTACCAGTGTACCCAGTAGGGACAGAAGGCCAGTGCACTCTGTAATACACTAATAACGTTGTCCTAGGTGTTTAAAAGCTTTCCGTGTTGGGAAAGAAGCCGGGCAGCATCTCGCCCGCAGCCTCTCAGACTTCCCAGGAATCGCTACGGCCCCACCTTATAAATAAAGCACATCTGTTTGGTTAAGACAGGGCTTGCAAGCAATACCGGACATGTAGGAGTTTTTAAACAGTCGCGGATAAATCCCAGCACCGTTCCCGTCCCGTGG
This sequence comes from Chionis minor, assembly GCA_013398295.1. NCBI lineage: Eukaryota > Metazoa > Chordata > Aves > Charadriiformes > Chionidae > Chionis > Chionis minor. The sequence continues at coordinate 268,114 of VZSF01000828.1, read as the reverse complement.
GGTTGAAGAACTTCTCTACCTGTTTTGAATCTCTTAACGGTTTCGTTAAAAACCTGGAGGTCCTGCAGTTAGCACAGAGCTGTGGAGTTAAATTGAACGGTTTAATAGATGGGTTTTTTTGAACAACCGTTTCGTGGCTGTTTTGGGGCTTTTAAATCATAAGGAGAACCTGCTTCTAGTAGCTAACTAGTCTTTCGCTGTTTGCTTCTTTTTAATCTTGTAGCCTTGTCCGGGGCCGTTTCACTAACACTACCTTCTGGTCCTATTTCATTGTGCAATGCTGTTAGTTTTTTAAGCATTTTGTTTAGAAGAGTGTTCTTACGTGTTCCGGAAATAAATCTGGCAGCCAGGAAAAAAAAAGAAAAAAAGAAAAAGAAAAAAAAAAGCAGCACTGTGATCCAGGTTCTCACATCACCGTGTGAGCAGTTACCAGGTAGAGGAGTTGGGTTTCTTTGTGAGGGAATGCTTTTTGTAATGTGGTCTTTTTAAGGAAAACGCAACAAAACTACATAGAAAAGGGGTCGTTAGGTGAGCCGCGGCGTGGGCCACCCCGTCTCCGTTGCTAGCTAGCTTCCCAGGAAAGGCTGCCCTCCCCAGATTCCTGGGGGCTGGCTGGCCAAGGGAGTCCAGCTGAATTTCCGCGCTGTCCCGAGGGAAGCGCGCTGGGATGGATTAGTGCCGGTCCTCAGCCAGCGTAGCACAGTGTCCCCCCAGCTGCCGGTCGCCCGCCGAGGTCTCCAGCGCGTCCGGTTCAGGCTCTTTGGGATTCAGGTAACGAGAGCTGTAGGTCCAACCTCGCTCTCCACGAAAGCCTTAACTCCCCCCTCCCGCCCCCCGCAGCAGCTCCCCTCGCCTCCCTTTTGGCCTTACGCTAACCAGGACTATCCTACTACAAGGGGGCCGCTCCCAGCTCCCGCTAATTGTAAATGCCTCTGGATTTTCCTGCTCGAAGCCACTGTCTCCCTCTAGGGATCAAGTGCCATCCCTGGACAACTTCTGTTCCGCCTGGTCTTGCGCTCGTCCTGCCTGAGCCTGGGCTCTCCAGCTCACCGCGAGGTATGAAGTGCCAGGTGCCGAGCACCCTCTCCTCCCCTGGGGAACAAGAGCTTTCAGCACCTTTCCAAAATTAAAAAATTTAAAAAAAAAAAAGGACTTTGAGAAGCGCAGACCCGTACACACCTCCGTGGCTGCCGCAAACAGCCTTCCCCTTGGGAACGAGAAGGTCTCCGTTAAAAACAGACACGCAGCAGAAAGCTTAATATTAACGGCCAGCCTCCTCCCATCCGCGCACAGCCAGGAAGCTCTCGGAGAACCCAAACTAGCTTCAGGCCACCAGTGTTGAGCCACAAGTCCAAAAATAAAAGCCAAGGTCGAGGCGCCAGCTTTTCCCCAGACAATAACACCTTTTTTTTATTTTGTTTTTGGTGTTGGTACCACCCATGGCTTAATCAGCCGGTGCGATCGGGCAGCCGGCCCCACGCAAAGCCATACAGTGAACTATGCAGTTCTGCCCCCGCGCCGGGGTCCGTCCCGTGGTCCTGAGGCGTGTCACATCCCCACCGATTCGCTCGGAAGTCGAGACACCCAGCTGTAGCTTTTCCGGAATCCGTAGCTGAGGTTAGGAAGGGAATTGTGCCTCGGAGCCGGGGAGGGGGGGGACGTAACGTCCGTAAGCGAGGTGGAGGACGTGGAGGTAAGTGGGCAGTTTGGTTCTTGGTGTCCTAGCAGAGAAACGGGGAAATACCGGTCGATCGCACGCCCAGTTCCGCTCAGAGGAAGTGATTTCCTGCCTAAGCTGATCTCCAGCAAGTTCTTCACTAATTCCCTTTCGCTTGCCGCAAGCTACCTGCATCTTACGTTGCCGCTTCCCAAGTTTTCAGCCGCGTTTCTCCCTAGCACACGCCAAGAGTTGGAGTCCAATCGCGTGACTCCAGCTCCGGATTTCCGCTGGATTTGGCGCAGCGGAACGTGCGACCACCCGTAGGAGCCCTCCCTTGGCAAAGGGGGAGTGCAGATGTTAGGCGAGAAGTCTGAAGTCTTAAGTACAGCATTCATTTCTGCTTTTTTAAGAGTCTTATCAGGTGAGATCTATATGCATACGCCACAAAACGCCCACAACTTTGTGCCTATGTCTTTCCAGAGATCCTCGTTTTACGCTCACCATGGAAAGCGGGGGAGGGGGGGGGGGTCAGTAAGGATTGCACAGTGGTAGTAAAGTGGCTACACAAAACCAAAACCAACTTGAAAAACGTACTGGTCCTCTTTAACCCCAGAAAGAGACAGAACCTCACGCGTACCCTGCCGCTCATCGGTACGTGGACGGGGCACTGACTGAAGCGAGGCGTTAGGAAAGCTGGATGAGGGGAAAAAAAATAATGTTTTATTTATGTTAAAGGCGGCTAAGGCGTGCAACTCTCCTTCCCAGAGCCCCGTGCCGCAGCGATCCACTGCGGAAAGGCACGGTCCGGTTGGAACAAACCGGTAAGACCTTCGTGTGCGGAGTCTTGCCTCGTCCAGTTCAGGGGAGGGTGGTGGGGGGGAAAAAAATAAAATAAAAAAAGGGTTGTTTCGCAGTTCATTTTCCTGCTGTAGAAGACTTGATTTTTCTTTCCCTGAGCCGCATGAGAGAAACATCCCAGAAAGTCTTGGGTTACCTTTGGAGTTCCCTTCAACTTTAATTTATATAGTGTCTTTTTTTGTGAACTGGTGTAAAATGTATATTGCCGACAAGCTCATGTATTTTTATGTAAATATTTTTTGTGGTTTCCCCACTTGCCCTTCTCTGTAAATATTTAGAATTCTCATCTTCTTCTCACCTTGTATGATGCAGATGTGGTTTTGTTTCTGTTTATTTGTACTGTAATGCAACAATCCAGACTGAGGTGTCTTGTGGTATTAAAACAAAAGCAACAGTCCCACTGAGCTCACACTCAGATGTACAACTTGACAGCATTAATCAAGCCAGGTTAAAAACTATTCCCTTGTGTTTGCGTGTGTTTTTGCCTCCGCCTCGTTCATTAAAGGTTACATTGGGAAAGGAATGGGAAAGGCCAGTTTCCAGCCGTGCTGGGGAGGGATGCTGGGAGGTATCTCCAAGGAAAAGGAAGGAGGTGACTTTGTGTTTGCGTGCCACGGCGACGCAAAATTCCTCACCGAGAGAACCCCTGCCACTGCTTATCCATTCAGGTGCGCCTGTGGCCACGATGGCTTCATCCCAAAAAATAAACCAGCCTGGGCTTTTTCACCCTCCCTTCCTTCTCACCCAGCGCGAGGAGGCGGGCGCCGGGTGGATTAAATTGGGACTAACAGATGGCACAGGCCACCTTGGCCCTCGGAGCTGGCCGGGAGGGAGCCCAGGCACCACGGTAATATTGTTTGTAGTTAATTAATAGCAAAAAGGTGATTAAAGGCAGCTAGTTTCATACGTGCTCTTAGCAGTCTTTTCAGCTGCGCTCTTTAGAGCTGCCGCCGGTAGCAAAGCCCACCCAGCTGCCCTCTCTCTTCATGGAGGACGGGTTGTCCCCTGCAGAACGCAGCGCCCACGGGGTCCCTGCTGCCACCGCCGTCCCCCGGCTGGCCCAAAGCCTTCCGAGCACCCGGATCCATCTCTTGAAACCTCTGCCTCACCCGCTCCCGGATCCTCACTTTGCAATCCAGCTCTACTCACGAGCACGCCTTCATCCTCACCTTCTAAAGAAGGTCCCACCAGCAACCCGCCCCTTCTCTGGTGCTTAACATCTGCCTGGCACCAGGAATTCCTGCTGTTCCAGAGGGATGCAGCTGGGACAGGGACACCTTGCCAAGGCTGCCGTGCAAACCAGGCGCCAGGCTCCAGCTCGGCAACACCTTCCCTGGCGCAGAGATGTGCTAAAAGCAGCAGGCGCCCAGCTTTCCCGCAGTGGCCGAGCGCCGTCAGGCGCCTGTTGCCACATCCAGGAGGATCCGCCAGGCTTTCGCGCGCTTCCACGCGACCCCACATGCTCCGTGGTCACTTTTCACCCCCTCCTCGTACGCGCCTGGTGTGTTAACGCCACCAAGCCTGGAGTTACCCTTGAGGCCAAGGGTAGAACAACAGCTAGGATGACTTGGCAACACCAATCTCAACTTTTCCGAAGGCCGGGAGACAAATTCACACCTCGGCTAGACATGTCCGTGGCAGCTGCACAGATGTTCTGCGCAGTACACTGACCATCAAAAGGACAACTGTCAACAAGTATCCCAAAAACACCCAGGTTTGGCAGGTAAGGGAATAGCAGAGAGCCGAACCCAGCGCCTCGAGGACCCGACGTCCCACCACTCCGCTTGGCCTGGCCTAAGCCCCTCCAGGAAGGACACAACCCTCTCAAGATCACGGCGAGTACAGACGTTATCAGCTGGGTGTTTCACCAAGTACATCACCCAACTGATTCTATGGTGCTGAGGGACATGGGTTAGGGGTGGTTTTGGCATAGGTTTATGGTTGGACTTGATGATCTTGAAGGTCTCTTCCAACCCAAGGGATTCTGTGATTCTATGATCAAGAGAGGACCCTGGGTGTACAGGCAATGCCGAGAGCATCCCTCGGCTGCACACGCTTCCATCTCCTTCCACCACTTTAAGGAAAAAAAAAAAAAAAAAAAAAAAAAAAAAAAAAAAAAAAGAAAACACTCAAGTTTTCTTGTTTTCTGACAAGGTGTCCAGGGTGGCACCCTCATGGCTGAGATCTCCAGACAAGCAGATTGGGGAGGGGAGAGGAGGACAGATTTGAACTTTACATTGGCCAAAGACCGGTATAAATGAGCATTAGAATGGGTTTTACTGCAGAAGGGCTTCCACCAGGTAGCGCTGTTAAACCACACTTGCCTCCGAGAGCCAGCTTTAAAAGAATTACGTTCCGTTCTAGCAGTTTCTGTTCAGGTTTCCAGCTCCTGCTATCTAGGGCTGGATTTTTTTTCTATTATTTTATTTTTCATTAATAAAAAAAGCTAGATTGAGCACGCAGCGCTCCTGCAGCAGGCATGCAGGCTCCTAGGGAGCTCTGCTTGTCTCCCTAAAGCCGCGCCAGCCCTACAGGAACAACACGAGACGCTCGTTTCAACGCTAGGAAAGTGACCTCCCACTAGACCAGGTTGCTCCAAGCCCTGTCCAACCTGACCTTGAACCTCCAGGGATGGGGCAGCCACAGCTTCCCTGGGCAACCCCGGCCAGGGGCTCCCCACCCTCACAGCCAGGAATTTCTGCCCAATATCTCACCTAAATCTCCCCTCTCCCAGGGTAAAACTGTCCCCCTTCATCCTATGGCTCCACTCCCTGATCCAGAGTCCCTCCCCAGCTTTCCTGGAGCCCCTTGAGGGGCTGGAATGTCTCCCCGGAGCCTTCTCTTCTCCAGGCTGAACCCCCCCAGCTCTCCCAGCCTGTCCTCCCAGCAGAGGGGCTCCAGCCCTCCCGGCATCTCCAGGGCCTCCTCCGGCCCCGCTCCAACAGCTCCGTGTCCTTCTGCTGTTGGGACCCCCCGAGCTGGACCCAGGATTCCAGGTGGGGTCTGCCCGGAGCAGAGCAGGAAGATGCAGTGCTGCTCAGCCATTCTGTAGCAAGAAGGGGAGGGGTTGAAATTAAAAATCACCCCACTCTCATGAGCACCTTGCTCCTTCAAGTTCAGAGCCCCTGGTCGCTCCTTGCCCCAGCGGGCCAAAGTAAATCCTCGCCCTCCAGACAGACACCCTTGACGTCAGGCGGTATGTCTGCACTTTATGGTTCAAATTGGCAGTCAGGACCGGCTCTCTTACCGTATCTGCCTTATCACCTGCCTGGAAACATTTCACCGCCAAGCACAGGGCTCCTCCGGACGCTTCGCAGAGCCAGCGTCCGATCTGCCGTGTCCGCGGATCCGCCAGAGACTCCATCTCTCCCTGCCCATTTCCCTCCCCGCAAGGGCTCCGAGTTATCGGGCTGCTCTGCCAGCAGCGCTGCGACTTCAGCTCCCGGTTCGAGGAGGTCCTCGTGCTACAAAGGGACGGGTTGTCCCCAGCTTGTGGCAAGAGGAGCCCAAGAACCACACAAGAGGCTCTGGCGTTTCTCAGACGTTCTCAGAGCGCAGGGGAGAGGTCTCCTGCATTCCCAAGGAGGGGAAAAACGTTCCTGAGCTGCCCCACGCAAACCCACCACATTCCCTGTTACACCACCCAACACCTCCCCAGCATCACGGGGAGGTGATTAAACTTCACCCGCCTGATTAAGGAGGGACGAGAGGAAGGTGGATCTCCCCAGAAGCACAGAATCCTGTTACAGCTCGACTCAACCTATTAACCACGGCCAAAGGCAGCCCACGGTGCTGCCGCTTTTCCGGACAAAGGAAAGTTGCCCTTCCAAATACCAAAGGCAGCAGGAAAGGATGGGATCCTTGTACAAAAGGGGGGTTATCCCGGGTGGCAACTGTATATTTAGAAAGACGCAAGGCTCACAGAAAGAGCGACGGGGTAAAAAGGGGAAACAGTTTGCACAAAGGGCAAGGGGAAGTTTTTTTTCAAGTGAAAATGTACCCATCCATTTTTTAAAGATCTAAGATGCCAGAGAAGAATATTTGACTCTAGCAAGTGCTGAAACTTTATGCATTATTCAAACCGCGTGAATGTTTGAAGACCGGAGACCTGGAAACCTTCACCAGGCATGTTCCCAGAGAGGAAGCGAGGATGATCCGTGTCATCCCAATGGAGGTGGCGGCCGCGGTGGGCTTCTACGGATGCTCTGTACCTCGGCAGCACACAGCAGCCCCTTTTCCCCCCCAACTACACAGACAATCCCACTCAGGATACATCTAGGGAGAAACCGCTCCCGACCCACAAGTGTCAAACATCACTCAAAGAAAAGAAACGCGCAGAAATACAGTAGTAACGCAGAAGAAGGAAGTGCAATAAGAGGGGGGACACGGCAAAGCCATAGCAGACACGCAAGTAAAAACCAAATCTCCCCTCCTCCACATCAACACTCGCCCTCCCAGGGGTGAGACAGTCTCGTTGACACTAATATTGCAGGAGAACCTCATTCTGCTGCGCTTCGAGTTATAAATTCAAACCCAAGAATAAAAAAAGAAAAAAAAAAAAGCGCCAGACAGGGCCAGGTTTTCAGACAGGCGGGCAGCCAGCCAGCCGAAATCCTTACGCAGAGCAGGCCGAGCGCGGGAGACGTCTGCCGTGCCCTTCCATTGCTGCTGGCCTTTCACAAGCTTAATTTCCTTTATTAGCATCACCATTTGTCATCAGGTTTCCTCCGGTTGCTTTTTTTTGGGGGGGGGGGGNGTGCGCTGCGCTGCCCGGTGGGGGGTGGGGATCATAATCACCTCGCTTAAAGGGTTTTTTTGCATTTGTTTCACCCCTTTGGTTTCTCTTCCCTAAATCCAATCTAAGCTCTACAAGTTTTCCGCCCTTTATGTAGCCCCGAAACGATGGGAAGTGGAGCATGAGCCCTCTCCTACCGGAGAAGCCAGGGTTGTCGAGGAGGGATGGCGGCACAAGAAAGAAAAATACACGACGGCATCCCACCCCAAACACGGATTTCCACTGAGGTTCCATCGAAAAAGCTTGTTGCTAATAATGTCTAATGCAACAACTTCCCAATTAACGCTCGCCGAGCAGCGCCATCGTGCTCAGAAGGGGGGTTGAGGTGCCTCAGGGAGGCGCCGATTTCTGCAACAGGGCAAGAGATGGAGAAGCTGCACTAAACTTTCATATTTCCCCTGCGTGGAAGACGCTTTTGGAAAAGAAAACAGCGTTAAAGAAGGGCTGCTTGGAATTGCTACCCGGGGCTGCGAGAGCCGCGGTATGAATGCCCGAGAGGCTGCGGACTTGGTCGTGTCGGGTCCTTGACAGCTGCAACGCAGCTCAACCCAGTAATTCTTGCATACAGGTTTTGAAGAAAATCAGCAAAATGTGGAAATGTCCCTTCTTAAGAGCCGGAGGGGTTAACTGGAACTGTGTCCAGTGCTGGGCAAACTGGTTCAAGGACAGGGAACTGCTGGAGAGGGGACAGCAAAGGGCTACAGAGACGATCAGGGGGCTGGAGCATCTTTTTTTATGAGGAAAGGCTGATTTTGTGATTTACTGTTTGCAAAGCAAACAGATATAATAGCAATCCATGCCATAAAAGCCCAGGAGGCTTGAAGTTAACCATTCTTTTTTTCAGAGCAGGATTTGAATAAGTAATACGGGGAGAGACACGACACCACCAAAGAGCAATTATTGACTAGAGGCTGAGGAAGCGAACGCGATCCATCCTGCACACCAGGCGAGACAGGTTGGGAGCTTCGGAAAAGGATAATGTAGCTGCACAGTTAAAGGCCATCATAATGCATACACTCAAAGGTGCAAATTGAGATTCACCAGAAATCTCTTTTCTGGCAATTCCTAGCTTTTAAGTGCATTACTTTGTAACCTTAGGACTACGCTTTTTTTGTGGGTTTGTATTATAGATGCAACCTCTGCTCTCGGCACGCACATTAGCATTTTTCCACAGAGCGCGGCTCCGCTCCCACCCTCGGATATAGCAGCCTAAGTGTCCTTGTTCCGGCTTTCTTTCATCTCATCTCCTGGAAGATGAATAATGGAGTAGTGGTAAGGAAAAGAAGGGAGCAGACGTGCCTGTTTGGAGTTTCAGACCAAATCAGAAGGAAGCTCTGTTGATTTGTACCTACCCACAATAACACCACTGGGAAAGAGGCGCCGTCAAAGGCTGATTTAAAGCCCCCATCACGAAGGCGAAGGAGGAAAACAAGGAATTAGGACTACGTTCTCTTTTTCCCTACAGATATTGCGGGTTTCTGGGTGTATCCCAGACACACACACAGCTCGGGGATGAAGACCGGCGCGTTTATGGTTGGACTCGATGATCTTGGAGGTCTCTTCCAACCCAAGTGATTCTGTGATTCTACGTTTCAGGACAGTCAGGCCTGAGCTGTAGGTATTCACACACGAAGCTGCGGAAAAGCCAAGTGGAGGAGAAGCCAGCCCAGGGCTTTACCCTCTGGACAAGCCTTGCTTGGACATGGAGCCATCCTGCCAAGCCTTGCCGGCTGCGCCAAAGAGTCGCGCCGCAGGCGCCCACCCGTGGCTGTATGGAAGGAGCCCTCGGGCACTCCTGCCCCACCAGGAGCTGGGCAATCCCCTCTGCAGATGAGCCACGCTCACCTCTGGGAGTCACAGGAGGGTATTCACAACTGGACATGCCTTACCACGGGCTAATTCCTGGACAAACAATAAATGGCGCTCACAGCATTCAGCATTTATAAAGAGGAAGGGTCCAGCCACATGAAACGGGTCCAGCAGTTCCTGCATAGAAGCACCTCGCTCCTGACAAGGACATGAAACGTATCCCTCAAACATACCATCCATCGGCCAAGAGGGGTTTCAAAACGCTCCAGTTTCTAATCAATCAGACCTGCTCCCCAAGAAGGTACCAGCCCCTTTTCACTGCAGAAGAAAACTAGAGGCTCAGTGAACTTGGGGGGGTCAAACAGCAAGCCAGGCATGACAGGACTCCACAGATACCACCCAAGCCATCGGTGCCCCCAGGGTGCTACGCCACCAGGGACTGATTTTATATTCCTGGCTGCAAACTCCTCTCACGATTTATTCCTGCGTGCTGATGTGAAATGGGTCAGACCTGCAGAACGTCCTCAGCAAAGCCCCATTCAGGGGGCTGATCATTAGCTTAGCTCAGATGGCACGAGCCACCAAGGCAGTCTCTTCAGAGGTAATTAAGCAGCTGATCAATTTCGAAAAGCCGAGCCTCTAATCACTGGCTGGGAATATAACCAGGCTTCTTTCTGGTTTGTTTTAGCGGGCAGAAGAGCAGGGTGGGGAGCTGCAATGACCTGTGGCAGATGCGTGCCCAGCCTTGCCTATTTCGGAGCTTTGCTTTTGTGCACTCCCAGGGCGCCGCGCGCTAAAGCATCCCGAACGCGGGCTTTGAGACTCCACAATTGTATCAGCACTTAAGGAATAGAAATGTCAAAGCAATTAAGTTTGAAGAGGTTCTTTTCCTCTCTAGCCATTCAAATTCCGGGGAACATTTTCCAACTTCAGTTTTTGCACAAAAAAATTGTTAATATAAAGTCCTGATTTTTTTTTTTAAATTTTTTTCTTCTTCTCTAAAGAACAGAAAAAGAGGAAAAGCTGAAAACAAGGAGTCAGAGAGATAGGAAAGAAAAGCTTCCCCTAAGCATGCCACATTTTCCACTCTAAAGCAATGCCCTTTTTGTAATATACGGACTTCTGGCATTTTCCAATTGAATGACACAAGTCTTATTTCCAAAAAAATCATTTAAAAATAATGGCTGAGCTCCTTCAGACGATCATTTTACCCACTTGCACCCCAGTTTTGCCAGCTGCAAGACGGAGATAACAAAAAACCTGCTCATGACAAGGGCTATGCAGGAACCTGTTTGCTGTTCCAGGCTCCGCGTGACAGCTGTGAATTGCCTCCCGTGTACACAAAACATTTTCCATTTAAACAATCATTGAAGTGTTTCCTCCCAACCATCATCAACAGATGAGGCAACACTCTTCCCTTCCGCAAACGAACTTCCATGAGGCGCCTGGAAACGCCCTGCGTGCCGCTGGCCATACCTCTTGCCTAGGGCCTAAAACAAGTGGTAAGAAGTCAAATTTCTGAGCACCAAAGCTTTGACAAGCAAGTTCTTAACGAGAGTCCCTTGGCCCAGGGCCACCAACCACGCTGGAGAACAACTCGGGAGTCCCAACTCCCAAACCTTCCTGCTCTGCCCAGCTAGACCAATTTCTTCCCGAGGTCTCATCTAAATCTCCTCTTTTCCAGTCCGAAGTCATCACCCCATATCCTATCCCTCCACGCCCTTGTAAAAAGTCCCTTCCCAGCTTTCCCAGAGCCCCTTTCAGATACTGGAAGGGGCTCAAAGGGTCTCCCCGGAGCCTTCTCTTCTCCAGGCTGAACCCCCCCAGCTCTCCCAGCCTGTCCTCCCAGCAGAGGGGCTCCAGCCCTCCCGGCATCTCCGGGGCCTCCTCCGGCCCCGCTCCAACAGCTCCGTGTCCTCCTGCTGTTGGGACCCCCGGAGCTGGACCCAGGATTCCAGGTGGGGTCTCCCCAGAGAAGAGTAGAGAATCACCTCCTTAATTTCTTCAAACAGTCTCCAAAGCAGGAAAGGAAGAAAGCAGAACTGCAGGATGCTCCCACCCCACCTTCCTGCTCAGCACCACAACTGGTCAGCTTTCTTGCCCCAACTCAACCATAACAGGGGTAGGACAGAGCTACACGCCTCTGTCTCTGGAGTGCTTGAGACCAACAAAGGCTCCGCACATCTGCAAATCCGTCCTTACATGCAGAATCGCACCTTCCCCTTGCTCCACTGGCACGTCTCCCAGCGGAGAAGGCTGTCCACGGGATGAGTACAGGGTTGCCGGAGAAACCGAGTGTTGGCTCCAGCAGCCAGCTCCCGGACGGGTGGGAACGCAACAAGCACCTTAGGGAGGATTTAAGGACTGTTGCAGCTCAAATGCCGAGTTCAGAAAGCAGAAGGTTAGGAGTTGAGAGAGACCGGCTGGATACCACCACCGACCCCTCGGCAGGTCCTTGCCACCGTAACACACGGAACATCCACCACGTCTCCATCTTTCTCCCTTTTCACAAACAGATTCCTTTTCTGCAGCACGTCAGCTTTTCCTTAAAATTCACATACAGGAGGACACTCAAAGATGAAGGTCCCTCCACTGGCACAACAGGGCACGACGCCCTGGGCCAGTCAGCCCGCTACACGAGCGTGAAACCTCTTACCTGCACCACGGAGAACACGAAACGCGCACGGTGAGGAAGCGAACATCACCAACAGGCCCCCAAATGCAGACCAGAGTCTTCTTGCCACCAGTTAAAGCCTGCAGCGAAGAGCTCCCCAAACCCACTGACCCGCAGAAGCCATTCCCCAACTCAAAGAGGGCTCACAGCTTTCAGAGCCACCCCCAAAAAACACTGGTTAAGCACAGGACTCGCTGTAAGGCAGCAGAAAGAGGATCTTTTCTAGCATCAGCTGGTCAGGAGACAGGTATTTGGTCAAGCTTGTGCTACGGTTTCTGCTTCCAGTGTCGGTTTAGACTAAAAGTTTTCGCAACATAAAGGTCCAGGCTCCTCTCTCAGCTAAGACGCTATCGTACCACGTATTCGTAAGTCTAAATGCATGCAGGGTGCCTTCCTTTGCTCCACAATTCATCCCAGCAGAGAGTTCCACAGATTTAGGAATTAAAAAAAACCAAAAAAACCCAACCCAAAACATATCACTTTAATCAGTTCAAAATGACTTCTTTCTTAAGTTTTGTGCCATTCTTGTTTTGCTTTCGCATTCTACTGCTCTCACTGGCTCAGGGACGTGACATTTCCCTAATACGCTCGGTTCCACTGAAACTGAGATAATTTCCAGGCTGTGGCCTTTCAGTAGAAGTCACGACTACCTTCCTTACACCTCCACAGATATATGCCCTCCAGTCGTTCCTAAACGGAGGAGGAAAGGGCAGGGGCTATGGCACGCACATGCCGCCACACTTCCATTATCACAACCGCAACACGCTGCCAAGTTGGAGGAGTATTTTTAGACCGGAGAGAAACAACCTGGGGATTTATCAGGGACTTATGAATACGAAAGTGACACCGGTACCCTAGCAGTGTTCTCTTTGCCCTGTGCTCACACAAATTGGGTTTATTTCCTTCCCTTCTCGAGTTTTTCTAGACAAGGCAATTGGGGCTCACCCAACCAAGGTCCTGGGCAAAGACACCAGGATGGCAGAGCTCGTATGGGGGTCTCCGCTAGGCCTTATGGGGACACGGGGTCATCTCCCAGAAGACTGCTGTCCCTCCTGCCACCGAGGGCACGCTGTCACAGACCACAGGGTCAGACGGGGAAACGAGCCGTGGTGCAAGCGCCAACTCAGACAAATCAACGGTTTGCGGGCCAAACTCTCACGTCCTCTGGAATAATCCTGCTCTGCGGAGACTTGTTGACACACGGATGATCAAGGCAGTTAATCTCAATAAGATTTGCATAGGTAAATGGCACTAAACCCCTGTGTGGACACATTTATACAGAATTAGAAGCAGGCGTCATTTAATTTATCTTTGGAGTAAACAAATTAAGGCGACTTTTATTCTGAACAAGAGCAGCCACGCTATAGGCCAGCGTAGTTTAAGAAATACACTTTAAATTCATGCTGTTTGCTAATTTGGGCCAATTCTCACTCAAGCATCCCTGTTTAAACAGGCTTGAAGTGAGACCGCAGAAGGGCCTCGTCGGGCTAGTTCACACGGGAGACTTGGAGACAGCCGATACGGATCCAACATCAACAAACCGTGGGATGGGTCAAGTCAGGGAACAATTTCAGCTCCTTCTGAGGAAGCATCAGTGATCTGCCTCGCTCCTTGGAGGTGAGCTGGGGGCAGAGCAGAGCCCAGCCGGTAGAACATTTGCTCTGGATTCGCTACTCCAAGTTAGCGACCAGGCAACATTCGGGCTTTCAGCCCATTTTTCTACGAGAGCCGCTTTTGGCTTGGCCGTGCAGACAGATTATTTAACAGAAGGACAGGGGAGAAGGGGGAGGGAAGGAAGGATTTAGTTTCTCCAGTGAAAGCCGCTGACAACGAGCAAAATAAAATACCCTGGAGAGAAAGTGCTTGACTGAGCCGTAGGAATTGCGTTATCGGCATTGCAGGAGCAAACCTGGCTGGGGTTACTGGCTGACATTTGGAAAATGGAAGAGCTGAGTAGACAGTGCTGTGCTAGTAAAACAACGACAGGAAGCGCAAAGGTGCGTGCGCAGGAGGAGAAGGCTGGGCTTCCCACCCGGCCAGCTCGCGGCCGGGATCCAGCTCATCGTCAGCCTCGGGGCTGGTGAGAGCCCGGCTCCAAAAGCGGCAGGTGATGGTTGTATCTCTCCCCCCTTGCATACTTCCACATCCCCTGTTTCACGCACAAGCTTATTTCCCCAGGTCTGTTCTCAGCGCGAGGCTATTGCAGCAGCAACACCAAATATTGAACATATTACGGAGCAATTCACTGAGCTGGAAAGAGACCTTATGGAGGGCATTTTATCAAGATAAGATAAGCAGCAACTTGGCTGCAGAGACAGAAACTGATCAGAATATACAATTTGTTTTGCCCCTTTGAGCTAATTTATATTTGGTGAAAGAACAAATATAAACACACGTAAATATCCAAGACAGATGCTCTCCTATCTTGTAAAAGGGGAAAAAAAAACACAACCACATCTCCTAGAAGCATTAGGAGTTGACAAGCTTTAAGCTTCAGTGTATTCCCCTCATAAAAAAAAAAAACCAGTCAAGTTTTACTAGAAAGCCAGATCCAAAAGTTAGCTGGAGGGCATAATTTTGGAAGACAGCAGCCCCAAAGATAATGAAGCTTTGTGGAAATGGTGGCTGGGCAGAAGGAGAGAAACCCTGGTAGCATCCTTGTTGTATGAAAGGCTTTTCCAGGAGGCGAAGTGTATTGATCTTCGGAGACCCCACCTTGAAGCAGAAACCCACGAGAAGCCGAGTTTCACGGTCCCTCTGCTCACAGAACGGCTCGTGTAGAGGTTCCTGTCATTCATCACGTGCAAATCCTTACTACGGATGCAATCGGTTTATAAACAGCAATTAAGTTTGAACCTACACTAGAAACTTCCAGTTAATGAACTAGTTCAATTTTTGAACTGATGTAGTTAAAGGATGCGTTTTCTCCTGGCATAAACAAGGCCATGGGTTAAGTAGAGCTATTCCATCAAGTACAAGCAGGGGGGAAAAAAAAAGTGCCTATTAGTATCTGAGCTAAGAGAATAATTAGTTTTACCTCTTTCTGTACACAAATGGGCTGGAGCAACTTACAGTTTTCCTGAGTCTATTTATGATGGGAAATTTGCAAGATTATTCCTGCAAATAATTAGTTATCGATCTCTAGGTTTGCTCAGGGAAAAACACTCATAAGCAAATTAATCTGTTATTCAAACAACATTTGTTGTTCGGGGATTTGTGCCACTGGAACCACATTTTTGGTCTACTATTGACTAAGCCCAACTTCAGGTTTCTTCACTGGAGGAGGAGGGAGGTTTTTGAAGTCTCATTTTTCAGAAAGCCAAACTTTCCTCT
>VZSF01000828.1:202606-252958 GCA_013398295.1 Chionis minor | reverse complement strand
CCCCCCCCCCCCCCCCTTCTTCCAATAAATGTTTTTCACCAGTACTTGCTTAAAAGGTTTTTAATATTTCTTGGCAAAAAAAAACCCAAACCAACCAAAACAGCTATTTTATTACTATTCTAAGAGCATTTTCCCAGCATTTAGATGTTTCAAATTAATAACAGCATTATGCGAGACCTTGAATTCCTCCTAAACCTGCAGAGCACAGGGACAGCTTCAGATGCACACAGCTGGGGACAGATCTTTAATTGCTGCTCAGCTTCCCGGTTTTTATCATGACAGACAAAGCTCTCCTCATGGATAACCCCCACCCATCACACTTCTGTTACAAAACCACAGGAATTCCACACAATCATGCAATGCAATCTTTTCCCAGCGACGGGACCTGCCGTGCTACGTGTTCCTGGGATTTTTCAACCCAGCGTAACAAAAAAGCCAGGCAATTCTCTCAAGGTCAGTAGTTTCACCAGGAAAGTGCTGAGCCCCCACCACACGCTCTTTCCGATCAGCCTCAGGTCCCTTTCCCCAGAGATACGTGAATTAGCACTTTTTCTCCCGTCCCCATTTTCAAGCAGTGTTTATTGCTGGCTGAATTGGGTTCAGGTTGGATTTAGCCGCTCCCAGGAAAGCAGAGCAGACTGAAAGTCTGCAGTAATTAAAGAGAGGCAAGAGCTGAGCAAATTACCCATCAAACTTACACGGCTCCGCTTCACGCTTCCCTGGGCTTTGTCACAACAAGCTGCCGGTGCCCGATATTCGAGTTTTACAGAAAAAAATGGGGGCGTATGGGGGTGAAGCAGCCCCCGACCAACCGCCACGCGAAGGCAGCTCTGCCATCTCCGACGTGGGACACCAACAGCGCTGGCCAAGCACGCCAGGTGAGCGGTTGGAAAGCAGGAACGGAGGAAACCAAGAATTGTTAATGCTGGAATAGTCTGGAATGATGGCATCCTGCCCTGTGCCAGAGCGGGAGCAGAAACGCCCAACGCGGAGCCTACCAGGCAGGTCTCTCTTCAGGTTACAAAAGGGAGAAGCCCAAGCTGTTGGGTCTCCAAGCACCCATGTGGGACGTGCAGAGGGAAGCGGGTGGAAAACCACCCCTACTGTAAGCGTTTGTTGCCCTGAAGGAGCAAAACCATTGGGGGAATTTTGCTAAGCTTTGCCCGGAGCGGCGTTTGCCCGTGCCCAGAAGCACAGGTGGGCAGGGGACAAGCGCCTGGCTCAGCCTCGTGTTTGCATAGCAACGAGCTCTGGGATGAGAGACCAGGAAAAAAAATAATAAATTTAAAGAAAAAAAAAAAAAATCAGTCCACAGCCTGCCCCGCGTTACTGCAGAGCTTTCCTTACTGCGTATCAAATGGCAAAATTCCTCTGGACAAATGTCCCACGTGAGCAGTAGTCCTTCCCCAGCCTTTAAGTGAATACTGCTTTTAGACGTCTGCTGAAACTACAGCTCTCTCCTGCCTGTCTGGAGCCTCAGGATCTGAAGTGCTACTTGAGCTCCTTCACATGCCATTTCCCTACTCATCCCCCATCTATACTACAGCAATTCTTCAGAATTGTGTGCAACAAAAAGCTCTAGAAGTATTTCTTCATCCTGCTGCAATCAGAGGAGACACTGGTGTGGAATGTCCTTCTTGAAATTACCAAGTCCGAACCCAGCAGTGTTTGTTAATCCAAATTAAGTCCTTAAGCCTTCAACTTCCCCCCTTCCCACAACCGTAATGCCATTCTCAGCATCAAGAAGAGCTTGATGTTTATTCCTTTTAGCAGAGTGTTTATTCCTTTTAACAGTCCCTGCAAATCAGTATTGCCACACGATGATGGGTTCAACAGAAAACCACATTTCCTCGGCAAAGGAAATGCAAAATTTCTGTTTCGGTTTGGTTTTTTTTGGTTTTGTTGGGTTTATTTGGTTTTTTTTAAGGCTTACTGGAGGCGTGAGAGAAACATATGCCTTTAAAGGAACATCTTCCTTCGCAAACCCAGTAAGAAAAATGTGTTTCAACGTACAACAGGCGTTGTACAGGCACAGGCTGTGTCAGCAGCCATTAGCTTCCCTTGGCACCACTGTCCACATTCACACGGTGGGATTCGGTCCTTCAACGTTGGCCTGCCCTTCCGACCCTGAACACGAGAGAACCCATTTGCACCAGTGGGAATTCACATTTTGACCAGCATTAGGGTACTACAGCCCCCGACCCGTGCGCTCGCTAACCAGCACAGCTCTATCCTTTCCTGGTTACCCTCAGCTGAGTCACCATCAGGGTCTAAATCATCACTAAACCATCACATCTAAATCATCACAAGCACCTTCACACGTCGCCCAGCCCCAACAGACTCTTCTCGCTGCTGCAAGTTCCAGGAATATGTAGGAAAACCTGGCTCCGGCACAGGCTTTGAGAGCAGAGAGCAGGAAATCTGTATTTCACAAACCTAAAGTCACGTTCCGCAAGTCCTTTATCCTCACGTTAAGATAAGCACAGAAGACAAACTTCAGAGAGCAGAAAATACAGAACTAGTGTCTTAACAGGAACGTACGAGCTTCTATATAATTAGTAATATTTTGTAAGGTGGCTTGACACAAGTTAAGTACCACTAGTTCCATTGTAGAGGCGGGGAAACTGGGACACGGATGTCCCCAAGGCCACGGAAAGGCCAGTAGTGCTCAGGATTCCCGTGGCAGTGCCCTCAGGCGCAGGCTGCAATGCAGAATAACGCCTTATTTCAGCACCAATCGATCAAGGAAAAAAAACCCCAACGCTTTGTATTTCTGTAGAATCCTCACTAATTCTCGGTACAGCTATAGAAAAGTCCAGTAGCTTTAAAAAGTCACCATGACCCTCAGCACCGCGCCAACGGCTTCTTAGATGCTGGTGAGGGACAACGTGATTATCTTGCTCAGCACAAGACATTCCATCAGGGCACAATCAGGAGACGGGATTTAGAGATGCAGACTTCCCTACGCGGTCAGCCAGCGGTGAGAACAGACTCCTTCAGATTTGAAACACCCAGAATGAGAAGCTTTAAAAAAAATAAAATTAAAAAAAAACAACCCCAAAATCTGTACGCAAAGCACCACTGCGCTGCTAACGTAAAGGCACGCAACAAACGGAACGAGTAAAGAACATCTCCGCCTTCAGTTAGGGAGCATCCTGGATGCTATTTAGCGAGGTGACACTTTATAATCTTTAATACACTTCTAAAACGTGCCCTGCTGAAGTCCCTGCAAAATGAGATGGGCTCATTGCCTTGCAATGAAGTTGATAGCTGGAACTGCTACGAAATTACGCTGCTTCTCTGCCCCAGATAAGCCTCTCACCAGTGAATTCTTCCACCCCCCTTTTTTTTCTTCCCATATTAATGCCCTCCATCATAATAAGGATTCCTACCCACCGCCAAAACTCAATTTACACTATTTACTCTAATGACCTCATTTGTCATCCCAGCATGTGCGTCTACCTCTGGGACTGCAGCCCCGTCAGTCTGCCAGAAGGTCTCATTTACAGTTTGCTCTTTCATTATTATTTTTAAAGATTAAATTGCTTCAATTTCAAGGCAAACAGTCTGGGAACTCCCACAGCCCAGAGGATACCGGGAGACATTCATACATTTCATCAATACATTTTAGGGTTACGTACATCTCAATCCCCAAATGACCCCCCCTCCTCCACACCGTCCCATCCATCTATTTCCATCACCTTTCACTTTGTTATTCCTTTTAGTCTTTGCAGGAGATACTCACTGCTTATGGCACCTGAATACTGCTGTATTTCAAGTTGTGGGAGGAATTTTAACTTCTTTCTTTTTTCTTGGGTGGGAAGGAGAAAAGTGTGGTCATTTCCTTCCCCAATGCATCAGTTTGTCTGTTCTAAACCACTTTTTTTTTTTTTAATCTCGCAGCTCGACTACTCCAGAGACGTCTATTCCTTCCTATTAGATTATATTTCTCTCTTACGGTGTGTCTCCAATCCTGACATCCTCAGTAAAACTCCACGTTAATTAAATAGGTTAGGGAAGATCATAATACTTCACGTGTTCATTACACCACGTGTTTTGTGGCAACAGCATGACACAAACTGCTAGAACGACAGCTAGAGGAAATAAATCTCCAAAAACACAGAATCAAACCCAAAGCAACGCAACCACCTGCCATTCCAGGAGAGGGAGGGAAGGAGGGACTAGGTGTTTGAGGAATTACTTGTGTCTGTCTGCCGTGACTCAAAAACCCCATTCCTCAGCTTGTTTGCAACATCTTTAAAAAGGAAATATTATACGCCATTTTCTGGCTTCTAACTAATTGCTCCATCCGTTTGCCTCCTCCCAGCTCAGCCGCCAGTTGACCGACTGGGACAAAACATGCCTTCCCAGTGCAACCCTTGCCACCTGCAGCGGCCACTCCTCTGCGTTTCCAGTTTATACGGCCACGTTTGCAAGGCAGAGCGGACATTTGCTAGGCATCATTTGCAAATCCCAGTATAAAGCTTAACCAGAGCAAACAGCTTAATTGCTAGGAAAGAGAAGCTAGATCAGTGCCAAACTCCGAACCACAGCACGACCAGTTCCGCCGATATTTAGAAATCCTTTTCCCAGACTAACAAAACCCTGTCTTTTAAGCCACAAAAAGACAGCAATGGAACTTCCCTCATAACAAAGTCTAAGACCTCAAAGTAATTTCAAAGTTACCAAGCACCCATCTCATTTTCTTCAGCTCACGCAACTACATGACTTCTTTCTTGGTTTCCTTCCATTGCAAACATTTGTCTGAAGTCCCAATAAACATTAGCCAAAACCTTTGCATCTCCCAACAGTGATTTCCAATAAGCTGATATGTTTCTTCAGAAGCCTTCCCAGCGAATAAATTGGTCCCAAACTAATAGTACTTGTTATTTATACGGAGACATCCTTGCCGGAGATGACTTCGAAACAGACTTCCGCGGGAGCAGAAGGAATAACGTCTTTTCCACATGTATTTGAGTCCAATATAAACGCAGGTATTGTCTACAGAAAAACACGTCTCAGATTTCCCGTCGATATCTAAACCCAAATGTTTAAGTTGTTTCTAGATAACACACGACGGTAACTTGGCAATAAAGCAATTTTGCAGGTTATGTATGATGTATAAAAGCATATAAATATTACTTACTGTCAGATGATCGAGTTTCTGGTACGTAGGGAGAAGATGGAAGATATTACAGCACAGTCCTCCCTGGGTGATCACAGGCAGACAAGAGCAGCAGCGAGACTGAGGAAAAACAAACAAGAATTGACAACGTTAGACCAGCAAAAACATAATTTGCTCTAAAATAATTTGCTAAGACAAAAGAAATACAGCATCGTCAAAGCTCTTAGGATCACCAGTAGTGCTAAAAAGATGCAAACGTTTTAGAGACTGCGCACTACAACCCTGAAAACCAGTTTTTTAGATTCAAGGTTATTCTTTTTCCCCCTATTTTCCTGTGTGCCCTTAGCTGTGGAGGACTCGTGTCATTTTAGCTGTTTGCTATGTCTGCAGTAGCTGCTTTCCGAAAAAACAGAGAGGGAATTCTAGTAAAACCAGTAAATTGGAAAACCCACAGAGTTTGCTTTCGAAGCAGGGAAGAATTCCTGGGTTTCCCATTTTACAGGTAGGGAAACTGAGGCACAGACCACTGAAACCATTCCGGCAAAGCTCTAAAAACAGAGATGGAGAGCCTGAAAAAGGCCCACAACTGCGGTTTACAAGAAAACCCATCTCGCCCAACATAAATCTTCCTGTATTGTTAAAAAAAAAAAAAAAACAACAACCAAAACAAAAAAACCACCAAGATGAAAATTTGGCCTAAGCAGGTATATTCCTGCAAGGAGTGTCATGTTTAACAAGCCAGACTTTTCAGGTCCTCTCTGTCAAAAGAGTTTCTGATCCATTTAACATGGGGAAAAGGCTCTTTCCGACAGACACGAACCTCTCACGCTTGGCATATTCTGACACCTCCTCTAACTGTATAGAGGAATATTTGTAGTCACAGCAGGTAAACGAGCTGCGGACGGGGAACACAACTAATTTAATAGCATGAATTATTTACACATACATTCAGGAAAGCCATCTTGCTACACAGCAGTCCCGGCAGCAGGGATTATTAATTTATAACTCAACCACAGCTACATTAAACAGAACGAGGCTTCCATAAAAACTTAACTGTGGGGAGACAGAAAATTTTGCCCGGCCCATCCAGAAAGTACAAGAGGATTCCCTAACAAAGCCTCAGCCATTAGCCAAAAAAAAATTTAAAAATTGATCACATCTCTGGTGCAATGAGACAACACCCACTATCTTCCAGCTTGCATCCAGACATGCCTGCTTGTCCACTGCACCCATCCAAGGCAATGCATCCTAAACTGGGATTTGCCTTTAAGCTTCCAAAATAGCATCCAATTCCTCCCTTTCAGAGCAGCAGTGCCAACACTCCTTCCTCCCTCAGCGAGCAAAACCCTCGAAAAGAAAACGGCGAGCATCCTCACGCCTGCGATCTCCCTGCCGGGCACATCGATCCGGTCGGAGGCCAAGGGAAAACGAGACACTCCCAAAGGGAAAACGAGAGACGCACTTGGGGGTGGGATGCTAGGAATAGCAAGACCTGATGAGAGGCTGCAGAACATACAGAGGGAAGTGGAAATACCTGAGCAGAGTCAAGGAGAAGGAAACGGGGCACGGAGCACGGAGCACAACTGCGGCGTGAGCCGACAGAGAGGGTCAGGGTGGAGATCGTGGCCACGGGGAATTCAGGCAAGACGAGCAAATGGAAACTAGGGAGACTGACGGGTCCAGTTCCCTCCGGAAAAAAAGAAATGGGGATGATAAATCTGTCAGGAGAAACCTGGTCAGCAATGAGAGGTTTGAAGACTGGAGACAGATAAGGTGCCCGAGGCAAGACATGGGACAAGAGGAGCTCCATGTTTCCTAACACCCCTCGGCAGCTTTATCTAGAGCATTTTAAAGATGGGCCTTTACACGACATCACGTCCTGCAATCCCAAGGTGTGCTTTTGGGGACCCTGTCCCTCGGTGTAGCTCCTGGCGAGACGCTTTGTAGTCTGAAGTCCTGCTTGTGCCTAACGCACCCTCTGCAAAGAACTAGAAGCCGCCAGTCTGTGCGCGTTGCCAGCACACTATTTATCCTGATAAACATGCTAATGGCAGGACCGCCTGCACCCTCACGTGCTCCTTTGCCCAGTAGATGGCTGATGCAGCAAATTAATCTTCATACAGTTGGAACTCAGTTCCCGCTAATGACCAGAAACCCTCCATAACGTGCTGCGATCAACATGAAGTCATTTCATAAAGCCCAACCTCGTGGCGGAGCCGACTCTGCCCTTAACTCTTTGCTGAAGAGAGAAAAGGGCAGGTCGGGTTGCCCGTTTTCAGCGAGTTGGAGGGTTGCTTTTTTTCAGGAGAGGTGTTTGGTGCTCGCGGAATGTACAAAAATGATCTCAACATTGGAGCTAGAAGGAAAGGCACCCAACGGCACTTCAGCCCTACCAGAGAGCAAGGAGAAAGCACGTGTCCAACCCAGTAAAGCAGCTCTTCCTCGGTCCCGCCCAGGTATATTTCTGGCACTTTCAAAAAGCCTGTGTTTGACCTACTTAGAAATCACTTTGTGGCGCTGCATAAACCACCCACCCATGACACGTCTTGGGTCAGTCCTCCCAAATCCCAAACCTCCCTCCCAAGCATCCTCATATGCCCGCGCCCAGCGGCCCCCTCCCGTCCCCTCTCCCCGTCACAAAGGGAGGTGGGGACCCTCTTTAC
Organism: Chionis minor; assembly: GCA_013398295.1. Classification (NCBI taxonomy): domain Eukaryota; kingdom Metazoa; phylum Chordata; class Aves; order Charadriiformes; family Chionidae; genus Chionis; species Chionis minor. The sequence goes on along the minus strand of VZSF01000828.1, from coordinate 245,170 downwards.
TCCTTGTCCTGAATTAGGGCCGTCATGTTTTAGCTGCGGACAAGTTACTACCAAAGAGCATTCCGTGTCACCGTTGGGATTTCCACGGCGCTGACACCTGACCCTGTCATCCCACCCCTGCTGAGGCTACACGGAAGGCTGTGCCTATGGATCAGGACAGTTAGATAGCAGTCACTGAGCCTCAGTAAATAGATAAAAATTAAGAAAGAAAAAAAAAACCAGCAACAAACACCACCAAAACAACAAAGAAACTACCCATTATCTGCAAGAACTGGAAAAGCAGAAAGGTTAATGATCTCAGCAGGGTGGAAATCCTCCTGTGTCGGGGATTTCAAGTACCATGAAAGGCAGCTTTGTACTGAATTTGGGAGGGACAAGATGAAATGAGTGCTTCTGAGTGTCTAGAGGAGGACAACAGGACAGATGCAAACAGGGGACGAAGCCTTTGAGAGGGGCTGCCCTTTTGGTACCAAAAAGGAGGAGAAACCCCACAAGTCACTTTAACTCCAGCTTATGCCAAGACATGAGCAAAGACCCGCTCTGCCACCCAGTATCTCCCAGCAGAAGTGCTGCGCGGTTTCCAACAGGCATGGGTGGTGCTTGCACAGGCAGGGATTTTGCAAGCCCTGGAGATGTCCCAGGGGCTCTGTGCCTCAGCTCCCACTCTCAGACGAGGGACGGAGGGCAACCAGGGCCCTGTGTGGATCTAGGAACAGGTGTGGGCGAGATCTCGTTAGCTCTTTGGGCCAGGCACTTGGTTCCACAGCACCTGCATAGCCAGTAAGTAATTATTTCTTCTTTTTTTGTGCTATCACAGCCCTGCTCAGCAGCTAAGGAAGGGGTCAGAGCTTTGCAGAGGGGGTGTAGGACTCATAGAAAGTTCTCAGGCTCAGAGCAAGTTGCCCTACAGACTTGTTTTGAAACCTTAACGGCATTATGTGTCTGCTTTGTGCTTCAGTTTCTCCCAGCCACTCACATGAAATATTTTGCAACAGAAAACCCATGAAACATTAGATACAGGTCACATCATTGCTGCACGCTTGCGACCAACACATACTTCAAAGAACATACAGTCTATTAAAGGAGGAAAAGGCGCAAACAGGGCTTTTGTTCCAGCAAGTCACTACTGCTAGCCAGAACCACAGGCACGGGGAAGTTTTAGACTCCTACATATTTCAATGCAAGGAACAGGGACCACTTGGCAAAGCAAAAAGCATCTATTATCAAAGACACAACATGCCTGGTGCTAATGCAAATATCATTCACACTAACACCAGGTGGCACAAACAAACCCTAAATACACAGCACGGCGTTTAAAGCGACCACTCTCAGCACAGAACCTGCTGGTCACCCACACCACGGTACAGGGCATGGACAACCCCTGCCTCAAGAAGGGCACCATCACTGGGTGGTGCCTCCTCCAAGGCATAAGACCTCAAAAAGCTTAAGCCCTCAGAAAGCAGCCAACCTCCTTTGAGAATACCAAAATAAAGGCACCATGTAAATTCCTTCCAGATTTCCTTACCTCCTTTCTCCTCCGTGGCTGGTGTCCTTTTTCCTCGAGGAAGCGAGGTAGAAGGCAGCACTAAACGCTCCCTCACAAGCACGCAGGAAGCTCAAAGCAGCAGAAAAGTCAAGAAGCAGCACACCAGGTACATCAGTAGACTCCATCACCACAGAGCTCCAGCAAAACTCGATTCAACCCATACTTTTCATCACAGAAAAACACAACAAAAATAACCCAACTGCCTCTACACCTTCCTCTCCACAAGCCCTGTCCTCCCAGCAGCAATCACCAGCTGGAGAGGCTCCTCCTGAGTGCTCAGGAGGGCTAACAAGGTCCACCTGTGAACAAAGCCACATTGCTCTGATTTGTCTCTTACTGGTCAGTCTGGGGTGTTGGGGGAGGGTTGGAGCTGAAATCCACCAAAAATAATTCAGTGGGGCTTTTGAGGACTTACAGAAATACCAACTTAATTCCTAGCGTCTCCAAAGTGAGCGAGCTTTTACATGTTTCCTCTTTATGCACAAAAGCATGTGTTGAGAATTCATGTTTTCTCTCTTTTTCTCCTATTTTTTTCCCTTTTGCAAGACGCCAAGGGGAGAAAACAAGCGTATTTTACTTTCGAGTTCCTGTTCAAGAACGTAATGAAAACTTGGAAATTATGTTTTCATGAAAACGTCCACTTAGGAAAAAGGCAATTCTCTTCTCTTTCAGGAAGAAATGGTTTCATTAAAAAAGAATAAAAAGGTAAAATTGTACTTTCTGATGAGAAGCCGGAGTCTCTGCTTAATTTATGGAATAGCAACCCCAGCCACACAAATATATTTTCTTTGTTATTCTCCCCGGTGTCCGCACTTGCAGCAGGCAACATTCCTGCCAGTACTTTTGAGTTACCAGCAGTACTTCGGTTAGGAAAAGAGAAAAAAATAAATCTGTCTGGCACGTAATGCACATTCCTGATTTACAGTCAGACTTTCAAGACTTAGCCCAGGTCAAAACTCAGCCCCGTCCTTCTGCCTTATTCAGCAAAGGATGCTGAACTGGGGTCCCGCGCTTCCAGCGGAGCTGTGCCAGAGAGGAATTTGGCTTGGGGAATGCATTTAGGGTGTTTCTATTCTCATGGTGGCCCCGCAGAAGGTAGGTGCTATCGGGCCAAGTTTTTTGTCGAGATGGATGCTAGGAGACGGTAAGTAAACCCTTCACCAGCACGTAACTAACAGGATTCCTATGACAAGCTCCTGCCACGACAGCCAGGTCACATTGCCTCCAGGCTGCGGGATTTGAGAGTGGCAGGATGCTTTACTGCACCCCTCGGCCCCAGGAACGAATCGCAGTATTTCTGGGAGAGGTGAAGGATGGGGAGGGTCAGGTTAAATATCAGGAAGTGGCTAATGCATCCGTTCTCCCGTCGCGACGGGTGACACGTCCAGGGGGGCGAGTGCTGGCTGCCCCGGCTCGTCTCCAGCCGTGAAATCGATGAGACGAGATCCCGAAAACGGCATTGCCATGTAAGTCCTTGCAGTAACAGCCACAGAGGTGGCCTGTGATTGGCAACACAAGGGAGGTAAAGCTGAATGTTAATAAGCAGGCCCTGGAAACGATCTCTATCTGCAATCTACAGCTCTACTTCATGACTTCTTTAGCTTCAATTAAAGTCCTTACTTAGGGTGGTTGGGCACAAAGCCATTTTACCAGAGTTCTGTCACTAGCATGGTATTTATAACCCTGATATCAATACGCTCCACCCAAGACTGAAATCCCTTTCTATTTTGAGCCGTGCAAGAAGAGAAGGGCAGATTTCCTGCCCCAAAGAATTTCCACTTTAGAGAGGGAGAGAGGGACTCCGCGGAGTGCAGCAGTATGCCGGTGTCAGAGTCAGGTGGCCGTAAGAATACGGTCTGCTAATCGAATGCACGTTTGCTCCCTCACTTGCTGACCAAAAAAAAGCATTTCCATAAATTTGCAAGTCCAGAACGCTGTTCAGAGCCACGTCCCTAAAGCACTGAAGTCAGAGGTGTCTGTAAGCTTTTAATCAGCCGTTTCCGTACCCCGTGCGTTCGTCAGTGCAGAGCTGCCAGCATGATAGTCCTCGCAACGTGTTGCTCTGTCAGCTTCAGAAATGCTGATCTCCCTCACTCGTGATTGAAGTTCTCCCAGCACCTCATTACCAGCCCTCCCAGTTGCCTGCCCCGCATCAAAGGGGTTTCCTGAGGCTTTGACAACAATCTCCCTGCTTCCAAGGGAAAGCTGTCGCAAGTTGTTTTTTTTGGGGGGGGAGGGGGGGTATGAAATGATTTAAGGGAGCTGAAATAGGATTTACCCATAGATGGAAGACGCTCCAATTTTGCATCCGGCCATGCACAGTTGAAGATGATCCCTACAGTCAATGAAGGTGATCCCTACAGTTGATGAAGATGATCCATACAGTTGACGAAGATGATCCCTACAGTCAATGAAGATGATCCATACAGTCAACGAAGATGATCCCTACAGTCGATTAAATGATCCCTACAATCGATGAAGATGATCCCTACAGTTAATGAAGTGATCCCTACAGTTAATGAAGTGATCCCTAGTCAATGGGGAAGAGAAGGCCTGGACAAGTCAGCGCTTTCAGCCTGCAAAACTGTCTTTCAGAAGATGCTGCCTCAGGATGGGGATGCAGACGCTGGCGGAGGTGTGTGTGACCACACAGCAGCTCTGATCCTGCTTGCAAAGATGGAAGCGCCGCTACTGGTGTGAAGCTACAGCCTTTCGTGCTTTGGTGTGGACCAATCAGTCAACTACTTGTCCAGGATCTGGAGTGAGATGGAAGCGCACGCTGCTGCACCTCCTCAGAGTCTGAGCTGGCTGGGAATGCCCTCCTGGGCCTCAGGAGCAGCCATGGCAATCCCTCCGTTGACTGCGAGACATCCAGAGCCTTACGAAGCAGCTTGAGATGAAGAAAGCTGGATGCCCAGACCCAAACATCTATCAAGCATTGGAAGAGGCTGCCCAGGGAGGTGGTGGAATCGCCATCCCTGGAGGTATTTAAAAGACGGGTGGACGTGGTGCTGAGGGACATGGGTTAGGGGCGGGTTTTTTTGGCATAGGTTTATGGTTGGAACTCGATGATCTTGAAGGTCTCTTCCAACCCAAGTGATTCTGTGATTCTATGATTCTGTGAAACCGGACTTGAGGGTGCTTGCAAAACAGCAAATGGGCGCAGACCTGTCTGGATGGCGACAGGCTTTCATCCTCCCTATTCATCTTTGAGCATAAAATTTAAAGGAAAGAAGCGAGCCCTTGTTTCCCCAGCTCCGAAAATGCCTTTAGGCATCACATCCAGAGCGATTTCCCTCACTGGAAGGTTTTTGCCTCTAATGTGCCCCTCGTAACCGTCACGCCGGCGCACCGGCAAGGGAGCAGAGAGAAAACGTGCAGGAGCACGTGTGTGCCATGGAGCCCATGCGCTCGCACAAGCGGCTCTGAAGGTGTTCAGCCCCCAAATAGCATGGAAACAGGCAACTGTGCCCTTCACACTCCGCGTTAATGGCCATTCCACACGGCATGTTGCTATGCGAAACCCGGGAGGGCTGCACGCCGCATCTGTCTGACTCCCGGGGAGCGTTGCTTCAGGCAGCCGTTCAAGGGAGATAATTAAAGATGGTCTCCAAATCCATAAATCAAAGAGAGAAAGACCTTGAAAAGGGGGACAAAAGGGAGAAAAAAAGGACTTAAAAATATGCCCCCGTGCTGCATAATGCTCAGACAGGTTCTTTCCAGGCACAATTGTGTTTCAGAAACGGCGTGCTGAGACTCTGCAAGTTACTGGGGGATCCAGGTGGGGGGGAAGGCTTTTAATCTCTGGGTGTTTGTGTGGCGTTGAGTGCTTTGCTCCGCTGTTAAATCCTAGCCCTTCTTCCCTGCACGGCCTGCCAGGGAAAAAGCAGACGACAGTAGTTCCCCAAGGAAAAGCTGTCGAGCTGCAGGGACGTGACTGGCTATGAAAAATTACCAAGGGAGAGCGGCGGGGAGATTTTCCTCCACAGTCCAGGTATGCGAGGAGAAAGCTTAACCCATAGCAAAGCTCCATTAACGCCTCCCTTACGAGCATTAACATCCCATCAGCACCAGTAAAATCCCAGACTAGTCGAGAGGGAGATATCCCAGTCCACAGCAAAGGGGAAACCGAGGCACAAGAGGGTGAATGATATATGAAATATGATATATAAAAATGTTTCCCAACAACCATCACAAGTGGACACCTATCTGCTGTGGAGCAGTACAATATGAGGGACCTGCACAGGCTGAACCTCGTGAAGTTCAACCAGGCCAAGTGCAAGGTCCTGCGCGTGAGCTGGGGCAATCCCGAGCACGGCTCCAGGCTGGCTGGAGAACGGCTGGAGCAGCCCTGAGGGGAAGGACGTGGGGGTGTTGGTGAGGGAGAAGCTCACCAGGAGCCGGCACCGTGCGCTGGCAGCCCAGAAATCCATCCGCATCCCGGGCTGCATCCCCACAGCGGGGGCAGCAGGGGGAGACCCCACCTGGAATCCTGGGTCCAGCTCGGGGGGTCCCAACAGCAGAAGGACACGGAGCTGTTGGAGTGGGGCCGGAGGAGGCCCCGGAGATGCCGGGAGGGCTGGAGCCCCTCTGCTGGGAGGACAGGCTGGGAGAGCTGGGGGGGGTCAGCCGGGAGAAGAGAAGGCTCCGGGGAGACATTCCAGCCCCTCAAGGGGCTCCAGGAAAGCTGGGGAGGGACTCTGGATCAGGGAGTGGAGCCACAGGATGAGGGGGACAGTATTACACTGGAAGAGAGGAGATTTAGGTGAGATATTGGGCAGAAATTCCTGGCTGTGAGGGTGGGGAGCCCCTGGCCGGGGTTGCCCAGAGCAGCTGTGGCTGCCCCATCCCTGGAGGTTCAAGGCCAGGTTGGACGGAGCTTGGAGCAACCTGGTCCGGTGGGAGGTGACTTCCCTAGCGTTGAAACAAGCATCTTGTGTTTTCAACCCCAGGCACCGACTGCTGGTGCATCACGGCTCAGACTGACAAGCTGCATCAGGCAGCTGGTGTCCAGAGCAAGGGAAACCCCTGATTTTTCAGGAATCTCAGTTTAAACGGGGGCAGCCTGGGCTCCAAACAGTCCTGGAACTAATCCCTTTTAAACCGGGGAGACACAGAGGTTCCTCAGTACCCCAAGTGGATGGGAGCTTTTGCAAGCTCAAGACCAAATCATCCCCCAAGGTCAGTCAGAGCTGCTCGGGCAAGGATTTTCAGGCTGAGGGAAAGTGTGAGAAAGGTCCGTGCAGCCCTGCAGAGACTCTGGAAAGTAGACGGTGACACAGATTGACCCAGGAACATGCTCTACCAGAAGTTCTGGAGAACACTGTCCTCGTCTGCTTCTGAGAATGATGCTCTGACTTTTTTCTTTCCCCCCAAACCTCTTAACCTACTGTCTCACACTGCAGAGCCGGGGAGCTTTCCATTAACTATTTCCTCCTCTGGTTTCCATGGAAAACAGAAAGTCACATGCACCATCTCCCAAGAGATCACAAAAGCGCCTCTGGTCTAACAATCCTACTCGCCCTTAACAAATGAGGCCAGAAAAAAAAAATTATCAAGATGCAAACCAGGGATTTCAAGTCCGTCTGCTCAAGTGACAGAAAATCTCAGCTTTTTAAAATAATAAAGTGCTAAAAAATGTTCAAAGTGTTAAGATAGGTCCACATCGAGGTATACTTTCACAAAACAAGGGCAAAAAGAGGCATTAAGACTGTGTATTACTAGAATGCTTTTGGCAAGTGTAATATATTGCGATTCAAAGCATTTGATCTTGCTTTTCATTAGCGTGAGCCCTAGAATGACGCGCTTCTTTATTTCCATTGTTTCCAAGTTCCCTGCTGTGACACTTGTACCTGTTTTTCCTAATGGTTAATCTCGTTGCCCCCAGAGGCTTCTGCTGGCTCTCATACATCGTATGGTCCACCAGAATGACACTTGAGAGCGTCGGAAGGTCTCGAATTCGGCTGCCTAAAGTGCCCAAAGTTGGGGTGAAGTGGCTCAGAAGGAGGATGCCTGGTTTGCATTCGCAGCAGAACTGTTTAATTGAAGTCTGCAATTTCCAGCATCTGTGTGTCTCAGCTTCCCCAGTTACGAGAAACACGTGAGTGCGTCCAACTGCTCACTCAACGACGACAGAGAAGGGAAATTCAAACAGAAGTAATGTTTGCAAATGAGCACGTTTCTTTTCTGTGTAGACCTCCATGCGAGGTTTCAGGATTCTGCGTTAGGCTCAAATCAGCTCTCTTTTTCGTGGTTTCAGCTGAGCAACGTTTGCCCCGTGACGTGGAAAGTATAGAGGGTAAGCAGAGGTTCAAATTCCAAGAATGAGGATGAATGGGGAGAAGGCACCAAGCTCGGAGCAGCTGCAGGTTAGATGAGGCCATTTTAGAAATAAAAGATCCCGCTCTGCTGTGCATGAGGCAGGACGGCGCGTGGGTCTTTTTTGGGGAGAAATTCCGTGGAGTCTATCTGGAACTAAAGTCGAATTTTTAATGAAACAGAAGTGCGGCGCTCTAAATTTAGAAGCACCATTAACGTTTTTAAAAGCAAGTGCATCTATAGCCGTGGACCGTCTGAAATTTCATTCACAGGGTTTGCTCCCATCGGGTCAAAGCTGAAACCCACTGAAGCCAGCGGCAAAAATCCTGTTGATTTCGGCAGACCCAGCGCTCGGCTCGCTTTTCCTCTCCCTCTCCACCTACGGTTGCCCGTTCTGGAGATTGCTGTGGATGCCTCCATGAGACAGTCTGCAGCTGTTGATACCAGTAATTGTGGTTTATCCTTTAGCCTTTCTGGCATCAAGGAAGAAAGGTTAGAGCTTGCACAGGAGCTGGTTGAGTGAGACAGCAAAATAAACAGCAAGCCAAGCGTTGAAATCCAAAGGAGATATCCATCTTTTCAATATCAGACCTGTTAGTCTAATACTCTTTGTTTGCCTTGCAAAACAGGCTTCTCTATTGCCCTCCAGCTACATTTACATCAGACGTGCCATATATCAAATAATAATACAGACAGGAACTGTGACTCGTCTGGCAAATGGCTTTCTGCTTGTAATATGCGGATCTCGATGGGATGTGAATGGATGAGAGCTGTGGATTGAAGGCAGCATTGCAACCTGTAGCGTGACGGTTATACATGAGGGATGTTTCTATCAAACCCATACTGCAATTTACTGTTTAGTCAAAAAAAAAAACCAACCCCACCCTTGATTTATAAATATTTCACCTGAGAAGAACGTTCACTCTGAAACCAAACACACAGACAAGCTTTCCGGCGCCAAAGGATGATCAAAGAGGATCGGTTGGATGGATGTGAGGGACTCACGAGCTGCAGCTCCTCCACAGTAAAGCTCACCAGAATCAAACAACAATAGAGGTCATGCTTTTTCCTGGAATCATTAATGGCCCATAAACCCTCATTTATTCTCTATTCCAATTAAGCACATTATTTGTTGAGCAGGAGTTAAAAACTGGCGTTGGTTGTTCTGTATAGAATCAAGAGAGGTGCATTTCTCTCAGCGTTAAAGAACAAACTCACCTGTCCTGCCAAATTCTCCTTCCTCATAAGGTCAAGCAACTCATGTTGCATTAATAAAACATAAAATAAAAGTGATGCATTAATAAAACAAAACCCCAACTCCTGTCAATCACTGCTGGGCTTATCTGCTACAGACACCTCTTCCTGCCAACAGCCTGGTTCTATTTTTACTGCTTTCACACCTCGGCTTCCATGTGCGTGCCCACTTCATGCATTGTTCACACCTAGTTTACTCTTAGCACCTCTCGAGGACCTTGCAGATAGGCGTGTAAGGATTCCTCCTTCGGCCAGCCATGCGCTCCGATAGGAAGGGGGAAAACAAATAGGAACCAGAGTTGCTGTCAGCACTCCGGGCTATCGAGGGGGGACAGGAGAGAAAAGGGGCAAGGGAGTGTATCTTCACTCCTTCACAACTGCTGTCCAGTTTGTCCTTTCACTTTTTTTAAACAGTTGGGAGTTAAAGCCGTGTGAGAAGAACATCCTCTAGGCAAGGGCCTGCAGCTTTTGGGCTTCTTCCATCCAAGCTGTAACTTTCCTGCAATTTTCCACGTGCAACGACAGTGGGAGCACAACCTTCCAGGAAGGGGTCAATGTGACCACTGATACATGACCAACCATCCGAGGAAGTTTAAGGCTCACGGTCCCAAACTAGTAGTGTAATTAGTGAACAAACTGGCCTGCATTGCCAGGTGTGCTAACGAGTCACGGTGTGACCAGCAGGAGCGCGGGGGGCCAGGCTGTGTCAGCGCATCCTGGAGTCTTTGGGATTGCCCTGCAGGACATGACAACACTCCCGTCCTTCACCAGTCGCTACGACTTGAGTAAGACGTGTTCAAAGTGTGGCCACTAACCCCAGTGTACTCCTGGAAATCTTCCCAAAGCATCCATCTCAGTGACAATTAGGTAAGAAATATGAATCCCCTCGATATCAGTTTAGAGTTTTTCCAGTAACTTCCTACTTAATCTTTGGAACGTGCGCTAGTTAAAGAAAGAGGACCACAGATTCAGTTGGGGCGGAAAAAAAAAAGTATATTGCAAATATAATTTGACTTTAAAGAATGATCCTAGTATTTAAAACCTCTCACTTTTCCCCTTCCACCTCGGTTATTAATAGCATAGGCGCAAAAGAAATGAGACGCTTCTCCTGGGATGAACCAAGCTAATGGAGGGGTGGCCATCAGGAGGGCAGCCGGTGTGTCGGGCTCTTGACGGCTATCTGGACGCCCGCATATCGGAACGCCGTGTACAAATGCTTTGCTGAATCCAGCCTGGCTGTGATTTACCACTGCTAAGAATAAACACTTCCCAAAAATAAACCTGTACTTTCCTGGCTTCCTTCCTTTCTTTGTTTTCTTTCCCTGTTTTCCTTTTCTCTCTTTCCTTCTATCTCGCTATCTTCTTTTCTGTGCTTCGTGCAGATTGAATATTCAGAACGACCTCTCCTTTTCAGCATTAGCAGGCTAGAGGCCTCCCAGCACACAAGACTGCCTGCAGTAAAGTTAAGTTCACTTACTAAAATTACTGATACAAGAGTAAAACATTTATAAGCCAGGCCTCTGTTTCACAATCATTTTACAAAGACTATCATTTCACCCTTGTAACAATCAGTAGACTGTGTAAGAAGTGAATCACTGCATTGATTTGGATCAGGAAAAGGTTGCTTCTTTATGTCAGAATTGCAACACGATTAATTTAGAATCTATTTTCAATTGAAAAACAAATAGAAACCCAATGGCACAGAGACTACAGGATACTTGCAGGTAGATGATGGACAACTACCATAATAGCATGCAGTTCAACAGCATAAAGTGCTGTCCTTATTGTTATTTCCAGCCAGATGTCTCTACATCCCTCGCTCTCCCTGAAAAGAATAGCAAGATTGGAACAAAAGGCATGAGAAATTTATATGACTATTGTTTCTTGAACTCCCACTTCCCATTCTTCCTAAGGGAAAGTAAGGAACCAACCCCTCACCTATCAAAAACAAGAGCTGCTAATTCTTTCCTCTACCGTGGAGTGCGGGGACAAAATTTTCAGCTGTGATTGACCAGTCATTTTGGAAATCCAATTTGGCATGCCTCAAGAGAACCCGATTTTCATAAGGTATCAGCGCAGCCTTTCCTAGTTCACTAGAGCATGAATCTCACCCATAATTATTGAGCCCATTTTGCATTCAGATTCCACTCTCCCTCATGCAGAGCGACATCAGCTTAAGTGTTCTCATCTCGTTTTTTCTTTTCCCACAATTCAACTCTTTCACATTAGCAGTGATGGGGGGGAACCCTCTCTGAAATGTATTATTCCATTGAATGTTTCCAACCAGCCTACGTTTTTCATGGCCTTTATTTGGATCAATCACGTTAAAAGCTGACGTTGCATTATTTAATCTTTGACAGGCATAGAATTAAGATGCAGGTTTATTCACTTACAGAAAATGTCAGACTAGAATCAGATGATCACTTTAGGGATTGAACCTAACTACTAAGCTAGCTGCTTTTTTCAAGCAGAAAACGTTAATATTCTTGTTGTGTTTTTTTCCCCTGGGTTCTAGTGGCACGAGAATGGGATTTATTAGAACCTGGAGTAAGTTTGTGGAAAAATTATCTTGTTCTTTTCTTCGGTGCAAACAACGTATCACTGAATACTCAGTACTGAGTTGTACTATAGCAGGTTTGGTACTAACATAATAGAAAGCACCCTGGATAGTCTACACCGTACAGGAATTTTAAGGACTTATGCCTGAGGACAAGTCAGTTTGTCTGCTGCAGACTGTCAGTCCTGTCTGGCTTCAGACAGTTCTATAAAGCTACGCTGATTTACAGTAGCCCGGACGTTTCCTCCTGCCACTTCAGTTTTTGACATACCAAGCACGGTGCTCTTAAAGCTCAGTTACCAAAAGGACAGAATTCAACAACACGTACTCCAAGGAGATTGTTGTCTCCTGGCAGGGTATCGATGAAACTTTCCTCCTCTTGGTACACTCACCGGGGTGAGGGAAGTATCAGGCCATATCCTCAAATACCATTTAAACATCTCAACAGTGTAAAAAGCAACTATTTCCCTCACGGCCCTGCAATGGGCTGAATTCCCACTTTACTGGATGAAATATCCAGCCGTTGAAATTTTCGTTACCTTACGCATTGCCTACCAGATCATTAAGGTGTCCAAGAAGCACAACACCCCTCAGAGAGCGGGAGCAGGGATGGGAATGGCAACAGCTCTCCTGGGGGGCCAATACTTCATTCTTAACTGGGTCTGACCGACCTGGCCGCTACTAACCTATTCTCACAGAGTCACAGAATCCACGGGGTTGGCAGGGACCTCTGGAGATCATCCAGTCCAACCCCCTGCCAGAGCAGGGACACCCAAAGCAGGGTGCACAGGATGGCGTCCAGGTGGGTTGGGAATGTCTCCAGTGTTGGAGACTCCACCACCTCTCTGGGCAGCCTCTGCCAGGGCTCTGCCACCCTCAAAGGCAAGAAGCTCCTCCTCATGTTGAGATGGAATGTCCCGTGTTCCAGTTCATGCCCGTTGCCCCTTGCCCTGTCGCTGGGCACCACTGGAAAGAGTCTGGCCTCATCCTCTCGCCACCCGCCCTGTAGATGTTGCTGAGCATTGATGAGATCCCTCTCAGCCTGCTCTTCTCCAGGTGGAACAGCCCCAGCTCTCCCATCCTTTTCTCACCAGAGAGGTGCTCCAGCCCCCTGAGCATCTCCCTCACCCTCTGCCGGACCCTCTCCAGCAGTTCCCTGGCTTTTGTGAACTGGGGAGCCCAGCACCGGACCCAGTACTGCAGCGGTGGCCTCCCCAGGGCAGAGCAGAGGAGGAGGATGAACCCTCTCCACCTGCAGCCATGCTCTCCATTCTCCAGAAGATGCATTTTGGAAGGACCAATGTGTGCTCTGGTGATGAGTGGGTTAACAAGCAGCTATATAAATTTTTCCCTTCTGTAGCCGAGTTACCCCACAATCAAAGCAACAGCCTGTTTTTCAGCATGGATCTTATCTTCCTACTCAAGAGGTCACAGATTGCCAGCCTTGTTTTAATGAGCTGTGTCCTGTGAATTTCACAGTCACTTCAAGTCTAATAAGGGAACCCACAGGGGTAGTGTTTTCAATTTGCTCCTCTTTCCTGGAGAGTTTGTACCATACATCACACGTAGCAGCTCACAGCTGGTGAAAAAGAAAAGAATTAGCTTGTATTCCCTATACGGGGCTTTTATAATTCAATATTTATTAAGATCCGGGGTCCTCTCATTTGAAAGGCCAAACAGTTTGTTTTACTATGCGTGGGATATATTACGTTAATATAGTGAACAACTGCTTCCAAGAACTAATTTAGTGACGGTGTTGAAAAGCCCCGCGCACTATAGAAATATTATGAACAAATAAGAATCCTTAATACTTTGTCTAACCGAGCCTTGTGCATACAAATTAAACATAATTGGAATCCCTGTTCCCACCATCAGAACTATGGGCTACTTTACAACTGAAATGACACCGAAAAGTCTAATTTTAATTTCAAATTCGCTCCATAAAAGCACAGCCTGATTGTTTTCCTGCCTTCTAAGGAAGTCTTATGAAAAATGAGCACATCTAAGCTTTACTTAAATGTATATGAATGAACGCAGCTATCAGCTGAAGATCATCGCAAAGCAGTGCTACTTGAATATTCATTAATTCTTCCAGACATCTCATATTCCCCTTGTACACACAATAGCAAAATACTATTGCTCAGTAAATAATACCACTGTCCCGTAGGAAATTCAGAGATCTGTTTCAACTTTTCACCTAAAAGAAATGTGAAATATCCCATTATTTTGGAATATAGAATATATCAATCTCCGTGTTTATACAGGAAATTTTTATTTGAGATGCTTTCTCTTGGCATTTGGAGATTAAGTTGCTGCATTGAACAGAATTAAAGTATTTCATTTTAGTGAGATTTGGCGTTAGCTTATGCTTCTCTACCATCCATTAGCATTGGAAATTAGCAATATATATATTTCCAATAAATGTTTGTATAAATATGCTGGTTGGGTTAATATAGAGCATAAATTCAACGTAAGACACTTCACAATGAAACATGCACGGTGAGCCACCAAAAAGATGGGAGAGAATTTTACCTTTTTGAGGCAAGGATTTGCCAATTAGCCAGTAAAGCACAGGAGACAACACATGATCTAAGAGTGAAAGAAGGCTTCTGTTAATTGGTAGGAACCTCCCAAATAAAGAGGAGCTGATGGAAGTGTTTCTTCATCTGCCTCTCACAAATATCCCTAAGTGTTTTGGATGTCACCGTGAATAGTTCCTTACTCGCTTTTCTGCTTAAACCTTTTGAGTTAATGCAATTTTTCAGTTAAATCAGTAACAACAAGAGATTCCTCAGCAAAAGGTGTGGCAAATCTGTTAAGCACGGCTGGAAAACTTCAACGTGTGTCTCTCCGTCCTACCCAAAGGCTAACCACGAGCTCCCTCTTTCCGCACAAAACGGGAAGAGTGCCAGCCACAGGAGAAGTAGGAGGTCTAGAAGGGTTTTCCGATGACCAGTAGATACCTCCTGGCGTGCCCCAAGGTACTGAGGGACACACTTAGAGCCTGCAGGTCTAAGCAACGAGGCTCGTTTTCATGTGCCCACTCTGTAATTCCCGTCAGCTCAAGAAGACACCATTAACCTCAAACCCGGTTTTAATTTTCCACGTCCCGCTGGAAAATCTCAAAATGTCAAGACAGAAAACTCTCCCTTGTGTTTCCGGAACGACGGTTTCTATCGTCTAGAGAGCGGGAGAAGAACGCAGTGTGGAAAACAAAGAAAAACAGCTTTACCAACACTACAGTTAATAAAAATTAAATGTCAAACAGGACAAGAAAAACTGATGTGGTAACATTCAGAGGACAGGATCCAGGAGAGACTCTGAGTAATGAAAAGGTCAGGGGAGCCTATAAATAAAGCCTGACACCGACAAGATCGAGGGAGGCAGAAAGCTCATCAGAAGACTACAACCACTCGGGCGATTTAATGAATATGTTTTATGTAAATGGTACAATTACTATTCCAGGTACGGAAACTGTCCTGACTCTGAACACCACACACAGCCCGTGTCAACCACCAAAACAAGGCAAAAGCTGATGGCATTCCTTGCGCAGACCGCATGGCGCGGGGACGCAGCCCCGCCGCGGGGATGAAGAGCAACCCCCGCTTCTCTCAGGCTGCCCCCAGGAAGCTCTGGGTTTCCTTGGGGGGTTTGGTTCGCCGACCCCACCTGCGCCACGTAAAAGCATGTGGGTCTGCAGGTTTTGAAGGTTAGAAATGTCCTATCTTCAAGTTTGCGTGATTGCAAACTTTACTCGCCCTCTTTGAGTCTCCCCTCCGATTTGGCCACAGTTTTTCCTCGAAAAGCCTGGTTCTTACCCACATCAGCGACCACGCTGACCAGAGGGCGATCACAGGGGAGATGACCTGCCCTTCTTTTAAGGGCCATACGATGCCCTGTGACAACGTCCCACGTCACTCCCTGTTGCACGAACCCAGAAGGAGAAGTAGCTCCTGCCAAAATGGAATGGCAGTCACAACGTCCCAACTCAAAAAAAAAATCAACCAGCTTAAAATTCAGGACGTGCCGCTGGGCCTTCCTGAACCGGAGCCTAAACGGATGACGACAAACAAAGCGACACAAGGAATTGCACGTGGGGGTCAGTGGGAAGGCAGGGATAAAAACGCCGGTTCTCCGAGTCGCCGCCCGCTGCCGGGGCCATCAATTACGAAGACAATATTCTTCAATATTGTCTATAATGATGGGCGGCGCTTTGTTCGAGGCCGGCTGCTCATTTGCACCAGTGTGGACCAGTCACTCGTTCGGGTCATTACTGGGACCATCGAGTGGGAATAACCGCAAGACTCGTCCCTGCTGCACACACACACACACACCAAGGGCAGCCCCGCGCAGGGGGGGCTGGAATTCTTATGGCAAGGAGGATGGAAGCAGATCGGTAGGAAAAAAAACAGGTAGGGGAAGCACAGCAAGACAGCTATGATTCAATAAAACCTGACGCTGTGAAATCAAATGGGGAAAAAAAAAAAAAAATTTTCAAAAATGCCTTTTTTCTGCTGTTGGAAGATACTTGGAGAGTTGTTCCCACTGCCCCACAGGATCTGGGGTCCTGCTCCGACTCCCCTCTCCCTTTCCAATCGCGGTTCCGGCCACGCGGTCTGTCTCTTTATTCGGCTTGGCAGCGGAGAGGAGTTTCGTTCCGGGAAGGACAAACCCCTCATGGCCTTCCTTCAAGGGTCCATCAGGCGCTTGACTCTCTCTCTGCCTGCACCTGGCATCTGTCTCTCCTCTTTCTATTCCGGGAGGGAGAGAAACAGCTGAGCTCTGCTCCCGTATGCGAGGGAGGCAGATGGGGCGGTGAATTCAGGAGCGATTGTACTGCTCATTTGTTTGGCATAAAACTGACGGACGCAGGCGAGAACAACCCGGAACAAACAGGCGGGGGGGATGAACACCGAGCCGCTTCTACCAGCATTAATTTCCCCGTTACTGCGAGGTTTTTTTTTTTTTTCTCATTCAGTGATAAATCTGCATAAACATGGAGGGTCAGAGTTGCCATCCTCATTTTTGTCGGGTATATCTGACAGGCTGGTCTATTTCTATGATTTCCTATAGCACATTTCTTAGAATTTTGGGCAACGGGAACAGACATTTCCCTTTCTCTGCTTAGTTAGCCGCACACACGGATATGTACGCGCTGCTGGATATTTGGGTAACAAAGGTAGAAAGGGGGAAGCATTTGCTTCCTCTCTGGGATAGAAACAGGTTCACAGAATCTTTTATTAACCTTTGGCTTTGCCTGCCTTTAGTTTTGCGAGTTCTAAATCCACGCAGGATTGGAGAACCACGGTAAAACTAAAAAAGAACCTATTTGAAGATTAGGTTTTTCTGACGTGAACCCCAAAAGCTTTCACTGAGCGGGACAATGAGTTCGGTGGTTTCTCAACCCAGCCCATAGCTGCTCTTTGCACACACTACAAAAACACAATTTTATTCAATCTGATGAAAAGTCCCTTAAGGGAAAATATATTAAAAGAGCGAGGGGTCAAAAATATGATGCATTTTTGCACTCAGAAAACGCAGGCTAGTGTGGCTGAATTTGCACGCTGTGACTGCAAAAAGCATGAAATCCTTAAAATACTCCTGCAATGGTCTTATGCTGAATGAGGAGCTTTATGAATATTTCAATGACAAGATGAGGCTTGAAAGAATAGAGCCGTTTCAATTTTGAATCACCCTTCCTTAAATAACTTGCCCTATTTGGTATTAAATGAGACTCAGTTAAAGCCAACAGCCTCTCCACATGCCCTGGGACCTCAGGAGCTGGATCCACCCCAGGGTCCCTCCTGCTATCGCTTTGAATAGACCAACCTTGGCGTCATTCAGGAGACACTGAGCTCTTGGCACCCTCTTTGGCAAAGAAAACCCTTTTTAGGTGGCTCAGCCAAAGCCTTTCCCCTCCTCCTTGCCCACCGTTATTTACAGTAGTCGAGTGTTAATTTAAAGGCTCCGGTTTGTGCTGTGGAGTGCTACCCCCTCCCTGGCTCAGAAGCAGCACTGGTGGCTCTCCATCCCACACGCACAAAGCTGGGCTCGTGCTTCCAGGGCTGGAGATGCCTCCAGAGTAGGAAATAATACCGTGCTGCGCTCACATCTCATTTCTGCTTCCAGGTAAGGAGAGGTCACTGGTTTTCTCCTCTGTCCCTACTTAGAGATGGATTATCATTCAAATACCTTGTGAATAAAGGAAAAGGTTTTACAACCTTTTTACCACTTCACGCCCTGGTTCTGATCTCACCAAACCGACCAAAATCCAGCATTAACTCCGAGGAGTCATTCCTGATCTTACAAGCTGGTTTTTTTTCACTCCTTCAGCTCACCTCGCTGAGCTAAATGCTGTGTTTGCACACACCAGTGACCCTCAGTGGCTGCCAAACCAGCGGCATCGCTGAGAATTGTGTTCACATCGGCACGTGAAACACAGGCTTTGGTGGGACTTCAGTTCCGTGCATGTTTGTGCTACCCTGTTCTAGCTTGAGCAGGATGCCCAGACAGTCCTGAAAGGCAAATAACAAACTTCCTCCAGCAAAACTTTAGAATTGAGCTTTACTTTCAGTACTTATCAGTCCTTTCAGCAGTTATCACTGTTTCACTAGCCTCAAAATGGAAACTGCTGCCACTTTTATCCCTGGACTGAAAGCTTGCCTACTTGCCCTGTAACTTAATTAAGTATCCTCTCCATCATCCACCAAACTGCTGCTTAACGCGCTCTGGCAACGTGCCCCTCATATATTGCGGCAGATACGGCTGGCAATGCTCGGAGCTTATCATGGGGTATTAATTACTTGAGCATAAATAACATTCCCTCTTATCTCAGCTTCACGATCTGCTGTTTCTGATGGAAATACATTCATAATAACAAGTGGGAGAAAACAACGAGGGGGTAAATTCAAGCCGAAAAATGAGTGACAGGTCTGGAAATGAGCGAAAGTGGAAGCCAGGCAAATTAAAATGGAAAGTAAAGGTACGTTTCTAACAGTCACCGTGATAAAACCCTGGAACAAACTACCAAGGGAAGAGCTGGATTTTTCATCTCTAGGTATCTTCAGCTCTAAGAAACATACTTTAGTCAAAAGGAATGGTCTTAATAAGCGTAAGTATGGCAACACGTGCGAGAGAAAAAAGGATGAGGGTCAGCTTGGCTGGACACGAGCGCTGGTGACACGGCGAAAGAAGAGCCCAGTTAAAAAGCCAGTCCCAGGAAAGCAACCCATATCCCACGGGATAACGTGGCCTGGCTTGCAGGGCTCCCTCCCGCTCCAGTCCCCAAACCCTCCCCAAAAATCAAGCCTTTGCCGCGAGCACTTCTCCTTCCGTGCCTCCATTCACAGCTCGTTAACTCCCCTGCATTAGGAAGGTGTTTCCCAACTATCCCTCCCAAGGAGAAAAAAAATCAAGAACAAGTTGACTAGGTTCTGTTTGCTCCAAAACACTCATTAATGATCACAGGCCAGAAACACACACCTGAAATTAAATTACTTTCATGACTCTGCGCTGCGGAGGGCTACCCGATGCGTTTGCGCTGTGCCACGCGGAAAATCACTTGAACATGTGGGTTTGCCTGCTGGAAAGACAATGTGTCTGTACAGACCATGAAAAATTGAAAAACAATGAAAAAAAAAAATTGAAAAAATTGAAACTTGAAAGACAATGTACGTCTGTATTCACCGACGGTGAATATTCATAGAGCTTTAATTAGAGTGGGGTTTGAAAACGCGGGGTTGGGGGAGGCAGGTTTGGGCAGGGGGGTGGTGGTGAATAACCCGGCACATTTTGTGTACGCGCACGACTACCTGCTTTCTGTACACGGACACTTACACAAGCGTACAAGGATGGATGCTGTTGAGAATTTGCTTATCAGTGATACATTTATAAGGCAGCTGTAATTATTCAATGTTTTGAATATGTATTTTTAGCTTGTTTACTGGGTCCATTATATAAATATGAATGGTTATTTGTGCATGAATAGCGTGTTTACAGGTTATAAATGTTTCCTGGGGAGTATCAGTTAGTATTTTTGAAAGGACGGAGGCTGATGAGTGTAGGGTTGGACATTTATGTGGGTGGACATATCGATGTGAGTTATTTCAACTCACAGAAGAGCTGCAAACTTGTATTTAAATATTCATTATAGCAAAGAGCGGGGCTGTTACGCTTTTATTCCCATGGTTTATTGTCCTGCACATGCTTGCAGAACGGCAGGGAAACTGAGATAATTTTCAGAGGGGACAATTCTCAAAGAGGTTATATCCCTTACTTTCAGGAAAGTCCGATATGCTCCCTAAACTAAATCTCTTCAGGATACATTTCAGGAAAAGGAGAACACGGGACATTCCCAGGACCTGCCTGAAACGCTCTGGAAAGGGTAGGGCTCGGTCGCATTACCAAAACCCGCGCAACTGATTGCCATGCTACACAACTTGAAAATCTGGTTCCCCGCCTTTTATATATCAAATTCAATTTGCATTCCACTCCGGAGGATATCCTCCTCCTCCACACCTGCTCTGCTGGTTAAAAAAACACAGGAGGATGTTTCTTGTGTTCGACAGAAGTCAGGGAAGTTCTTTCGCTACTGCTCACACGGGCGCCGGGCGAAGCATCGCTTCAACAAGGTATTTAGGCGTATTTGCATATTTCAAACACAGAAGTACTCCGTGGAGCCAACAGAGCACACAGCTGCTTAAGGGCTTTGCTAAAAAGGGGAGAAATACAGTTCTGGTCTTGCTTTCTGTGCGCTGAAATAGATTTGCACCCTGCAAAAGCGCAGGGTGAATTCGGCGCACCGTTCGGCAGGTCTTCTGCCAGCAATACCCGATGTGCAGCAACAAAAATTCCCAACATGTGGGATATACAATCGCTTAGACTGGACAGGGTGAGGAAAAAGTGGTTTCGTGTGATGAAATCTTGACGGCAGTGAGCGGATGGAACAACTTTGGGGGCATGGGAAGACGGGGAGCTTCTCTCCGGAAGCCAGGAAGGAGAAGAACGGTGCAGAGGCCGCCCAGCACCATTTTCCAAGCTCTCTGTCTCTGGCGTCACGTAAGGGACCCAGGAAGCCCACCCTCGTGTTCAGCTGAGCTGGGTAAGTCAGCTCCTTGGGCAGAGCTTATCTACCATCTCTCCGAGGGGCTGAAATCGCCTCTGACTTGCCCAGCTCAGTTACAGTTTTACTTTTCCATTACTATCCCCTACACGAGGAGTTCACTTCCGCTCTGGAATAAAAAAGAATCTCATAAATAATTTTGACATGTAATTATTGCGCAGAGGTAGGGTGAGAAGTGAGGGGTCTCGGAAAAAGAACAAACCCTTCTAAGAAACCTCGCCCGTTTTTCTCCCTGTTTCCTTCCCTCTGTTCCTCTGAGAATGGGAAAAGAGGAAGCTGAGCAGAAAAACTAAAATGAGACCTATTTGAAAAATACTACTCTCTCCAAGTTCACAAGATGCTTCCTAGAACTGACAAGCATTTCAAACGATGTTACGTCACTTCGAAACTTACTGCATACCATAATGGTAATTCCTGTAACCTGGAGGCCAAGCTGACTGCTGCCTCTTAACATGGTATTAAGTACAACAGTCATGTCACGTTCGTTTTTCCACCCCCCTCAGAAAGAAATCCAAATTTCCCTTTTATCTAGGTTATAACATCAGGTCTCTAATTAAATAGTACCTCTGACCCCTACAGATATTATTCTCCGGTTTGTTTACATGTCAATAAGACCATTGCTTTCTATTTCCAGTTTATACCATCTTTGTATTAATATCAAGAAGCAAAACCACATTTAAAATCCCTAGTGTGCAGCTCAGTCCACCCCTACTACAATGTATTTCATAGATATACCTACAGGCCTTCCTATGTGGAAAATAACTCTTTTATATTATATATTCTTCATTCCATTTTGACGAAGAAGTAATTCTGCAGGTATCGTATTTTTTCCACCAAATTTTGGGTGGGAAGAGATTGGTAAGGGAAGAGATTTTCCCCAAGAAGGCCTTTTTTTTTTTCCTGTGTTGTTCAAACCTCTGGAAATTTTTCATCTCCCAGACTCACCCTTTTTCTGGACGTGGCAATCCTCTGTGGGGAAGTATCATAGAATCACAGAATCACTTGGGTTGGAAGAGACCTTCAAGATCATCGAGTCCAACCATAAAGCTATGCCAAACCCACCCCTAACCCGTGTCCCTCAGGTTCTCTGCTTTACTGCCTCTGGAAAGACCAAAGTCGTTAACTCAACCCGGTGCTTCACAGGAACAGGAATCTTAATTAAGCTGCAGGACAAACATGCCTAAAACACTTCAAGCAGTTACTGGCAGGTGAGCATTAGCCCTCCAGAGATGTTACTGCTTCCCACTGACAGAAATGGGGAGCCGTTCCTCATTTTGGACACCAGCTAAGGCGCTTGCAGCAGCCTGAGCAGGGCACGTTCCCACCAGCTGCAGGAACATCAGCATCTAAACCTTGATTATAAATATGTGCTTTACAGAAGAGCAGAGGATTTTGCAAACTGTGACTTACCCACTCTACCTACTCTCTCAGGGACTCTCTCTGTAATTTCAGAACATTTCAAACTCCCAGGTGGCTACTTATTTTGTTTTAAACCATCAACCAGAGCTGAAAGTGGGCTATCCAGGCGAGGAAAAAACCTTCGCTGGGGCAAGAGCTAAACTTTCTCTGACCACGGGCAGCTTAATAATGTGTCAGAGATGAAAAGAATACACAAAGACAGCACTCCAGTTTGAGAAGAAAGTCAAAAACAGTGGATAAACACGCTAAAGGTTGGCAGGGAAAGTCGTCCTGCTAATATCAGGCATTTTGCCTGACTGATCCTGGAGGAAAACACTAAAATCTATTTGTAAAATTCATGACGGCAAAACACTTCATACCAGAGAGGTGGGTTTTTTTTTTCCTCTTCTTTTAATTTAGCTGTAACAAGGTCTACAATACATTGACTCACAAATTAAGTGAAGGTATGAAACCACATTCTTCATACTGAGATGGGACATTTGGGACTTTTTAAACAGCCTCTGGCGGGGGAAGAGTTCTGAACGTCCGGTGAACAGCTTTTGAAACAACTGGTGGTGGGAATTCCAGTGTTACCAGTGACCGTATTTAGTGAGCCTCGTCCCGAGAGGTGAAAGCGCTTTGCTAACGAGCGCAAAGCCCGGAACCTCACTGTATACAGGTAAAAGGGGAGGGAAACCGAGGCACGGTGCTGTGCAGCGACTCGCCAGGATCAAGCAGCAGGCAGCAGAGACCTGGAGGGAAATCCCAACTCTCTGACTCCCAGTCAATTCCCGACTCGCCAGGCCACAGTCTCCCAGTAAGCGTACGCGGGCATCTACTGTCCAGCAGTTCACGTGTTATACGAGCATATCTTTCACCTCTCCTGCTGTCCCGTTGGCTCCACTCAGCCCCGCTGGCTCCCTGCCTTCTTCCTCTTCCTCTTCTTCTTCCTCTTCTGCCGTCTCCGCTTCCCTGCCTCCGCTCGGGAGGGTGGCCCCGGAGAGGTGGCTGAGGAGCTGGCCCTCCCGGCGAGACTCGGCCAGCTCTTTGGCACAGCACACGGGAGTGTTGGTCTCGTAAGTGCTATGGAAGCTGTTGTAGTCGACTTCGTAAAAATCCTTCTCCAGGGTGAGGACGGGAGTGAAGCGGTGTCCCCACAGCACCTCGGTGTCCATGTAGGAACTGCGAGCCTGGCAAGTCATCCCTGGGTAGAAACAGAGGGATGTTAAATGCAAAGCTTCCTTACGTGCTCACCCAACCACTTCTTTCGTTTAAAAGCACTTTCGTGTTATCTCCGTACCTGATTGCTTTGGGACACACAAAAGGTCTTCGCTTAACAAGCCTCACAAAAGCCTCTATCATGAAAAAGCTGAGCACTCAAAGGAAAAGGGACGGATTCCTCGCCGCGTCTTCAGACTCTTTCCTGAACCTTGTGCTTAGGGGTTTGAAGTCTGGTACCACTAAGCAGCTTCTCTCTGTCCTCACATTGCTCTGTTGAGGCGTTGCTCGCGTGGCTGACACTAACGGCACTTCTGGTGGGTCACGCTAGAACGACATCCAACCCCCAAATCCTCACCCACGCACCCCCTAAGGAGAGCCAACCACTCCCATGGTGCCTGACCCCATCCCTCTTCATCCGCTCCCGTTATCAGCCATCCCCTCCTGCCCTCCGGTTAGGACACCACGACGGATAGCCCGAAAGGTGGAGAGGGCCACAACTCCAGGGATTTATTATGGCAACCTGGCTTTCAAATTCCTCTGGAGGGTTCAACCCGACGGTACTGGGTTGGCAGACCCCAAACCCGCAATGACACGTAGTCAAGCTCATGAGCGTATTGAATTCCTTGTATGAATGGATTGTGGATGAATGGACAGTGGGAAACATGAAACTGATTATTTGTCAAGCTGCTTCTCAGCCTCAAGGATCAGAGTTTATTTATATTTACTTTGAAAAAGTTTGAAGAGAAGCTTTGCAGAGCTGGGATAAACGTTCGGCATTGGCATAAATGTGGACAAATTCTCTTGGAATCACCTGCCAATGTCAAGTCTGACTTCTCTTCCAAATATCTGTCTTCTGTTTGGCCTAATTATGGAATTTTGGATTATTAATTATAATTAATTATGGGATTTTGGAATTAATTCTGGTGAAATTTGGAAAACCTGACCTCACAAAGACCTCCCACTGTTCTCTTTTGGAGGGTGAAAGATAGGCCTGACTGGAATACGCTCAAAACATGCACTTGATCCAGCTCCTGGAGAATACTTCCAACTCCTGCAGCCCAAAGTACGCAGACAGAAATCTAAAGCAATGCACAGGGGGAAAACTATCAGTGTCAGATGCTCCAGGGAGGAGCATAGCACGTATTCTCACCACGTGAGCTCAGAAGAATCAGAAAACTCCTTTCCTTAAACAAAAAGAAGACACCTTTGTGAAAAGACGAATATTTTGGTCTTGTAATTGCTACAGCCATTATTATTATTATTATTAAAAGACACCCACACAAGCAAGTTCTCTGGAAAGCTTTGTCTCTTATTGCTTTCCTTAGTTTCAAGCTTTCAGGCCAGGAGCACACTGATTGCTTTGGGTTCCTGAAAGGGGAGAAGAGGGATGGTGACACATGCAACACTGAGAAATCTCCAGTTCCGAAAACTGCAGACTGAAAAGCCAATTTTTCCCCCCCCCAAGAAGATCTGCAGGAGTATTTGCTTCTGGGCAGGAACAACAAGTACAGAGTTAGTCATAGCGTGCCTGCTTCCTGGGCCGGAAGGAACCGGGAAGTGCAGAGGCTGCTATGAAAAATACAGTAATGGAAGAAGAAAATTACCCCCGGTGTTTTTTGCCTTGCGGAGAAGCTCTACTGGGGTGCAGCGACTCCTCAGGAAGCTCAGCTTTTGCTTGCCAAGTGAAAACCAGCCTGGAGACCACTCCTGGCTCTACGGTGACACCACAGTGCGCAGCATCACCTGGCCCAGACTCGGTCCTGGAGGTGAAGACCAGGTTTTTTGGAGTCCTGCTAATTTTGGAGGCCTGCTACAGTTTTTCTCAGGAGCCTTTTGTCACCGACGCTTCCCTGCGGTTGACCTCCCTGGACAAGGGCTTCTACCACAGGCTGTCCTGAGGGTCAGTAATGCAGGGCTAATCCCAATTTTCCAATCGTGTAGAAGTCCCCACGGCCAAGACGGGGCGTCCCTGCTAGATGCAAGGGGCTGAGGCATCCTAAGGGAACTCCTGCCTTATAATCAGGGCCTGAAATAGCTCCTTCCCTGGGGGGGAGGGGAGTACCTGACAGTGAACCTGAACCCCAGAGACACAACCCTAGTTATCTCCTGCTGTAAGTATTCAATTAAGGAAGGAACAATAGAAGGCTTTCAGCAACCAAATTCTGCGCACTGCCAGCTTCCTGCGGTAGCTGCTTGCTGTAACCCCAGGGACAGGCAGAGCCAGCACAATAAGACAACTTGTAATTGCTCCATAATCCCATTCAAATATTCCTTTTTAGCACATGTGCAGTGGTGTTTTAATTGCGTGGGGACGCACTGCTTGGCAACTCCTACATTACCCAGTAAACAACGGCATTGTCTCCGCTTCAAATTCCATTAAGTGCCTGCTTTGCAGGCTGCCCTGTGCTCTCCAGCCTGGTTAATTAATGCATCTGTAATGTCCCTGGCTAATTATTGCCTCTGTAACTGCAAAAAGATGACAGAAGAGGTGGGGAAACAATAAACCTTACTTTTATTAAGAGCACATGGATGCAGCCGCTTTCCACTTGCACACAGCGCGCGCGGTGCCCTCTGCGCTCAGAATATCCAAGTTTCAGCTTTCCTTGTAAAAATAATCATAGTATTTATGGCCCTGATAAAAGGCTGTTAGTCCTTTTCTTAAAGTAGATATAACTAAGCATTTGGAGGTTAAATGGTACAGATATTTGCTATAGTTACAGCGAAGTGGTATTTGGCGACTTGGGTATTTCATTTAAATAAGCTCCATGCCAAAGGAATATCCTTATTTCCCCTTTGTCAGTCTAAGTAGATGTGCTTCAAAACTTATTTGAAACTAAAGTCATAGAGATTTTTATTTTTCAAGTGTATCGTATTTTCCGGATAGTAGGACCATTAGAAGTTTAATTTTCTCCTAAACAATCCGGTTTGAAAACGAAAAAAATATGTTTAATATAAATTTGTACAATCTGTCAGTTGGGGAAAATGTGAAACGATATGTCAAATCTTCAGCTTTCAAGGTTTAGTTACAGCTTTCTCATCTCTTAATTCGGCAGCTTAGCTTTCAGTTGCAGACAAAACTCAATTTTAATTGAAACCAGCAAAAAGTTCGTACAAAGTCATAAGCAGATGCACCAAATTTTCAATAAAGCTGGAACCAGTTCCAGGCTTTGCAGAAAGCTGGAGACCAGCGGACTGTCTCCTGGTTTCAAGTTCTGCAATAAACATTTCATAGAGTTTTAACGATAATTTCATTATGGCAGAATCCTAAGATGTGGATTTTTTTGTCTGTTGGCTGCAGTCGGTACATCACAGGATCAATAACAGAGTTTGCGCATGTTCCTGTGTAAGGCAGCCAGAGATGCCTTCCTAAACGGCCCGTTTCTGGTTTCCAGGAGATGAAAAGATGCAAAATATATTGCTCTGTGTATAAAACCAGGTGTTTCATTACGTTGGAGAACAGAGAGAGTCGCTGAGGCAAGACCGGCGTGTAAAATAGGTGTCAGGGAACTCTACCAATACGGCGCTTTTCTGTCATCGGAATCAGCTGGGATCAGGCAGCTTACATTTTACCAAAGACAAAAGGAACGTTAATACGCGCTGACAAAAAGCAGTTATTTGACGGCTGGCTCCGTGAGGAAGCCGGGCTTTTCCGCAAGCGCGCTCGATGGGAGTTGCAGATTTCTGACCGCGCCGCCGGTTACGCAAGCGGAGCGGACGCGCACCCGGCTCTGCCAGGGAAAGCGGCGACTGCTCCCGATTTCCAGGTCTTCTATACCCTTAGGTGAGCGGATAAAATGAACCCGCATTATCACGGGGCAAGTCTAACCGCAGCGGCAGCGGCTTGGTTACCCGGAGATGCACCAGCAGCCCCTCTCCAGCTGTTGGAGGACGCGTATTTGCGTCAAACATGCCGTCACCGCCAGTACCTTCACTGGGAATTTAACGGGAGAGGGCACGGGCGCCACAAAGCTCCATCTACCAGCCTCAGGAATCGCCACCAGCTTCCATTTGATCACATCCCCGGCTGCATGGCCTCAACTTCCACAGCGGGGAGAGATATCCCAACCCCCGGGGCTGTCAAGACGGGGTTTTTTCATCAGCCTAAAATTAACTCCCCTCATTTAAATGCCACAGAGCTCGGTGATTATCTGCTGGCAAAACGTCATGTGGCCGCTGACTGCGCGTTTGCCATATTCGCTGGGCTCTCCCCGCAGTTTCAGACACAGACGTTGCTGGAAGTGGTTTCACTTCCCCGTCCTCGTTTCCCTGCGCTATCGTTTGCAGCGTGACTTTCCCCCTTGTACTGGATGCACTAAAGCTGCATCATACATAGTCTGCTCCTTCCGCTGAGCTCCGCCGGAATACGGGAATACCGAGAAAGAACCGACGGACCCAGAGGTATAGTGACAGACTGACGTAAGTTCGCCTGGCAAGGAGTAGTTATAAAAATTTTAAATTCTATCACTCTAATGAAGCAATACATGCCTTTAGATCAGCATCAGCATTTGGATAGTCATAAAATTTATTAGTCCCTTCGCATTAATTAGACCAAAGAACTCTCTAACCTCCGAAAAGTCAATATTCCTCCAACTTGAAAAGGAATATTGGAAGGTAGGAGCATGGTCCTCCAATTATTTGTGCTTGTCTCCTTTAGAAGAGGACACGTCTGGGCTTGATTCACTTTGATTTTTATGCCAGAGGAGAGTAATAGGATTTTAATTTATCTGAATCCTCTCCGGGCATGCAAAAGCTCCTAGGCACTGGAAATGGGGGGGGGGGGAAACCCACAACCAAAAAAAAAAGAAAGGACCTTATGATTTAAAGACCTTGGATTCAATCGCCACGTCTCTACCAGGTGGAACCTGAGCACCGAGCTCCCACCGTGTACCTTCAGGCCCCTCCCAAAGGCCAATGTCTACCTCTGGAGGACAACTCAGCTCATAAAAAGAATGTCTTGAGACGTCTCTCTCTTCCCTGCAATTACATAAGCAGCTTCTGTGAGGGTTCTGCAAGGTCCTTCTTGCGGAAAAGCAAACTTATTTATATGCAAAATGCAAAACAAAACAAGACAACCCAAAGCAGATGATGAATGCACGAAAACTCCATTTAGTCATTTCACCCTTCCTTTGTTCTCCCCTGAAAATCATGATTCATTTCAGGATATCTGAAGTTGGGGCTACTTCTTTTGGGCCTATATTGACAGCCAGGAAATTTTACCCCGTCCTCTGTAAAGGTGGAGAAGTTGAGGGGCAAAAAAGCTGCTGTTTGCCTACACTCTCCCAGGGACAGGATGAGGGAAATTACTTCTAATCATTATACCACGTTTTATCACGCAGACTCTCAGCCAGCAATGTATTTGCCTATGCTTTCCTAAGAGTTCATTAAAACTTCATTTAGTGAGCGGACTAATCAGGCATCTGGACTGTCTCTTGTAGCTTATTTAATGGAGGTGGGAAAAACAGGTAATGAAAACCAGTGAGGACCAAGAGTAAAGGAACAGGCAGTGCGATCTCGGTGCCAACAGCAATGCTGGACACTGTAGATAGAGGAGGAGGTTTGCAGGACAGCTACTGATAAACCAGGTTTTGGTTAATTGTCAGTAAATTGCAGTGGAAGGGTAAAGTTGGAAGAGAAGAGAGCCTCTTCAAATTGTCTGCCAGAAAGTCTTGTCGGATACGCAGACTGCGTCATCACGCGGAGTGATGCCTTACAGGAAAATAAACAAATCAAGAAATGGGGCTGGCCGATCTTCTCTAATTGAATCAGCCAAATTCTTCATCCTAACCCAGCCAGCTCTGCGGAAGGGGGCTGTGTCTGCGTCTCCACCGCCCTCCCAGCCGCCCGGCTTCACCCACGGCGCTCCGTTCGGGATCAGGAGGGTACGGGCAAGCGGTTTGGCCAACACCAGCCTAGACCTACTCTATCAACAGGACATTTTTGTTGGTGCCGCTGCGGAGAGCAGAAAGGCAGCGAAAGCAAAAATGTATTTCCCTCTGCAAACAGATTTTCCGCCTTCACTTTCTTCCCTTTTGTTGCAGGTCAGACTCGCGCCAGCTGATCTTGACAAGTGTCCCTTTCAGGTAAGGCAAAAGCGAATTAATTCCCCAAAGTAATCTCTGTGACCAATTCATTAAGGAGGCGCAGCGAACGACGCTGCTGCTTTCGGGATGCCCACGAAGTGGCACTGGAAGTCAGAACACTCGTCATCTACATTGATTTTGTCTTTCCGGCGCTCATTTCGCTCAGCAAGGATCACAACACATCTGCCCAGAAACTTTGTCTCCCTTTGGCACCTTTTAACCTCTCGTGGAGTCACAGCGCCTCAACCACGCTGAAATATTGATGGGAAAGACCCATTTCAGCGGGTTTTCTGCCGCAAGTGGCTTCGTGGGTTCCTCAGTAGAGCAGCTGTGGGTCACTGGAGAGCTCTCACTAGAATAACACAATGTTTATTTTCTTTTTCGGCCAAATAAAAGCATTGCACTGACTGATACGTTTGGTGTGTGTGTCGCTATTCTTCAGTGTGCTGTTATTTATCCTTTTAAACATTCAAGTCAACTTGAAAACAAAAACATGGTTTTAAGACACAATGTTTCACTTTGTAAAAAAAAAACCCCAACAACTTGGAGTGTTCAGAAAATTCAAGTCAACTTGAAAACAAACCCAATGTTTGAAACCACAATGTTCAAGCCATTGTTTTGTAAAAAAAACCCAATTACTTGAAACGTTTCAACTCTCCAGAATTAACTCTACACTTTTCATTTGAAACTATTTACCATTTTTGCCTTCCAATGGATCAGAATGCAGTTAAAATGTCAGCCAGAAGTTACTTGTTTGAGAGGAGACAATACATTGCATTTGTAATATGGATGTGGTTGGTTAGAGCTACAGGAAACAGTTATAAAATTGCTGTCCTAAATTTTCAGTGAAAAATAGTCATGCTTGCAGTCAAGACATTAACACTTATATTTCATTAGTAATTTGTACATTGTGAATTGATGCTTTCAAAATGCCTTCTGAAAAATAGAGCTGTCTTTTCCCCACCAGTGCAGGATGGATTCACGGTACGATTTGCTGCTGGCTGTAGAGAAGGAATAACTTTCCAGTAATTTTTACTCCTGACACCAACTGTGGAGCTGAGCTGCTTTTTCTGCCCCACGAACAGAGCTATATATGCTGACCAGTTGTACCTCCGAACGCTCTGATGGTGGTTCCTAATTTTTCAGAGGGGTTACTAAGGGAACAAATGGTCTGCTGTGTTTTTATACGGCCCTGAACCTCACCAGATTGTACCAACGTCGTGATTTAACAGGAGTCGTGCTGCAAGTAAATTATACCATTCCCAAAAGCAGGTGGGGCTTGAACAATATGATGGGAAGGAAAGAACCTAAAGAATTTGCTTGGAGCAAATTTTAAGCTATATTAATATCCCCCAAACTGCTTTATCACACTATTAGAAAGTGTGAGGACAAAGAGGAAAGCAGGAAACCATCTCAGCCTCTGAATCAGATCACGGCATCAGCTGAGGTCCACTCTGCTCCAAGTTCAATGCAAACTGGCTCTTCTAGCTCCAATTTTGGAATTTCACGGCCTGTCTTCTTCAGAGCGGAATAATTCATTTCCACAGATGTATGCTCCTTAATATCATTATACACTGGCCTGTACAATCCCCCTGGGAGAGGAGCCCATCTGTAAAGCAGTATTATTCCTATGCCATGCTTTTAATTTTGAGGTTGTTATTGATAATGACTTCCTCTCATACATATCTAGCAGAGGCTCAGCTCTCCTAAGAGGAAAGCAGTGCAGTAGCTGCTCAAATGGAATTTGGTAGTGTCACTGTGTGACGAGCAAAGAGGCTTTGGACGAACAAGGAACTGCATTCCATGCTGGCATTAGGAGGTTCTAGTATCTGGTAAATGTTCAGGCTACAAAATAAGCTCCCGTTACAAATCTTTGCCTTTGATAGTCTTTTCCACCCACCCCTTCTCTCGCCACATTCTCTACAACACTCTGCTGGGAAAGAATATTGGCCCAGTAATGCCAAATGAATTCCACTTCGGCAGTACAGTACCCCGACCTAGGCACAGGGCAATCCATACATAACTTCCCATCAGCTCCCTTTGGAAAAGCCAGCTATTGGCAATAGCTGATGACTAAAGGGAGATACTGGGAAACGGAATTAGCTCGAGAGAGCGAAGGTCTGGGACGCAGGTGTCCGAGAGACTAATTCCCTTTACATCTGGCTGTTAGGAGACTAACAAGGACAAATCTCAAGAAGGGACAATATTAATAGTAAGCAAGGGCCAGAATCTGCGAGACGGGGTGTTGATATCACTGAGTACTCATATCAACCTGAAAACCCTTGCAAGTGTTCTAGAGACAACCCACGCCTCATCTAGATGAGAAAAAAAACCCCAAATACCACCAAAAGAAAACACTTGGGTTCACAGTGCCATCTCATAACTAAAATCCCTAAGCACCCAAAGGGCAAAACTAGCTATAAAAGCTTTTTTGCACCTCTGACTCTTTCTGTGTTTCCACATCTCCAGACAACAACTCTCCCCTGAGCGCTGCCTGTAGCCCCGTTCCCCTTGAAGCATCCGGCCACGGCATGTTGTCAACCCCAGACTCAGAAAGCCTGGAGGGAACATCAGCATCGCAGGGTGCTTCAACACACAACGGAGAGAGGCTGCCAGCTTCTCCTCAAAGCCTAGAATCAACGAATTCACTCCGAGTGCTAAAATGACCCCGTGGTGCCATGTCTTCTAGGTGAGACTCCACAGCAAAAGCATCCTCCTGCCTGGCCAGGCTCTTTGAGGAGATCCACCGCGTCCCACCGGCGGAATTTGTGGCCACCCATCCCCTCAGCTTGAGAGGCACACTGCCACCTCCTTTTTCCACACTTCGGAAAGCTGAGGCACACCACTTTTCCAGATTTATTATATACAGCCACGGACTCCTTTCATCGCCTGCCACAAATACACCCATAGGAGGAAATTGGGAATCAGCTGAGTCTATCGCCTAATCTACCCATTACCCAGCATTGTTTTAAGCTGTTAAACAGCTGCTGGGTTGTGAAAGTCACAAAAGCAATTTCTGTACTTTTCCTCTTGGAGCTCCTTTTGAAAATATAGGTCCTGCATCACGTGCAAGTCATTCCGTTTCAGTGCACGCTGTTTTATGGGATATAGTAATAGCTGGGCACTTCCTTCATAGCCTCCATTAAAAAGCAACACTACAGCAATACCTAAAATAGCACAGTTACAGCCAATTTTTAATACAGAGGAGAAATGGGAAAAGATTTGCACCGTGAATTTTGATTACAGGACACAGGGCCATAAGAGACCTCATGAATTCTGTTAGGCCATTCTTTCCTTTTTCCCATGGACCAGTTCTAAGGGATTATGGACACCTCGTCAACCAACCCCTTTGTCTGAACCCTGGACTTACTAAAAGAGTGTGAAATGCAACAACATGAGCTAAAGGACCCGTCTTTTAATTGCTAGTTATCTCAGACCACAATATCCCACCTGAATCAGT
This sequence comes from Chionis minor, assembly GCA_013398295.1. NCBI lineage: Eukaryota > Metazoa > Chordata > Aves > Charadriiformes > Chionidae > Chionis > Chionis minor. Next base: position 212,215 of record VZSF01000828.1, on the reverse strand, counting down.
CACTAGAGAAGGACAAATCCCAACGTGTTCCCAGTCCAGGTGACACTGACAGTAAAATCTTAATGCGCTCCATTTTTCCCCTTCCCCCCTCAAAATTGTGACTGATTTTTGACAAGTCCTTACCTGTTGCTTCCACCATTCCTTCCAGGATGACCACGATTTCAAACTCCTCCTTCTCCAGCTGGGTGCGAGACATCTCCCAGAAGGGGCTTTTCTCATTGATTTCATGCGAGATGATAAGAGGTGACACCAGGAACAACCTGTCGTCTCCAGTGTCAAATCCCACGTTGATGTCCGTTTGGTTCAAGGGGATAAACTCTCCTTCTTTGGTCTGTTTGGACTTAATCAGTTTGGCTCTAATGGAAGCCTCGACAATGTGGGAATTGCGGAGGTCCCCAACCCGGAACATGAGACAGAGCTTCTCATCCCTCATGGAAATCACCGCGTTGTTAGAAAACATGAGGGTTTCAGCCCTCTTCTTTGGTTGGCTGATCTTGACAAACATGCATCCCACCATGAACGCATTGACAATGGAGCCCAGAATAGCCTGGATCAGGAGCAGTACGATGCCCTCCGGGCACTTCTCCGTTATGACCCTGTAGCCGTACCCAATTGTTGTCTCAGTCTCGATAGAAAACAGAAACGCAGAAACAAATCCACTGAGATTTTCAACACAGGGGATCCAGTTCTCATCTTCCAGATGATCCAGGTCTCCCCGGATATAGGCAATGAGCCACCATATGAACCCAAAAAACAACCAAGTGATGGTATAGACCATAGTGAAGACAAGGAGATTAAAACGCCACTTGAGGTCCACCAGCGTAGTGAAGAGGTCACTAAGATAGCGATAGGTTTCTTGGACATTTCCGTGGTGCACATTGCACTTGCCACTTTTCTCCATGTAACGCTGACGTGGCTTCTTACCTTCTGCTGATATGAGGCGGGTTCGGTCAGTGGCAATGGGGGCATCATCCCGAGCCTGTTTGGGAATCTTCTTAGGCTCTCTGGATGTAACTCCGATGTCCATGTCCTGGTTCATGAAGATCCTAGAGTCTCCGGCCATGGCTGGGCTGCAGGAGAACAAAGAAATAAAGTTTAAGGTACGAGAAAAACAGCCATTTTTTGTTTTACTGTCTGAACCAGGACAAAAAACATTGCAAATATCAGTGCTACACCTACAAACTTTGCCCCGTGTGGGTACAGGGCTGGATCCGGGCTGATTCTCCATCAGGAAAGCTTTTCGCTGGGCTTTCCTCCTGGTATTGTTCTGGGAAACCCTTTGAAAGGCTTCAGCACTTCTCTCACAACAGCCACTTGCTAAATATAATGCTACGTTGAACTGGATGTTAAATACTGATTCATAACACACCATCTCTTCACACACGAACCAGCTGGCAGTCACTTTGCTGAATGCAGGGCCGGAATCTCGGAAAATACGGGGACAGGCACACTCTGGGAGTCATGAAATAGGTAAACCTTGTTACAGTTGTGGGTTTGGGGGCTTTTTTTGGTCCTCGGATTTTTCTAACACCCAAAATGTGCTTGAGATCACAACTAGCAGCAAAGTAAAGACACGTTGACATGTATTTTCAAGAGGGACTGGAGTTTTTTGATGCCTCAGGTTTTGGGGGCATACCAAGAGAAACCTTAGAAATTAATAGAAAATGCTGATCACCACTGTCTACCTAAATCTCACGTAAATCTCAATTATGCATGAAGGTTTCCCTTGCAGTCAGCAGAGAAAGGTACCTCCAAGGGTAATCCAAATTTCAGGTGTGCTGAATCACCTTCTGGAAGTATCCACCCCCCGGCACAAATTATTCTGGGAGCCTGGGCTCCAAATGTGAAATAGGCTTTTAATTTAGCATTTTAGATTACATGTCTGAAGGTGTGATGAGTCCAGGCCCGCTGCTAATCAGATATGTCAGAACCCACCCCTTTCTCCGACGTGAGACAAAACCACCGGACACTTTTAGATAAAAAGCATTAAAAGGCAGCTATTAAAAAGCCCGCCGTCAACAAGCAAAACTATGCTTAACAAGCTACAAATAAATTATACAAAATGACGGCTGCAATGATTTTTGCAGGTTATAATGCAACATCCTGTTTACTGAGATGATGAGACACTCCTGTAAAAAAACCCACACATGCTCTCTTGACAAATGAGAGTCTGGACTCTGAATGCAGGGCACAGACAAAATCTCAGTGAAAGACTACCTAAGGAGCCTAAGGGATATCAAAGATAGAGCAGCAATATTCTCTATGGCGTTCCTTCTCTGCATTGTCCTCTGCAAATCCTATTAAAACCTAACTAAATCTATTACTGCTCCCTCTATCTTTAATCTTCTTATGCGTCTGTGAATGAGAAAAGGTGTAGAGATACAATTAAGAGTATCTCGGGAAAGACAATTTTAAGAGCCAGCAAAGTAGCTTCATCTTTTCGGTATTAAAAAGCACAAAAGGGTGGGCGGGAAGGAAGCAGAGGCAGGACGAATAAATGAAGCAACAAATTTCCACTTCCATTCTGCTGCAGCCAAGTCTGGTTAACAGCAAAGAATTACTCTTAGCCCTTGTACAAGTCACCATCAATCATTACTCCAACGAAGCAGCCAGAGCCCGTTGCTGGAACCATACCCGCTGGCTGCGTTCACCAGGGAGCCCAGCCATCTGTGTCCACAACACAGTCCCAGAGCTGCTTCGCGCTGGCAAATTCGCCTGGTTTGAAGGGTTTGGGCCAGGGCTGAGCCAGTGCAGCCACAGGAAGGGGTAAATAACAGGGATTATCGACGCCGGGATGGTTGGGAGGAGTCAGGCTTGCTGCCCCCGCTGCATATCATCCAGGACAAGGGATAGGTAACCCCGGCGCTGCCCTGTTCCCTTCCTCAAACAGCAACATTAAGGATTTGGGCAGAATATTAATCCCTACCTCTATTTCTTTCACTTCTGAAGGTAGGACTCCCGAGAGCTGGCCCATGGCATATTCACATATATATATATTATTTTTTTTTTTCAACTGCTTTCTGCTACCTGTTGCAAATTCAAATCTCCTGGGCCATCGGTCGGGCTCTCCGCTGCCTGACGGCGTGTGTCTATTTACACGCGTGCACAGTGTGTGCTAGAGGCTGTCAAATGACAAGGGTACATATTGACTCTCACTTCACAACATGAGAAAGCATATGCCTAGTGCAAGTCAGAACAATCACGCTTCCCCCCCCTACTTTGAACAGAGAAAGAAGCATCCCATCTGTTGAGAATTAGGTACGGAGAAGAACCTCTTTGCTTTCTTATGAATAATACTTTTGGTCTTTGTTTGCCTTGTTTGATTAACCTAAAATTACTCCATTGGGACTAAAAAGCTTTTGATCAATCTACGGGTAGAAAGGTAAAACCAGGCAAAGGTTGCATGTTTTCAATTTGAAAAGAATTGATTTAACCACAATTTTGTTATGGAAGTTGTACTTGAAGCCGAGTTACACTATGTAAGAGAGAACAAGCGATTTCAAGACGTTATTCTATAGCGTAAAGTTTCCTATTTTAGATTCGTACCAAAGAGACCAAAAGGATCTTGAAACATATTAAAAAGAACAGACTAGAAAGAAAACCAATCAAAAAGCCTAAATCCCTAGAAATGCCACTCTGGCACTCAGCAGGCTGGAGGGACTGCCCATTAATGAAAGCACAGGGAAACCTGCCTTAACTAAAACACTCCAGGGACCAGCAACATCATTTTTTTAATGCTACTGATCTTTAACAATAGGTCAAGTGAAATCTTTCTGGAAACCTTCAGGAACGCCTCGCAAGCGGCCCGTTCAAGCAGAAAAATTCCCGCTGTGTATGAACTTTACTAACAGCTTCAGTGGCATTACAATTTCCCCCAATATTTAATCTTAAACTCTCCCATCGTAGGATAAGCGTAACCTCAGTACGGGGTTATTGAAAGTAATTAAGCAGTTGAATCTTTCAATTAGATTCTTTAAAAGGAATAACATTGGTTAGCAGTTTGAGCACAGGTTTGGATGTCTGAAGACTAGCCAGCTTTCTGTTCCAAACGATTTCAGGATTTTTTTTCCCTAATTCTGAGCAAACCGCTGCTTTTCCCTCTGCCTTAATTCCCCGACTGTAAAATTTGTGATACGGATATGAACGGTCTGTGAGATCCGAGGCACAAGAATCTTCTAGGAAATTTGCTGTCATTCCCTTATTATTTTTAACTGCTCTGGGAAACTTTAGCAGAAATGACAAGATACTATAAAAGGAGCACTGTACCTATGTAAGGATTTGGTTAACTCCTTCACCGTGTAATATAGTGCCACTGCTATCAAGCATACACATCTTTTCCAGATAATGGTAATTACGCGCAAGCATCTCACAGGAATTTAGACTTCAGTTTGTAAATCACTGCTCCCTCCAGCCAAGAGATCCGCGAGATGAAATTGCCTCTTAGAGTCACATGCACCGTCCTGTTAAGTTGGCATTTACCATCTTTGGTTAAAGGAGGCCAGGATAATAAAAATGTCACTTTTGTACAAAGTTGTTTTCCTTTTGGACAGGCTACTGCAAAAGGAGATGTGAGTCACTGTATTATCAACCTTGCAAAGAGGCTTTTTATCAGACGTGCCGTTGCTCAGCTTTTGCTCAGACGACAGACTCGGGGCAGGCAGTGACATTTAGGGCTCTTAGATCTGCTGAAGAAGAGTCAAGCTGGGGTGAGCTCAGCATCTTCAGGAGCCATTGCTTTGCAGAGCCGTCTACAAGCCCTGCTTGACAGAGCTGATGTACCCCCTGGTAGCTCCAAGTCCGCAAGGTAGAATTTTGCTAAAGACATCACAAAAGGTGAAACAAGAAAAGTCTGCAAAACCCCTTTTTTCTCCTGCTGACCGCGGTGACTTTTTCAATTTAAATGATCGCTGATCTCGCTTAAGTAAATGCAAGTTTCAGTAGGGACAGGATTTGCTTCTGGAGAGGTCTAAGCTGGAAGGCAGGGGGAGTTTGAAGACATAAATTTGTCATCAAGTTTGTTTATGTAAAAAATGTACTTCTTTTTGTTTGTTTTAAACCTGACGCCCAGGTTTTCTTGCATTATGAGAACAAATGAGCAACTGTTCTTTAGTAAACACCCCACATCTTCCCAAATCAGGATTCTACCTAATTCAATCATTTTTTTTGCCAGACGGAGAGTCCTCTACTAGTTGTACTAGTATTACCTGTACTAGTCCTGTACTGGTAAAACTGCTGTTGTACCAGCAATCAATACAGCAGTAAATACTAACCAATTCATTACTGAAAAACTTGAGCTGGTTCTTTTGCTGCCTGTTGGCCCACACCACGTAAAACAGAGCGTAGGTTACTGTCCCTGATTCCTCTGGGAGACATATTCTCCCTTGGGTTACACTGCTGGAAGGGAATGAAATTCTCAAATGACAGACACCAGCAACATGGGAAAGATGGGAAAAGAACAAAGCAAATGGAAGCAGTAGCACCCAAAGAGAATAAAAGCATCAATCACTGAACGCTGAGTGCTAGTGGAAGGGTGGAGGAAGAAGAAATACTAGGAAAAAATGGCTTTTGACCATCTGAAGACAAATGGCTGTTACATGGGCACTCACTGGCAGGTGAGGCTTTAATTTTCCCGAGAAAGGCGTCTTTCCCACCATCCTTTTATTTACTGGCTGTGTATGACAGACTGAACAGCCAACAACGCCGAGGCGAGATTACCTTCCGAGGCACCCATATGCACGCAGGAAAAGGAAAGGCAGGTAGATTTTGTGCAAACCACGTCATCTTTCAATTTTCCGACTTAGAACTAGAGACTGCGGTGGCCGCCTCTTTGGGAAGTGCTTGGAGATCCACAGGTGGAGGGAATGACGCAAAAGAGCAATGCTATCCAAAACCGGGGCAAAACATTTAAGGGAAGCGCAGGAGAAGGGAGACGCATGGTACTTCACTAATAAATGTGTGGTTTAAAAGCTCCCTCATCCAAATAATAACTTTTCAAAGCATAACAAGTTGGAAGATGCCTCTCGTTTCCTCTCTGAGTTTTCATTACGCCGCAGCACCAACAGGCACGATTTTGCAACGGGGCTTTTCTCTGGGGCCAGAGGAGACACCCACCCACCCATCCAGCAGCACCCAAAAGTGGGTGATGGCTGATCCACCAGGCAGGGGCTGGAGAAGCAGGATGAGTTTGTCCTTGTTGCAGAGCTGCTCAGAGGTCAGGAGGCTCAGAAATACCCAAACAGAAGATCTTCAGTCTTCCACAAAAGAAAATACCTCCTAAGAATATCTCTCTGGGGAGGAAGCTAATACGACACAAAGAAAGAGTTTATGGACGTCTGGGCTTTTCTTTTATCTGCTAATTACCTCCCAATCTATCCTTCTCCCCAGCAATGCTGGATAATCACAGTTCTAATATATCCCTGAGCCCTTTCATTGTCAGTTGTGAAGTAGCACTGTGCCACCCCCACAACCCCCCCCATTCCCAGAGTCTCCACATGTTTCACAGTGTTCAACACAGGTATCGCACGCCTTAAAATGTTAATTATTTATGTAGTAAGGTCTGTGGAACAAGGAAGCGCTCTATTTCCCGTATTTCAAGATGGGCAAGTAAGTCATAAAGACACTTACTTCTTCCACACTCACACTGGGTTTTTCTGTGGCGGGGCAGGGAATTAAACCTCGAGTTTCCAAAATCCCAAAAGCCTGTAATCACTGCGCTGCTCCTCTTCCCTTCCACCGATCCAGCAGCAGTGAATACAGTCCCTGTCTGCTTCAGGGATGTCTAAAGATTACCCGGAAAAGCCTACATAGCCTGATCTATCAGCAGGAATAACCTAGCAAGATTATTTCTAACGCCAAGCAATAATGTTTCTGTTCTCTCTAGTAGCTACAGGTTTCAAATAGATTTTTTCCTCCTGGCTACGGATTAAAGTGTAAAAAACCCCACGCACAACACAAGTTTGTAGCTGTATTAAATAATATTGACTTTAGACCAATGCAGAAAAGAGCGAAGAAACTAAACTGTAATGAGAAAAGAAACTATGGTGGTTTTTTTTGTTTTGGGGTTTTTTTTTTCAGAAAAAAGGTGAAAACTAGAAAATGAGACATCATAATGACCCCAGTGTAGAGGCTATAGCAATTTGTTATAGAACAAGGACCGGAGAACATGGAGTTTCTACAACATAAGGGATATCTATGGCTTGATATACCACAGTTTGAATGCACAGGGTGGATGGGAGGATATAATCCATCTAATTTTCAGTCCATTACCTTATACTTCATTGAATTAAAGAAGTTGAACGTGAAAAGCCTGTGTGCAAAGGATGCAATCGCAATATTATGATCTTAGGTGTTTTCCTTAATACTGAACAGGCAAATGATATTTTCTTTACCAAGAAATAAAGCCTGAAAATAAACCAATTTGATCCTTCTACCTCCAAGGAAGCGGCTGTGCCTGAGGCACTCTGCAGCTTCTCTGTCCTTTTACCCCAGACTCTATTTTTAGGGGCACCTTACGGTGTCATTGAAAATTGGACCCTTATCTTTCAACCAGCACAACTGAGCAAAGAAAAAGAGACACTTTTGTCCTGATAAAACCGTTCCTGTTTCTCCTGCTACTGGCTGGTTACACCCAGCACACCCTGAATATTGGGGAAAGCAGAACCTCAATGCTAAGAAAATCCAAGAACACGAACGTTCGGTTCCCCATTGTTTAGGTGTTTCCCCTTTATCGCTACTGAGAATCACTGTGTGACCTGCAGCTGACTTAAAAAAATAAAATCAAATTGTAGGATTTTTATTTTTTATTGTAGGAACTGTTTATACCAGTTCCTGCTTCTCCAGTAACTTGTACCCAAGCAATTTGAAGATGACCTGACCAAATGCAGGCTCTTGCTGCCCCAGGAAGTGCAACAGGGCTACTGAGCAGACAAGAGAAGTTGAGTCACAGACAAACTGACCTACCTAATACCAAGTGCCGGTTAAGCCCCAGTGCTCACCCCAGACGTCCGAGCAGCTCTCTTGATCTCAAACTGAATTGAAAGTGGGAGGCTTTTATATAAAAGAGTCCGGAGATTCATCTCAGAACACGACTCCAAACTCTGCCTTTCTCAGAGCCTGTAAATAACGGGCTGGAGCCTTCCAGAGATGGATCACTCTCTCTCTGATGGGAACCAGAAATGATTCTGATCCTTTATCTCCGACTGAGTAGGAACAGTGGGGGGAAAGAGCTGAACCCCAGGAGTGAAATAACTCCGCTGACACCAACACAGCCAGACACGCTTCCCACAGGCTACAGAAGGTACCAGTTGCTTGGATCGGTCAGAGAACTAGTGAGAAAAGCCAGTTTTGTTTCTCTCTGAGCTACTCTACTGTAAACCCAAGGCAGCTGGCAGTAAGAGGGGGCAGGAGGAAGGACCTGCTTGATGACAGGATCTCTGAAAGTCAGGCAGTAAGCTTTTTGGGATGGGGACAGTTTCTGCCAATTCTTTTTTGTCCCAGAAACTCTCCGGTCAAACCCAAATGAGACATATGGTCTGCAAGAGTCAGCGCGTTTCTCCCAGCCAGCACATGCTAACACAAAAAGGAGGACTCCAGGCACCTTTTTGACTGATGCAGCAGGACATAGGTAAAAAAATGATTCCCACTTTTACCTCCCAGAACCACAAACACCCCCAGGGATTCCCAAGGCATTAAATTGCCTGTTCTCGCCAAAACATGCCACTCGAGCGTCTGGAGACTACACTGCAAGGGCTCTTTAAGCCCTAAACTGACTAGTAAGTGTCCTAAATATGAAAGAATTTAATCTTTGACTCTAGGTGAGGATTACAGAGTCACTCCACACATTTCAGGGCTGCTTACTGATCACTCTCTCCCTGCCCATTGTATTCCAGTGATCCCCACTAATCTGGCGCCTGAGCAGCTCATCATTTTTAAAGGGCTTTTCCTGCGTTAACACCTTTAAGAGACCTGGCAGTGCTTTTGCCCAAGACCAGCATCTAATCCCCGGCTTCCCAAAGAGTTCCCCAGCAGCTGGGGAGTTGGACAACAGCACATCTCCGAACTGTCTGCCTGTCACCCGGGCGGGTTTGGGCACAGAAACGTGGTGTTCAGTTAATTTGGTACCTCAGCCACTTGTCCTCCTGCCTCCTGGGCTCCTCATCCTTTCCAGACAGGGAAGGAAAGAAGCGAACTGGGGAAAAAAACCAAACAAAATCAGGTAACTTACTTGCCGAGGGCTGCTCCGCGTCAGTCTTGTGCCTGGGCAAGCTGGGGGTTCCGGATGGTGACAGGAGCAAGGGGTGGGTGGAACAGCCGCTGGAGAAGCGTCCGATCCATGCCATCACCTGAGAGCCGGGATCTTCTCCTGGTCCTTGGGCTGTCTCCTCTCCTCCTCTTCCCTCTGCCTGCTGGTAGAAAACATCTATGTGGCACTGAGGACCGAAACGCGCTGTCCCTAGGTATCCCTAGGTGTCCCTAGGTGTCCATAGGTGTCCCTAGGTGTCCCTGATTCCCTCCCGCTCCCCCGGAGCTGCCGCGGGCTGCTCCAAGCCCTCACCCTCCGCCGCCGCAGCGCTACTTTTCCCCGCCGAGCGCCCGCCTTTCCCGATCCCT
>VZSF01000828.1:81866-202495 GCA_013398295.1 Chionis minor | reverse complement strand
AAAAAATAATTATTAAATAAATGAAATGAAAAAAAATTAAAGAGGACGGGGAGAAGGCTGAAGCTGCACATATTTCACAGGGAGAGAGCGCCTGGGGACGTATTCACCCGCGCCGTGGGAGCGCTCTCTCTCTTCCCCAAGCTGGCCCAAGGAATTTGGGAAAAGTGGGGAGAAGGAGGGAGAGCATGATCATCCCCCCCCTCGATGCTCTTCCAACCATCAAGCTACTGACATGGTGTTTGCCCGCGATGCGGCTCGCAAAGCTCTGCGGCGCTTCACTGTGGTTTTTTGCCTTTCTCTCTCTTTTTCTTTTTTTTCTTTTAATCATTGATAATACCACGCCGTCTCCCCGAGCTTAGTAAAATATTTCCTCTTCCGAAAAGCAAATGTCAGGCCAGCTGCTTATATGAGAGAGATCTGCCTGGAGACTACAGGTTACCTGCAGGCTTTGTCGCCCTGGTCCCCGAATCCTGCCCCCTCTCCCCCCTAATTCTCTATTCCAGGACCACATACATCAACAGCCCATCAGAAATACTTTCACAGAAGATTTTCCGGTCAGGAAGAGAAAACTTGTTCAAAGCCAAAGCACCATACAGGGATGTGTCAGTATTGCTGGAAACCGAACACTATTTTTTCCATGTTCTGCTTTGAATGGCTTTCAATTTATTTTTTTTTCCATTTTTTTTTTTTTAAAGTTACATTATTGCTAATGAAATAGTTCAGCGTTGGAACGACATTTTTATTTTACTTTATGGACATTTTGCAACTTACCATTTGCATTCTTGTTTTGGAACAGGAGGAAAAAAAAATAATTGAACTAGTGGAACTTCCTGTAGAGCAGAAAATCTGCTTCCTACCCACTTTAAATCTAGGATACGTAACACCTTATTATGGAAGCTAGACTGGAAAAATTCAAAGACACACTAAAGACAGGGAAATAAGCACAGCTTTGAGTAGCATTAAGAGTCCTGTTGCTCAGGGGACTGGGTTAAGGAAGCTCATCTCTACACACAGCAGTTTTTAGCAGCGTTCTTGTCCTCTGATCCGTACGGTGGAGGTCGGATCTGGCCAGATGGCACAGGAAAATGGAGCCAAACCGAGGACTCTGGCCATTAAAAATTAGTTTTGCAGATGTAATTTTTGCTTTTCCACTTGTTTGGCTTCCCCACTCCGCCACCGCACAGGCAAGGAGAACGGCCTGGCCAGTTTGGCCCCCGTTTCGCATGCATTGGAACGGTGCTACCCCCACCTCGGTGGCAAACAGCACAGAGGGCTAAATTCAAATCAGCAGCGAAACTATTTTCAACCAAAGTAAAAGGCACAGTAATAAACCGTCGATTAAATCCTGTGAAACGATGTTAGCTCTTCTGCCTGCTCATAACTGCTGGGAATGCTCCTTTCAGCAATATTTATTTTGCCCTTTAGGAGTTCGGCTACGATGCATGAAGTATCCGTATAAAAGTGCTGTTTGGGGAGCGCATTAACAGTTTGGGTTTGGTTTTTTTGATAAGCGTTCAAGCTTACTTAAAAAATACTAAACTATAATTCATACAGCACGAGAGTCAGTCCTCCCCAAAATCGTAACGCTGGCTTTCCGAGCAGGCCAAATCCCTGGATGCTGCTTTACCGGCACTAAAGGACAGTGTCACCTTCATAAAGGCATCTGCTCTGCTTCTTCTTCCATTTAATCTCTTTTAATAAGATTTTGAATGAATTTTTGTGCTAGGAAAAGCCGTCCAGCCAGCAGCCCTAGAGGAAGAGAGTCTCTAGCGTGACATGGTCAACGTTAGGAGAAGCCTCTTCCTTCCCACCTCCCTCCCGCGTTTCTCCCGTGCATCCCAGCTCTGAATCCAGCCTGTCTCGCAGCCCTGTGGAGGAACGGGCTCGCAACACGGTCATTTTTTTGCCCGCCTTGAGCTACACCATCGCATCGCTCCCATGGGAGAAACAGCACCGTGTTTTGCCCAACGTAAATCAAAAACGTTTTTTGCCTTTTAAGCAAAGCCCTGTTTCTCCTGTCACCAGTGAAACTCTGCTAACAGGCACTGCCATCTGCTGGCACCGCGTCCGTCCGTCGGTTTCCCTACAAACATGGATAAAAGTGGGGTACAGTCAGGGTTTAATGGGGAGTCTGGATTTTCCAATTTGGGAGGCTGCAGAAAGACCCGTTTCCCCAACTTCTCACTTGTATTATTCAGCTGGACAAAGAAAAAAAAAGACCTCTTCCCTAAGGATATTTCTCAGTTCATGAGCAGACATATAATTTTGATGCTTTTCTCTCTTTGCCACAGCTCGGCCAACACCTTACGTGATTACGCAGCGCTGCGCTCACACCTCTGCCCAGGTGTCAGCTCCAGGGAGAGCCAGGAATTGCAGCACCGACCTGCAGAAGCCACAGGACCTGTCACCAGACACATTACAAAGCACAGCAAAGGCCACCAAAAAGAGGGCACCGGAGAGGTACGTGCTGCAATCAACGTCAAAGCCTTTTAGGAGCCATTTATTGAATCACCAGAGAGGTTGTGCCTTCGGCATGGGTCCCCATGAGCGCATGCAGCTTGGTAGACCTTTGCTTCCTTAGTCCTACGCTGTAAACTAGCGCACTGTTTCATGTATTATTTCACTAGAGATCTTCCAATCTGTGCTGATTAAAGACAAGCCAGACCGGAAAACAGTTTTTCAGCTGGAAACGACACTTCAGTGAGTTGGTGACATAGAATCACAGAATCACTTGGGTTGGAAGAGACCTTCAAGATCATCGAGCCCAACCATAAACCTATGCCAAACCCACCCCTAACCCGTGTCCCTCAGCACCACGTCCGCCCGGCTTTTAAATGCCTCCAGGGACGGCCATTCCACCCCCTCCCTGGGCAGCCTCTTCCAATGCCTGATAACCCTTTCCATAAAGAAGTTTTTCCTAATACCCAACCTAAACCTCCCCTGGCACAACTTGAGGCCATTTCCTCTTGTCCTGTTGCTTGTTCCTTGGGAGAAGAGATTGACCCCCCCTGGCTAGAACCTCCTTTCAGGGAGTTGCAGAGAGTGAGAAGGTCTCCCCTCAACCTTCTCTTCTCCAGGCTGAACAATCCCAACTCCCTCAGCCACTCCTCAGGAGACTTGTTCTCCAGACCCCTCACCAGCTCCGTTGCCCTTCTCTGGACACGCTCCAGCCCCTCAATGTCTCTCCGATACTGCGGTGCCCAAAACTGAACACAGCACTCGAGCTGCGGCCTCACCAGTGCTGAGCACAGGGGCACAATCACTTCCCTGCTCCTGCTGGCCACACTATTCTTCGTACAGGCCAAGACACCATTGGCTTGTATCAAGGGGACATCAACGTCCCCTTGCTAAGGTGGCTAAAAAGTTGTCAATGGCCTCGCAAGTTTGAAATATGTTCAAGAACTCCAGGTGTCAGCTCACTGCAGAAGGGCAGATTTAATGCAGAATAGCAGTACGGTTCAGGTATACTCTTGGGCTGGGATTTAAACAAGGAAATGCAGAAGCATCGCTTCTCCGAGTCCATAACAACACAAAGTTCTCTTGGTGTTTGGGGTGGGATTCACCTTAGGTAATGGCATTTAGGACGCACTCATTTGAGCCTAAACAGACGTGTTATTTCCTTCCTGACTGATGCAGAGAGACATGTAGTATGAGAAGGCAACTAAATTAGACCCTTATGTTAGAATGGGATGAACGATCTAATTCTAGGGGCGCATAGCTACAAATTTCACTTCAGTGCAACATCTTGATTTTCCTGGGGGTGCTCAGAAGCTCTAACAGCTGTGCTTCGCTCTTCAAAGGACGTACAGGGCTATTTACGGGGGTGAAATTATGGCAACTGTGGAACGCTTAACTCGTGGATTTGCAAACAGAACAACAAGATGGGGAAGAACAAACTTTAATCTCCTTTTGGTATAACCGAATAGCTCTCTGAGGGATGTTGTGTATATAAAAAGCTTTCATAAAACAAACAGTTTGGATTTTTGCTGGTTCCTATAGAATGCAGCAGGGCAATGAACCAAATGGGGAGTAACCTCCATTTCCCTGAGGTTTCACTGCACAGGAGCGAGCCACCCCCCGCGATGAGCACAGACTGGCTCATGACATTTATTACCCAAAGGGACAGCCTTCCACCTGAGCACCACTGACAGAAGCTGTAGTTTGCTCCAAAATGGGTGGAAGCTGTCTTCAGCTTTCTGCGTATTGAGAGGAGAGGGAGCAACAGTGCCTTCAGGGAGCATTTTAATTTGTTGTGCAATTTGATCTCTGGGAAGAGAGATGTCTCTTCCCGTTTGTCAACCATTAACCTACCATCCCACCAGAAGAAAACAGAGTTGTAAGAGCCAGTGCTGGAAACAGCTTCTGAGATTGTCTCATCCACCTGGTGTCTCATCTCTTCCCTGGTGCCCTCGACTGAACGGGAGCCGAGTTTTTAAGTTTCTAGATGTGACAGTCGCCCACTCCGTCTCGACTTCCTTCTGTGTTTTGGGGCTGATTCAAACCTCGAGCTCAAAATGAAACTTGGGAAGTGGGAACGGAGGCAGACAAGGGGAAGGAAAAGTTTCTGCAATAAACCCAGACTTCCCCGCCTGTGTTGAAGCATGTGTGGAGGAGTCTGCTTGCCATTCCCTTTGATGTGATAACGAGGAGCTCACGCTAACCTCGGGAAAGGCAGCTCTTCTCACAGCTATATAGGGGGCTAGCGCTGATTTGCGCCAGCCAACACACCCCCAAAGTCCCTGCTATCTCCTATTGCATTGCCCACAAGCGTGTTAGTTCAGTTCTCACTGAACTGCTCTTATAACGAACACTAATTAAGCCCTTGTTTTGCAGGTGCGGCAGCAGAACCCAAGGCTGAAGGGTGCCCAGAGAGTAAACTTCCCACCACAGCCCGTGGTAGCTGCAGGGCTGGAAAACACTGCTTGCATATGTGTGAACACGCACACGCGTGACGTCTCCTCCGTGAATCAACTACCGCTCCGGCTTCCAGGGTGCCTGGCTGCCTGCGAGCTCAGAAACAACAACAAAAACGCAGTAGTCACAGCACACTGTTAATAATGGCAAATTTATGAAAACAGTTTCCTTGCTCGGCTGTCAGAATTCAAAAAGATTTCTGACAAAAACAAACGCCTCGCTTCTTTCAAGGGGGAATCTTGTTGCATTGCCTTCCCTCCAAAAAAACAGTACAGCCTTCCCTTTGCAGAGGGCTGGGCACGTACAGGGTGGAACCAGAAGGCATGGCCTATTTCTCAAAACTGGCCAGGAAGTAGCCCCTTCACTGGAAAAGGATCTCACCTCTAGCTCGTGGTTTACCCAGCAATGGTGAGACACAGACGAGCAGCAGAGCCAGCAACTCCTTCATTTAATGATGAGGAATCTACCAGGGTATTTAGTCGACTCCAAAGGATTCCACAAATCGTTAAATGGTTAGAGTTGGAAGGGGCCCTGAAGATCATCTTGTTCCAACCCCCTGCCATGGGCAAGGACACCTCCTACTAGACCAGGTTGCTCCAAGTCTCGTCCAACCTGGTCTTGAACACCTCCAGGGATGGGGCAACCACGGCTTCCCCGGGCAGCAATGTCCTTGCATGAGAGTATGATAGACTAAATTTCGCCTTTGGGCACCAGTAGGAGCTCAGCCAGAGCCGAGCATGCACACTTGAAGTCCTGGATCGTCGCCCTCTGCGAAACAAGGATCCACTGAACATCACAGGTCAGCGCAACATCAACCAGTCACTTCTGTGGTTGCTAAGCAGAAAACACAATCTACAGGGCAAAAATAAAGTCCTGAAGAGAGATTTTAAGCAATGCGCATCAGCGTGTCTAGTTTATCTAGCTGGCATATTTTCGTACTATTTGCAATCCACTCTCAGGAATGAAAAGAACTCAGCATTAGTTACAACAGGTCTCGCACGTCATTGCCCCGAGTTCACTTCAGGATTCTTTTCAGCTCTACCCCGGCATCAGAAATTGTGACACTCCCCCCTGCCCCAACTCTAATGAAGCCTTTTTATTACTGTTTAATCTCATGTGTGTGTGTGGCTGGCAGCAGACTAGCAGCCCTGGGGACAAAAGGCCTCTATTTAGCCACAAATGGGTACTGTACGGAGAGCCTTCCCCCAGCGCTGACCCAATGTCTACCCCAATGCGTTCAGGGGAGGGGGCAGAGCAGCTCTGGAGCCAGGAGGGGTCTGTTAAGAGAGGATAACCAGCACCACGCATGATAGACAGATTAGTGGTAATACCCAGGCAATTAATCCTTGGCTTCTCTGTTTCAATTAGTGCCGGCTGTGGTGGAGCTCAGGGCCTCGTCCCTTCGGATCCGGCCGGGCGCCACTAGGGATGTAAAGCTTCAGTCATGGTTAACCTGGGCAAGGTTGGAACTAGAGATCTAGAAGTGAAAAAACCTTCAAACCCCATTTTGAATTCCCAACACACAGGGGCTCCGAGTTCTAGCCTGACCCCTACCTCGCACTAGGATCCTCTTGGTGTGACAAGGGTGGTGGGAGGGTCCACAAAAGAACCAAAACGTGAATTCCTGCTGCCATAATAGTCAAGAACTTCGGCTATTTAGTAGAAAATCCCAGTGACAGTCAGGTAACTTCTCAGCTCTTGGATTTCCACATAATTTACTAACATTAGGGGCATTTTCAGCATTTTTTCCAGTCATTTGGGAGCTTAAGAGAAGCATTTCTAGAATTATTTTTTTTTTTCAGACCTTGCAGCAGCATTCAATATTTATAAGGAATTCCCTGCCTTGGTAGCAACAACTGACGGTTACGAAAAATAAGTACACTATAAAACGCATTAATATTTTAAGCCTGCCCAAGACTGCTAGATGAAGATATTTCCAGCTTTTGCCTGACTGGCTGATATTTAGTTCAAGCAAATAACTGACAAAAGGAAACGTATCTAGGAGGGAAAGGGGAGGGCGGAGGGGAACTCGCAACAGCTGCAGTAAAATATTTTTCTATGTTTGTACAATAAATCAGCAGGCAGAATCGGGAAAAGAACCAGTCTGCTGGTTCCTACTCCAGCCACTCATCCAGGGAACCGCAGTGTCTATTATGTGCTCAGGTATTCCTGTAGGATTCTGTAGTACACGAATAAAACCTTTCCCCATCCTCCAAATAAAATTTTGAGGTTGTGCTGAATCTAGGCTTTTCCACCAAAATGCGAATAACTCATGTTTAACGATGCAAGGGAGAGAAAAGATAAATCTTGCTCTCGCGGCAATAAGGTGCCTTTTTATGAACACTCCTGGGTTCTCGCTGCCTGACAATGCTGGACACGATCCAGGTCTGTTTACAGCACCAGCGTGTCCATGTCCCTGACTCCTGGCACATCTGTACGTTTTGTTCTTGGCCTATTTGTATCTATGGAGCCACCTGACCTTGAAACTCTCATCAGAGGGGGGGAAAAAAATAAATATAATAAAAAAAGTCAGCAGCCAGAAAGCCTACCCCCCCCCCCCCCCCCCCATGTATTTCACAGTTATTATCAGAATATTTTTCCTCTGTTCAATTTGCACAGAGATGACATTCAATAATGCTGAAAATATCCTCACTGTCCCTAGAGAGGCCTGTTCAGGGTAAAACCAAAGGAAATTAAAGACCTATCAAGCAATCCCTTGATACAGGTTCATAAATACAAAATCGCAGGCAGCCACTGGCTGAAGCACTAAGGACAAAATGTGCTAAAACTCCATGACTCGGCTCCCCCGCTCCTGCCTCCCCCACGTTCCCTGCTCCGGGAGGAGATGGGGAAGGTTCCCCATTGCTCGTTATCACCGCATAGTCACGTAAAACAGGGAGGACGGAGTGTTTGCTGTGGGATTAACGTGCCGTGGAGCACCGCTTCTGTGACAGCAAGACTTTGCAGCCATCTCTAAAAATACACACCTTTTTTGAGACAGCAGCCTACCGCTGCGCTACCAACGCCTTTCCCTCAAGCCATGGGTGATGGGACACTAGGGCAGATGATGCTACGGACTACGGGATCTGAATTCCCCAGGGAAAACGAGCGACACAGGCACCTGCTCTTCAGTCCTGCCAGTCCCTGGCCCTTTACACAGCCTGTCAGCGCGTTGTCGTGCCTGGAACACAAATGTAGAGTTCCTTTTTGGGGAACTCTTAATTTGGAGACCTTCCTTAAAGCGTTTCCCATCCTCCTGAAGAAGGAATAGATGAGTTCTGCCCTGACCTGCTTTACAAGCGTATGAAACCGTGATGGAGCTCAGTGACGAGGAACTTCCAGGCAGTCCCGAGGAAGAGATTGCGCTGCTGAGAGACAAACCGTGTCCTCCGCAATCTTCCGAGTCAAACTTCTCTGGAAAGTATGCTGAATTCAATTACAGTACCGTGCTCACTAGAGTGCTCCCTTACACGCTGTAATTTGCGCAGCAACAGCTCCCTAAAGTTGCAGCAGAACTGTTGGATTTACCCTGCAGACATTCAGCGAAGCTTTCCTTTCTGGCTGGATTTGCCTGCGGCTTGTTCCTTTGCCCCGCCGCGCACCAAGTTGAAATTTCAGATCTGCCTCGTGCTAAAGTTGTGCAAGAAAAGGTGCTTCACCCAAATGGATGAAGTTTTACTTTACTTTTCCGTTAGTCGTGAAATTTGTCCACTGTTTGATATATCTGAGCCTGAGATTAAGGAGCTCAGTGTAATCTCAGGCCATTATAAAACTTCCTCAGTGCGCAACACGACCGTAGAAATAACTCCGATGACTCTACGAGTCGCACTGTGCTCTGTTGTAGGAGCAGCCATAAGGAATTAGTGACTGGATCTCCCAGAATGTACCAGTGTAAATGAGGCATAACACCAGAATTGTAGACATGTCAAAAAGCGTAAAAATAAGTTTTCCCAGGAAATATGATGCCATATGGACGTGGTCTTTGTTCTGGTGAGGTTTCTTTCAGTTTCCCCAGGCTTTTCTATGTCATAACGTTTTCTAGCGAGACGGCTGGGTTATGTCATCCCAGCACTTAAATTGCCTTGGGCTGTGGTGTTCCCACACTAACGATTCCACTGGAACTTGGAGATTCAATGCTGTCCCATTCACAGGGAACGGATTCATTTGCGCTGACAGCTTGCATACACCTTGCCACACAATAAAGTCACTGAAACTGAATTGCCAGAAAGGCTACGATCATTGCTTTGGGTGATTTATCAGGGACTTATTCAGCACTCTGAGCCAACGCCAAGAAAATTCCCCCATGTACCTGGACCAGATGCTGTTCTCATCTGAGCTATGTTAAATCTGAGAGAAAACGTCTACAGCCACCAGACCAGGGAGCGCTACTATCAGTCTTGTTCCAACTCAGAACTACGCTCCCCTCTGAGTCCTCCTCATCCACCCCCCAAAAAAAAAAAATCAGCAAAACAACCACAGCTGGACAAAAAAGCTCAGCCTCTCTGATTTCACCTGTTTGCTGTGCAAAATGATTTCAGCCTGTAAGAAAAGGTTGACTAATTTTTTTTGTTGACAGCACTGACCCTAATTTCAAAAGGAAGATGGACTTTTGTGATACTCAGGCAGGTACGGCATGAAAATGCTAACAGAAGTGCTTTGTGCCAAAGCTTCACCTCCCCACCTTTTCTTTTGTTTTTTTAAGAGTTTTTCCCATCACACGCAGAACCAGTATGACCTCAAGCAGTCCCTGCACAGGCCAGTAGAGGGTGGTGGGCAGCCACATTGGGTTTTTTCCTCTCCTGACCACTCTCGGGGGTAAAGGCACACATCTCTCTGAAATATTATTTAACTATGCATCCTGTTTGCCAGGAAGTACAAAGGGTTAAGCATGAAGTAGAAGCTTTATTGAAATAAGGTCTTTCCCCAAAGCTTTTTCATAGAAATGATACGTGCCAATTTTAAGTACTTTACCCATCTATGAGGACTATATAGGAGTTTAGTTTTAGAAAGTATTTATGAGTCGTTATTCAGGACAAGGATGTTTTGTCAGATCTGCCATTTGCAGAAGAGGCCGTGCAACGCTGAGGTTCATCTCGGCGTGAGTGATGAAGACCTACAGAAAACCTTGCTACAAGAGATGAAGGTGCCTTGCCTGGGCATAAATCAAGCTCCTCGGCAGAAAGCACCTCGTGGCTCTGCGGAACTAGACATGACAAAAACACATTGTAAAGGGGAAACTTCAGCACAAAGAGACTTCAGTATATAGACACGTTGTGAGAGGAAGGACAGAGGACTCTCCTCAGCTCCCTAGCCTAGTCATTGAAGCTATTACAGCACTATCAGGTGAGAGAGATGAGGAGCCCACCTTATTCAGAGTTGGCTAAACTCCTGCTTCCCATTCCAGCACTAAGGTAGAGGCTCTAAAGCCAGCTGCCTCCTGAAGGAAGCTGTGTATCACCCAGAGCAGCTTGTCCAAAACTTAACTTGGACCAACGCAGCCAGAGCTGCGCCCACTGCGTCGCTGCCCCTTGGAGACCACGTTTTTTCCAGCCTGCATACACGGAGACAAGCCACCGACCATTTTCGTTGCTCGTGCAAAACTGGGAGGCTAGAGCTGACACTTTAGGCTGCTTTCTATTACCAAACAACAGCTCTCTGCTCTCAAGCCTGTTCTTACCCCCCTCCTGAGTGACTCGCTTCGATGGGTTCACTCATCTGTAAAGCAGTCATTCTTTACGTGGCCGTTTCTAATGTCCTGACCTTCAAAAGCAAGGCCCGGGGTTTTTGCATGATCGTCTAGTAAATGCACTTCTGTAAAGCAAGCGTGTAGCTGAACTACCTGCAGCTCTTTGCTGGGGAAAAAAAACCACACACCCCAACAGGATTCTTCATATTTTTTTCTTTTGATAACAGCAACCACACGCAAAACCAATGGCAACTTTTATGGGTACGACGTGAGACTGTCAGCCCGCTCTGCTGCGCTTAGAAAACAAGGACAACGTTACCACCCAGCTCTGTTTTTACTAGTGGTAAAGAGTGAGCTGTGGCTCTACCGGAGGGAGGGCAGGAACTACGGGGGCTGTAGTTCCCGTGAGCACTGCCCACACGGCACACGTCCTCTTCAGTCACGCCTGCAGCTGCCCAGAAGCACAAACTGGCTCCCGGATTCATCTCTCCCTATAGAGGCGTTGCCTAAATTTCCCAAGGCCGGGCTCCACGGGACTGTGAACTGAACTCAGACAACAATCAATAAGAACCCTTTTGCCAGTGAGAGAACGGAACGAAAGAGCATAATACACGTAAGGAGGATGTGCTGATTTCTTCACTACCCTGTCCCACGTCTGGGTTGCCTCTGGGACCGTATTCCGACTCTTGGGAGATAACTAAATAAACAATCACTCCGCACAAGTCGCTCACTTCCCTTACTCTGCCTAACACTGTGGGCTCCATCCAAGCCATTAGCTGCAAAGGGAATTCAAGAGAGCTCTAATTCTTTCAAGCGATACGCTCTCAGCTTCCTTCATGGCTCCCGTGAGAGATCAATGCCTGACTTCTGTGGGTCAGGATATCAAACCGGGTTTTCTACCTTGCTTTGCCTTTCTCTGCCTTGGTTATCAGCTGTGAAAAATAGCATGATGGCTGTTTGCTGTATCTCTCATCCCTCCCCAGCATTCTGAAAGAGAGGGTGAATTTCGTTTATTAATGCTGATAGAGTCCGTGGAGACTTGCAGATAAAAAGGCTCAATGTGAAGCAGAATATAATGTTCTCCTTGCAGAAAGCTTATGCTTTTACTATTTCTTTTCAAAGCACCTACTGACATTGCTAGGCAACTGGGCCATTGTCCAAAATAAAACCAGTAATAACAATCAAACAAACAAAACCTGAATCTAACAGTCTATAAAATGCAGCTGAGGCCTGTCAGGTAAACGGACAACGGATGGAATGAATTCCTAAACCTGGAAGAAAGAAAAGGCTAAAATGGTCAGTCTTGACCCAAAAAGTAACCGTAGAGATACATCCCAAGGGGGATGTGACCACCATCCAGGAAGTCCTCCCTCAGAGGACACCAGAGGCGTGGTCATATTTGGGAGCTTTTGAAGAGCAGCAAGATCAACTCATCGGCTTGTCCAGGGACCTTAAAGAATGGGCGCACAAGGGATGGTCACTGTCGTGCAAAGAATAACGCAGTGTTGCATCTATATAAAATTCTTCCTTTCTTCTTCTGTAAAGTACGAAGGGTGGAAAAACTGAGTCAGAGTCAACAAGACTTACCAAAAGATTGTATTTGGGTCTCCAGAAGCTGAAATTTGCTAGCGATATTAAACACAACAGAAAGCCAACTGCAAGGAAGCACAATTATACCCTAATCTGCTTATTCCTGGTCCTATACGTATGCCTGGCCGTGCAGCGTGTGCCAGCCCATTCCTTATCAAGCTATCGGGTTTGCTCCAGCAAGCAGGATATCACATGCTCCAGAAAAAGCCTCTGGCTGGACAGATCTGCACTCACAGCAGAGCTGGACTCAGTAGCCTCAGGGGCTCTCAAAGGTTGATGTAGGGACAACCCCTTGAGACCGGCATTTTAGAAACATCTCACACCCCTGAGAACAACTTAAACTTCCATAAATACCTTTTCAGAGCTTACAGAAGCGTGTTTATTTGGAAAACAATGAGAGAGGAGAGGAAACACCGAGAGGATGAAACAAACCGTGATCCCATTTCAAGGCTTCATGCCATTTGATCAATTGCAGCTCAAAAAAAACCTTGTTAGAGCACAGTGTGTATCTGGGACATCTGGGCTCATTCTTCTACCAAATCAATAAACGTTGTCACTGAGTTGCAGCTGGTTACCACCTTTAATACCATCACATATAACAGAGGGATGAGAGCTCTAATACCTAATGCAGAAGCCTGACGCTACTAGACAAACCTAAATGAAGATCTAGAAACAAAACCTCAACTGGTGACACTGGTTGTTCCACAACTTCAAACGCTTTCCGACATACAGTGTTTTAAACTTCTCTTTTCCTAGCCTCTAGGAGGAAAAAGGATCTCAGACACCCCCGAGCCAGATGCCGACGTCATTGTTCAGAGCAATCGCTAGGTTTGTAGCACGACACGCTCCTATTTTCATGGCCAGATTGCCTTGCTTCGGGGTGCCAAAGGGGCAAGGTGACAAGGACACAGCTGCGAGTAGAAGAATGTGGTGCTTTTTATCAATACCACTCTTACCGTGCGCAGCTTAACTTTTTAAAAGGCGGATTCGGCCACTAGAAAACGGGAAGTGACTCACGCCTTAACCTCCCTCGGTGTATCCTGCACGGGTGATTCCACACGCTCTGCCCGGCTGAGGACGAGGTGCCTGACGGCTCCGTGCCCTGTCCCCAGCCGCTCAACAGCCTCGTGGCTAAACCCCCAGCTTACTACAACCGGGACGGAAAGAAGCGCCTTTGTTGCCGTCCACCCGTGCCCTACATTTTCATGGGAAGTAAAGGACTTCTCCGGCACTAACCGCTTCTGCCAAGCAGCCGAATTGCAAGTAAATACAAGTAATGAGCTTTACTCCTTCCAGTGAGAAGTTGGCATGCTTTCCTCCATGAACTCACTTTCCCCCACGTGGCATTCCCAGCAGAGGTGTTCTACCTTGCGGGCTTGCCAAGGGGGCTGGGATTCTAAGGCCACGCTGCTTCAGGAAATCTTTATTGCAGTTATGCTTGTCCCAGCGTGACAACTTAAAGACGCTGCTAAATTCTTGTCACCGATTCTCTGTGCTTTCTGGAAAGTCACAGAAAAATTGAGTGCGCGAGCGCGTCTAAAAGATGCAAAACAACACATCAGAGGGCAGCCAAGTTTCTCCCTCGTGCTATGAGTTCAGGAGCAGAGATTCTCCCCTCTCCCAAGCCCACCTGCACCGCTCTGTGAAGAAGAGGGCAGAAAACAGCAGGTGCTGTTCAACCCGACTAGGAGTTAAAGTCCCTTCAAGGAGTTAAATAACAGAGATCTCTGCCTTTCTGGATTTCCACATGCATTGCCAAGCCAGGACTACAGCCAGCTTTGTTCTTGAATTTAAATAGCCTATGCATTTAAATTTTGTCATTACAGTTAGCAGAGGAGGCCAAGGGCTCCAACTACCTGCTGTCTAAGAATAAGACAGGCTCAAGTGATTAGGAACCTTTCACTTTCATTGGTAGCAACGCATGAAGGTGCTGGAAGGGATGAGGGATATGATGAACTTCATCCTTTACACCGTTCTTCCATTTCAGACACTTGCTGTCCTGGAGATTTACACTTCCTTCAAGCTTATCCACATGCTGGGATGCACAACTATTTATTTAGAGAAAGGTGCCGGTGACACTCCCTGCTACGGGGAGCAAAACCCCAGTTCTCATGTTTCCCTCTCAGCTATGATGGTGCTCGTTAACAGAAAAGAAGGTTTGGGGAATGAATCACAACTGACATCAGACTGAATAGTCGGTCTCCTCTTACTGCCGCGCTCGGTGCTTCTCTACTGTCTAGGATACGCTCAGCGTTTTACTCCTGCAAAATGAGCCCTAACTGGAAGGACGGAATCGTCTCTCCTGCGATGCAGAATAAAATTGCAATGGATTTCGAATCCCTCCCCACGGTAAGCACAAAGTAAATAAGCACTGGGAGGCTGCCAGCCTAGCTACACTGAGGTTAATGAATAAACAACCGCCTGCAGTACCAACTTGCCTGCGATACTTAAAATATGTATCTTTGATTACATCTTAGGGAGACCTCCTCTTCTATAAATAACCGTTCCAGAAGATAAAAGGCATTAAATCTTTTTTTCATTTGACAAAAACGGAGATTATCCACGTTTATGCAGAAAGCCTGCTCTTAGGCGAACAGGCTTTTCATGGAGGACTTGCTTTGTATAGAAAAAAAAAAAAAGTTGACTTTGTTGTGGAAAACAGAACACTGAAAAACAAGGAAAAAAATTGCAAATACAGCAAGGGACATTCTGAAAACGTTAGCTCAATCACACCTTGTTTTCCCCATTTCTTCTTTATGGGAGATGCTCTCAAAGCATACATTTCCAGGAAAACAACGAAGCAAGCTCCGAAAAGGGGGAGTGCTGTGAAGTAGGAGAGCTGCTGGCATAGCAAGGTCAATTCTGGAAGTGGGATTTAATTGCCTGGTTGTGGATGCATTTTTGGAAACGTTAACCTAGGTGAATAAAATAATCCGTTTAACAAACACAATAGCCTAGATTTCCACGAGTCTCTTGGGTGATTTTGAACGTCCAGTGTGAGAGACAATAAAGAGAATTCATTTTGCAGCGTAATTTGTTGGCCATTTAAGGGGTCTCAGACAGAGGACCTAGGAGTCATTTGTCACTTGTGAAAATCTAGGTCATTTACTCCCCTCCTCCTGCTCTGCTTTTTTTCATGCCAAATATAGAAAGAATGTTCTGGCTTCAGACTGAATAAAGTTGTTAATTACACTCTTTCCTAAAAACCTGCAATTGAAATTCACTCGGGGAGTTTCTCAAAGCTGTAGAAAGCTATTCTATTTTATAATATTCTTTTGACGTGTCTTGGAGGAAAAAGGAAGAAAGCCCATTTGCTTTTAATTTCTCAGTTTTGAGGATAATATTTAACAGAAGTAAATCCCTTTAAGAGCTCAACTATGCTCTTTGAAGCTAGCGGGGAAAAAAATCCCATTGAGTTTCATTGCAGGAGAAGTAGCTTGCTGCTTTGAAAAATTATGTTAAGCAATATGCAGTACGTTGTGCGATGCAAGAAAACTAATTTGTGCCATCATGAACTGCCAATAGGTGAAAAGGGTAGGATTCCTGCATGTACTAGGTGCAGTATAAAAATAACTAGATTATTGCAGAGTACACCACATCAATTAGCTCCTGGTAAAAGTATCTGGAGCAATTCCATCGTCGATTCCTGGTGCTGTAAAAGCCTGTATGTGTTGATATCCAGAAGAGCATACCTGCCTCACAGGAATGGTAAGAGGTGTAACAGATGGATTAACATGTTTTGGAGATGAGAAGTGCTGCTTGAGTATTATCAGATTAATTATTAATGACAAAACTATTAAAACAATAGGACGGCTAATAACAGAGCTTAATTCCTTATATCAGTGCTTTTTGTCTGCAGAACACTCTGGGCAAACGCTTGCGTCACGGAGTCACAAAGCTCCTGGTGGCTTCAACTGCGTGAACAGATCCGGCTCTGCCCAAAAGCATTAAATAACTTTTTTAAACATACAAACGCTGTTCCCAGCCTCCTCTAAGACTCAGAGGATCCTGCCTGCAGGATGTCCTCCACCCGGTCCCTGGTAGGAGGCAAGAAGCACTCGCTTCTTCCTGCTGGATAACCAAGGGAAGATTAGCTTCCCATCTCGGGATTTTCATGTTGAGGGTAGAACTCATTTCTTTGCAGTAGGCCTCCAAACTGTAGGGATAGAAACTGCTCCAGCCATCTAAGTCCTCTTTCAACCGATGGAGAAGGATGGGCATGTCTACAAGGCAATGTATCCTTAGATGCCTGTCTTAAAATGAGAAGAAATGCCTTCCGAACACGAGGGAGAATTAAAAGGTTCGTTAGACACCTGATATCTGTGTGCCTATGGGCAAGTGGGATGATACCAGGCTTGCGTTACTCGACCCCCTTAATCAACAGGATGCAAAAGGCCGTCTCTCAAAGGAGTGAGAAATGCAAGAAATGCACATTTCTTCAAGCTCCAAGACGACAGCGATGCAGAGAGAGCAACAGCAATGAGTTAACTCCCGCAGTCAGTCCTCTTCAAAGAGTTCAGATGCACTCTGAGTTTCAGCTCAAGTCCGGGAAGGAAAGCCTAAGCAGGAATTCGGGCAAGGACACACACGTCTAATACAGCACAGGGCAAATAAATCAAACTGCAAAGGGTTCTGCAGAATACGGGAGGTGTCAAGAGGCATCTGGTTCCAAAATCACACCACCCAGGCAAAGAAAAGCCCTGATCCTCACAAGCAGTTAAGACATTTCTGTTGTGCTTGTAATGGTGGGATGGGACAAGAGACCCTGATGTTGGTGACGGTAAGAGTAACATCAGCTTCTTCTGGTAATATTGCACTGCTTTCCCTACCTTTGGCAGCTCAACACTTCTGCTGTGGTTTTTGTCCACCCAGCAGCCATTCCTCTGCCTTTCACATACAATATATAAACCGAGCCACAATGTTAATGAGCTGTTGCATATAGATGAGCTGGCAACCAGTCTGAGCCGACACAGGCACACATAAAAGCCCAAGAGGGCCTTGGGCTCTCATCCTGTGACACAGAAGCTGTTGGACCAAAGTACTGTGGAAACTGCATGGTCTAGGGGACACGAAGCTGGGCAGCTTTTTCTCCAGCCTCCCTTCTGCGGTCACCTTTGCTGCTTAAGACACAAGGTAAGAGGCTCAGTGCCACGCTGTTTCCTTCATAATCCATGGTATTTCCAGCTGGCTTGTCCCTTCTGTTTCCTTGGACAAAATTATCACCTAATGACTACTACAAGGGAACCAAAGTGTCCTTTTCTGTGGAATAGGGTGTTTGGATTCTCATCTGCTTACTCAACTGGCTTGCCTTTCCTCGGGTGACCCTCTTGATAGATCTCAGGTTGTGCTCCTATAAAACAGGCTGCCGAGGCTCAAGAAGACATTGTCAAAGGAAATCTCTGCCTGTGCTGTCGTCACCTCAGACACAGGAGGCAGAAGACGGCAGTTCAGGCATGACCCTTTGGGAATGCCGAGTGGTATTTCGGACAGTGACATGAAGGCTGGAAGGACCTTGAAGTACGGCTCTGCAAAGAAAGGAGGGTGGGATACGCTGATCCGAGTTTCCAGCCTATTAGCTGTGGTGTGGTAACTGCCAGCAACTGCCTTCACAGTTACTTAGAGGCTACACATATACCCGAGCGGTTAACAATTTTCACAGCTATACCTTAAGTTCAAACCGTTTCAATTTCGCAGCAGTGACATGCACGTAGCAGGAGCCCCCTACGTGCAGACGCACCCAGATGCTCAGAGGCTGCAGTAACGAGTTTCTCAAAGCTACCGTTAAAAAAAAAAGTAACCACCCGTAAATTATCTTCCATTTTGGGGCATGACAACATGTAGTGCACGGTTCACTTCCTTAATCTTACAGTCAATTACTTTTCTCAACCCATATAAGCATCAGCGGGGAAAAAGAAAAATCTGCATATGTGTCAGCAATAAATTTAAAAATCAGGGCATACCACTTAAGGGTTGACTTGACAGAAAATGGTAATTAAAAGTGTTCCAGCTGACAGTGCCCCTTTAATGAATTATTAGCAATGTTCTCGGAGAACATTTGATGAAAGACACCATAAGAGTTCTTACTTAAACAAACCAGTTTTCTGCATGATGCAACTTCACTGCACAAGAAGGGGGAAAAATCTCCATTATTGAACCGAATTACAAAAATAACAAAGTGATGGTTTGAACGATCAGGAAGTAACAGGTGCCCCTTCTGTACCGATCGCCTCTATTTCCTATAGAAGCATAGAATCACTTGGGTTGGAAGAGACCTTCAAGATCATCAAGTCCAACCATAAACCTATGCCAAAACCACCCCTAAACCATGTCCCTCAGCACCATGTCTACCTGGCTTTTAAATACCACAGCCTTTTTCCATGGGTGCTTATCTAGTCTAGTGGGAGGCCTATCTTACCTGGTCTACTGGGAGGTGTCCCTGCCTATGGCGGGGGGTTGGAACTCTATCTGCAAGGTCCCTTCCAATCTAAACCATTCTACCATCTAATAACCCTCACTATTTTCTTAAACTCTGTTAAAAAAGCCTAATAAGATGTAGAGTAAGAGAGTTTCGGTCATCAACTCCCAGCTGTAACCAAGCATTCTACACACACACACTCCAGCGACCGCCCAGCCCAGTTTTAATGCAGGTAGAGCAACGCCCAGGGACTGATCCTTCGGGCTAATACCTAATCCCACCGGAGGCTCCTGAGCAGTGCGCTACACAAACTCCAAAATAGCCGACTGGTGCTGGGCAGTGTCCAGCTGGGGGGAGGTGGTGCAGGAGGACTTGGAAACACGGCCCCGTTTAGCGGGAGCAACGTGTGGAGTGGGGAAGGAGGAGGGCAAAGGGCACTAAATCTTAATCGTGGATTTGTATTTGGGTGTGAAGGAGACGGGGGGGCTGGGACGTGGGGAGGCAGGTGGTGGACAGAGGCTCTCATGCCTCATTTCCTTTGTCGGGGTTCCTTGCTGGTTTCCAGCTCCATCCAGATCTGTTGTTTGTCTGTTTTAGGAGAAATGTAAACAAGAGCAGCTCTGGGAACTCGCGTTTCTTGGCAGAAGTTCTGTGGACCCCCCACCCCCTACAGCTGGTAAGCAGGATATTGTGGGGTAACTGGGTAGATCTTGAAGGGGAGGTGGGTCATGGTGAGAACACTTTCCAGCCATGGAGTTCAGAGCATCCTGCACCTGAAGGCTGCTCTTGCCTTTCAACTGTAATCAGCAGCTCACCTTAACACTTGATAATTAAGCTGCATCCTTAAGCGTCTGGACTACAGTGGGAACGAGGGAGTTTTGTCTACTTCCTCGGCAGCACAATCCACCAAAGGATTTACTAGCACTATATACCCGAGGCTCTATTTCTTGTCTGTGAAACGGGACTGTAATTCAGCCTGCATACTGTGGAAAAGGTGCTTTATAGTTAAGATTCAGAGGTTTTTGTTAGCCCACCCTGAGTATCTTCACAAGTTTTTTTTTTCCTACAGAACCCGTAATTTGGACCACATTCAGGCTGTGGGTGGCTGATGAGTTTGCACATTCCATACTGAGTCCTCACAGAGGTAAGATGGTTTCATTCATTTCTTCATTTCACAACACAGAGGGTTGACATGCGATCATGCTTTCTCCGCAATATTCCATGCAAAATGCAAAGTAATTCAAGTTGGCTCATACTTTGATAAACTCTCTCAACTACCTTCTGTGCTATAGGGAGAAATGTGCCCAGAGTAACCACAGAACGGGTAACAAGCAGCAAGATATTGTTTGAAGCCCTAGGAATTTCTGTCCCAAAGAGAAAAACAAGCAGTGATACAAGTGACACTTGCATCATAGATAGAGCTACTGCCACCTGAATGGCACTCTGTATGTACACGTTTGCTAACATCAAGAGATAAAACAAGGAAGTTGATCTCTCTTCCTTTATTCATCTAAAATCCAGAGGTTATGTCTAATCTTGGCACCCAGGTTGCTCACACAACCTGGTGGTGGCAGGAGGGAGAGCAGCTCTTCCAGTCCTCGTATAAACTCTAACACTAGTGTCTCTCTAATTAGCTGCCTGAGCTTTTCTAACATTGAGGGGTAAAGTGAGGTGAGAGTAAATCCTTCACGGGGTTTACACCACTTTACTAGGACTCTGGAAATCTCAAATCACATCCTGAGGTCTGCTACATAATTGAAGTCTGCATGAACTAGAGCAACTGATACAAGATTTTTAAAAGCTTGTTAATAACTGAGGGGAGAGCCTCACTTTTGGAAGTACCTTAGTCCCACATTCAAATTAGGCACTCAACAGAAGCAGAAATTTAACTCAAAATAAGAGTCTTGGTACCTAGAGCTGCTTGTGTAACTGGAGACACAGGTAAATTAGAGAGGACTAAAAAGGAGTTTAAGAGAAAGTAATTTGCCTTGAGATGTCAGTTTCTGATGACTCTGAGGCACCTCAGCTACTAATGTGGGCGCTTCAATAAGATCCTTCAGGCTGGTGGAATGAATCAACACCATAGAAAATAATTCCAGCAAGACTTAAGCTCCTAAATAAATGGGAAAGATGCAAGATGCCTGTGCAGGTTAAGCTATATTTTCCACTGGAAACAAGACAGTAGCCTATTTGTTAAGGGGGTCTAAGGGTGCAGCATTCTTCTCACTTTTCTGCCTGGGTTTGCCTGGAACATGAGGACCTCCTGCAGAAAAAGCATTAGGTACTCAACAATAAGAGGCAGAAAGAGCCACTGGGCACTTGGTGATAGCATAATTTAAATACAAAGACTTGCACAGTGTGGGAACTCATAATAAATCTAAACTTACGACTTTCATTTGCAAAAATATCTGCAAATCTGCTTAATATTTGTCCACCTCAAAAGCCACAGTATATTCCTCTCTGTTCTATGCCTTGCTGAGAATATTAAGATATTGTGCATGCAGAAGCTTTTCTTCTTCTTAGATAATAAACAAGTTTCTGCCAAGAGAGCAATTGGCATATCTCATTTATATTCTCCTAAAACCTGAGCTCCATTAAATTCCTGACCACAGCAGGCTAGTGCTGTGTTGCCAGTCCACAGCAACACATTCTAGAGGTGTCAAAGCTTTTTGCAATCATTGAATTTATCCCCACAACACCCTAGTTTCACTTCCATCTTATAACTAGATGGGGAAACAGACACAAAGGGGAGAACGTTTGTCCCACAGAACGCACAAACCATGTGAAAAACCGGGAACTGAGCTCAGATATTTGGACTCTCCGGGCAATGCTTTACTACTGGACTAAGCATCCTAGCTCCTTGCAGCCCAAAAACTTCTTATTAGGGCAGATTAGTTTGTTTATGGATTGAGACATAATATACTTTTATACTCTCGTAAGTTTACTCTTTTCTGCAAAATAGCAAGGAATAGAATGTGCTAAATACTGGTCTCTGACCTTGGTAATAAGTTGATTTAATTGGATTTGATTTTTCAAATGTAACATCTCAAGTCAGCCATAAACTCTGGAATTAGCATATCACATCTCGACGCAGGAGAGATTTTAAAGTAGCATAAGGAGATGAAGTCCATGCTCAATGAATTTCAAATTACACTGAGGATGAACTCAGCCATATGCATGTCAAACTAAAATTGTGCAGGCTCCGAGTGCATCAAGCAGCAAAGTTATTAATGGCTTACGTTTGCTATTAAGAATGCAAAGTAGCTATTTTGCGCCCAGTTTGTTCATACGTCTCTTCACATCAATGACCCATGTGATGGGTCAATAATTCACTCAATGCACACTGAAAGCCAAGAATGTCTTGCAAGTCAATTACACTTATATAAATAATTAGGAACACTAAAAGTAACTGAAGGATTGGAATAGAAAAGCCCCTGCTGGTGAAATACTGCATACCCCAGGGACAGCAGAATGTGCTCCCATCTTTAGTTTTGCAGCTGGTGTTCCCCCAGTACCTTCAAATGGCACTGTGCATGCTCCCAAAAGCAGAAGTTAGCCTCAAAAGGGGCAATTTTGAGTTTTAGTATTTCAGGGAATAATCAGGTACCCATGTAACTAAAAGCTATTTGCTTCCTGCCAGAGATGTGGGGGGGGAAAAAAAAAAAAAAAAAAAAAAAAAAGAGTAGGACATTAGGCAAATAGCTGCCTACTGAGATTTGATCCTCAAGCTTTGCTCCTGAAATTTGTTTAGCTTTCACAGCATTCAGTTGTAATAAATCACAGGAACGTTTTAAGCAATCTACTAGGCACAAGCGGACTCTAAATCAGACAGACAGAATTTGCTTCATCAGACCTTGTATGAAAGAGCACCAGATGCCTTTAGTACCTCCAACTTCAGCTGGAAAACCTCTGAAATCGGGCTTTTTCACAACCCACGTCTTGGGACCGCAACCTGACTTACAAAGCCACGGCAGGGGCTGCAGGCTGTGCTATACATCCCTATGAAAGGCTGTTACTCAAGTCATGATGCAGCAGCCAAGAAAAACTGGGGGAAGGAAGCTATTGAGATGAGACCGTAATGGGACAAGACGTATCTAGACAGCTTGGTTGAACATCACAGAAACCAGGCTTCAGGAACCAGAGACAGGACAAAAATCTGTCAATCAAAGTCTGCAGGGCTGCCAGCACTTGATTGCAGAGCTCTATGATGAAAAGAAGTCTTCCAAGCCGCTGGTGCCTGATACTCCTCTTGTTGAACCTGAGCTGATTAAACAGGCGGCATCAGCCAGCAAGTGCCAATCTACCCTGCAGCTGCTTATACGACAGACTTGTAGGCTCAAGTAAGCAGAAAAAGGAGGATGGAAGATCAACAGGTAGCAGATGGTATGCTTCAACATCAGCTCAGCACGTCAGATGGACAGATACATAAAGGA
The DNA here is from genome assembly GCA_013398295.1 of Chionis minor. Lineage (NCBI taxonomy): Eukaryota > Metazoa > Chordata > Aves > Charadriiformes > Chionidae > Chionis > Chionis minor. The sequence goes on along the minus strand of VZSF01000828.1, from coordinate 179,457 downwards.
CATCCTATAGGAGAGAGCCTATATTATCCAAAACAGTACAACAAAATGTGCATTTGTTCAGGACCTCAGTGAATCTTTTCCCTTTTTAACAGTTCTATGGTTTCATCGTTGGTTTCTTTGCTTTTTAGATGTACAGTAAGAACTGACAGCTGGAGAGGGACCTTTTACAAGGACATCTAGTGATAGGAGGAGGGGTGACAGCTTCAAACTAGAAGAGGGGAGATTTAGAATAGGTATTAGGAGGAAATTTTTCACTGCGTGAAAATGGGTGGGGAGCCCCTGGCCGGGGCGGCCCAGAGAAGCTGTGTCTGCCCCATCCCTGGAGGTTCAAGGCCAGGTTGGAGGAGGCTTGGAGCACCCTGGTGTGGTGGGAGGTGTCCCTGCCCAGGGCAGGGGGTGGCACTGGGTGATCTTCAAGGTCCATTCTGTGATTGTGTGAATTAAGAGGCTACATTCTCCCTCCCAAATGCTCCCATTGCCCATGTTACCAGGCTGTAGCCTCCCTGACTGATTACAGCAATCAGGATGGTTCTTTATATCTCTAAAGTAAAAAGCAAGTTGAAGAAAATGAAGGGCAAAATGCCTGTTTAATGGAGAGCAAGTTTGGAACAATGGCCTTTTTAACACATCTGCTGGAAAACTTTGGAATGACAGGCAGGACCCAGGCATTCAGAAGAACCGAACGCGTGCTCATGAAGGAAATGGTCTGTCAATACTCCTGGCTAAGAGAAACTATGATCCTCAGCGCAGAAATTCAAGAAACAAGGACAACTTGATTGCAAAACAGTGCCAAATCAAAGCAACTAGCAGAGAACCAGTGAACAGAGAGAAAAGTAGCACAAGAACTGGTAGTAGAAAGGAATTCTATGAGCAATATATGTGAGATTTGCTTATGAGAGTATTAGTTATTAAAGGATGAGAGCTGCTAAGTATTAAGCAGTACAGAACTTAGGATGCAAAGTAGCATGCCTTTAATCTCTGGCACCTGAGACATACAAAGACAGAAAACCACTTTACACACAGTTCAGTGATATAAACTACCCAAGGAGAGAGCTACGCAGTTTCGTCTTGAGAGAAAGCCTTCCTTGGTTGGTTCTTTGCTTATCTTAACAAAGCAACAGAATAAAGTATGAAAGAACTGCCTTAAATATGGAAAAAAATAGCGATAATTTCTATTTATAGCACACCATTGCTCCTGAAACATCTCAAAATACTTTATAAGTGACAGCTGTGTTCAGGGATGATTTCAGTTGCTACTCAAGGCACATGTTACTCCACCAGGGCAGGGCAGTCCAAAAGCTGCTTTGTAATAAAAGAACACTCTACATCATGAAAACCCATTATCAACTTTAAAATAGGCTCCCAGTCACATGCAAAGTAGCGGAATTATTTTTATTTCCTTTGCAGACAGGGAACATGAGTTAGTAAAGCAATGGAAACAGTCTGAGACCACAGAGTCAGGACTCTCAGAGTCAGGACTCCAGCTCAACAACTGCCTGTTTCCAGCCCAACAAATCCAACTTTCTCCTCTTCACATCCTTAACCATTTCAGGCGAAGCTGCAGGGTACCGCTGCAGAACGTAGCATCTATCGTGGCACCTGGTACATCTCCAATTCTTTTCTCTCCCAATCCCCCTATCTGCGAAATGCTCAGGGTTGGAGTTCCCAATGGGAACCCGCCAAAGCAGGGATTCAAATCTGGGTCATGAAGACCAATGCGATAGTCCTACCTGCGCTGCTATGGTTGGCTTATTGGCAACAAACCAGCACAGGGCTGGGGATTTTTGCCAATTTAGACATCAAAGTCACCTTGATAAGCACAAAAGATTGGGATACTGAAATTACAGCCTAGCTGAAGGTAAGGACTGCAACAGGACAGTGTTCTTAACGTGACAGGACAATGGTCCCAAACTGCCAACCAGGATGGGCACCCACTACACTGTTTACCCTGCTGCTATAAGCAGGTGAAAGACTTCAGCAGAGCAACGCTGCCGCAGTGTGCAATTTATACCAGGAGTTACAAACACCGAGAAGCTAAGTATGGTCTCTATCATAAAACCCCAGTGGCAGGATCCAAAGGAACTCTTCCTACGGCGGCATCATCCAGGTTAGGTGCTCATCAGCCTTTCCCTCAGGTTCACACAGAGGGAGTATCGCCAACCCAACAAATAATCCATCAAATCCCACCTTAAGGCTGGCTGAACAGGCAGTGTATGGCTACCCAGCAGGGCCAGCAAAGCTGTGGTAGCCTGTTCTGAGTACTCTTTTACTGCATCTCTCCTCTGGAACTGGAATTGCAATTCCCTGTGACGTGAACTACTTTTTTTGCAAACTACTGCACATTTGTTTTGTTGCTTTTATTCCTTTAGCACTGCATAAAGTGCAGAGAGAGCAACTTCGTGCTTTTCTCACGCACTGAGTAAGCAAGAACCTTTTTCCAACCACATCGAAAGCTGTTGCAACAGGGCTCAATGTTTTTTTGTCAGCAATCTTCCCCGCACTCAGAGCCGGGTCCTTCTCAGGGTGGTACGAAGCCACCTTCAGTTTAAATTTACCAACATTTTGGGAAGAAAGAATGTACGGGAATGGAAGTTTTTATACGACAAGGTAATGCTGAGATACCTTAAAATTAGATGCCGAAGCAGGGTCAGAACTGTCAGAGGGCTCACAGGTGGTTTCGCCTCGGGGAACGGCCATATCCTGGCTGTGTTGCTGATCCCAGAGTCAGCTGCCTCTCAGCCTTTTTTGCCGCACCGCGCTGGCGACTGAGACTTGACATTGCTGACCTGTTAGAAACGAGTTGTGAGTTAATGATTCAACCCCTTAAATACTTCAGCAAAGAACAACAGTGATTCGGCTCACATGACTGTCCATTTTCCCCCGTGGCTTTTACGGCTGGTGTTTATGCAGTGTTGCCTCTCCAGCCCACGTCTTCCTGCAGCGTAATTCTTTGGTTACAGACAGCTGAGAACTTACTACCGTCTGCCTTTATCACACTTTTAGGGTGCAACGCTTTTCTCTGGCAACAGAGAGGAAAAGTAACTCGACAAAACCTGCCTTTCTCCTTTGCAGAGCTTCAACAAAAAGCAAAATGTTTTATTGTCAAGATTTCTCGGTAAAATCAAAATTCATTCTCTTGAAGTATACAAAGATATTCTCTTGAATATCTTGATATAATATTCTCTTGAAGCATACAAAGCTAACATAACACTGTTGGTGAGTTAAGTCCCTATTTTTTTTTTTTCTTTCTCTCGCCACCACAACACCACATCACATACAAGTTCACTGCAACAAGAATTATTTTGGTGGGGTTTTTTTTTTGACAAAAATACAAAGCCCAAAAGATATAATTTGCTTGAGAAATAATTTCTCCCCGAGAGCCACTTCCTATTGAAAATTCAGTATTTTCAGTGGAAACCTAATTGTCTGAAAATAGAAACAGCTCTGCTGGGAAATCCTGCTGACAAGTGAAGTGAGCTTAGCTCCTTGTTCTCGGTTCTCCGGAGGCAGGATGCCCAGCACTGCCTGTCTCATAACACACCCTGAAGGTGAAGTGGATCATCTGCTGCATGGGAATTCCCTGTCGCAGTGGAAGGTGCACTGGGAGATCCAGTCTAGCCCTGCAATTCAGTCTGGCACTGCAAAAATATCAAATAATGAAGTTTTTTTTTCCGTGCCTATAGAGTGATCATTGCTAGAGAGAGCTGGCAAATGTTTTTGGCTAGACAGAGCCATTTTACAAGCCCCACGTCTCTAGGAAGTGGCAGAAAGGGAGTGACTGCGGGCCAGGGCTGGCCTCTTGCCTCCGTGGCACATAGGGCAGGGAGAAATGCTGCTTCTGCAAATTTAACCAAAGCCCTAACGATGTTCGCTGATACGAGACATGTCATTTGCTCTCCACTCAGCTGAAGCCTTTACACTCTTTCCCCCAAGTAAATGCAGCCACGGATTAATTTTCTGTGCAGCACTAATTACAATATTATTAATTGCTAACAATGACAGTAATGGCTTTATTGCTGCGAATCCTTTATTTATACACCTGGAGTAAGTAGTTTAACCTCTGAGGACCCCGAACACTCCTAAGCTTTCAAAAAGTATGATTTGCTCAAGTCTGCACTGCTGCAGTGCCTGTTCTTTCCCTTATCCATTTGCTTGTGTTCTCATGAGTTATTTCTTCAGGTGGGCTTTGTGGGGGCAAACTGCAGCCTGTCTTTTCAAACCGTGGAGGGGTGGCAGAGCGTGAGCCACACTCCTGGCTGCACCGAGCTACCCTTTGTTATCACTGAAACCTTCTTGGCAGCGCGGCTCCAAGGTGCGCTCAGGTAACACCAGGGCTGCTCAGGGAGCAAACGCTACAAAACATAATGAAAAGGGAGATCCAATTTTCAGGCAGAGGTTCGGGAACCCCCTGCTGTAGGCTGGCAGGGGTACAGAAGTCTTCCCAAAGTGGCTTAATCCCTTTAAGTAACCAAGAGCTCCTGCAGAATCCATACATCCCATATATGCCAGAGCCTGCGTGTCTCCATCCCTTAAACATCAGGACACGGGGGAAACAAAGGAGGGAATAGCACATATCCATGTCCACCACTATCAGGGTGGCTGAAACAATCCTGGTTCATACCATTTAAAAAAGACAGAAGGATGAACCCTCCCCTCTAACTACAGAGGAAAGTTAGGCACTTAAGAGGAATTCATTAGGTAAATTGACTGGGTCATCCTTATGTGTTTACAGCAATCTGAGATGAAAGATACATCTCTAAAGATATTTCATATTCACAGTGGGTATCATAATGCTCAGGCAGGTACCACTTTGCCTCTCCTGCTGAAATATGACCATCACCACAATGGAAAAGGGCAGCTCTAATATCTCAGAGTAAAATTCTACTTAGAAGGAGAGAGGGCAGGGGATTCTATCCCCTAGAAATTCTAGTTGGACCTCAGGTTGGCAAAATGTAGTTACTTGGACTGAAGCGGTGACAAGGCTCCTGGTTTAGCATGCTGAGCCAGGCTGACGGATCTTTTTTCCCAGATGGAACTGGCATTTCAGTCAACACTTCGGAGGCATCGCTACTACATTCAGCACTCAGATCTGCTATCAGGAATAAACACTTAACGATGACATTGCCAGGTCCAAGAAGAAAGCTGCCTGAGCCATCTTGCCAGTACCAGCAGTGCTGGTCCCTTTGCTAAAGTGTCCATCAAAAAGATAAATTAGACATAAAGGATGGCGTACATCAGATTCTTTTTAAACATACCCCTTAGGGCTAACTGGCTACTTTAGGTGAGCTTAAGTTCTTGCTATACTTACAACTGATTCAGAGGGCTAGCTCTCTTTGGCAGTCCTTGATTCCGACATAATTTTGATATGAGCAGCAAGACAGGATGCTGCAATTGTCATCCCATCACAACAGGCACATTCCTGCTCTTCCCAGGGCAGCTACCGAAGGGCAACTGAGCTGTACTCTCCAAAGGTCTCGGTAGCAAAGCAGCCAGCAGATAATACACCGTGAGACTAAGTGTTATAGTTTGCTTTTCTAATAAAAAAGGCTTTTATAAGGTATTAGGAATTGGATATTTCGCATACTTTTGTTCAGAGAAAGTTCAACAAAAAGAAAAACACAGAAAGGACTGAAAGAAGATCTGAGTTTTGAAAAGACCTGAACAGGACTGAAAAAAAATAATCCTTTAACTCTGTATCCCCTTTTCTTCCTACCTAAGCTTCTTAGAACTTCATTGGAATCCCTAACAAAGATGTATTTCTAACAGAAGCCGTGCGTTCAACGGGCTGCTTTTCATTTATGCTGTCTCCCCCTAATGATTTGGTTCTGCCAATTTTGCTCACACATCCATTGCTGCAAGGGAAGAAATACCTGTGAAGCCAAATAGCAGGTGACAACTTTGTTCTTCTCAGGCCCCTATCAAATGTGAAACACCTTCCTCTTCCTTCACTCACTGATCTCCTCAAGTGCTGCACGTGGCTGAGATTAAAGCCATTTCCCGGGATTAACGTGCTCCGCAGGCAGCGTTGCACAAAGGACTTACCCAAAGAACAATTAAAGCGCCTGGTCATTCTCCCCCACATTCAAAATTTTTTCAGAACAAAACAAATGAAAGCAAGTAAGAGCAAAAAGGACCACTCAGTTGCATTTCTGGGTCGGCAGAGGAGCTCCAGCTGGTACGTAGCAATCAGGAACTCTAACAATTGTTGTTTCCTTTCTCTGCATTCCTGAAAGAAGGTAAAGGTAGAAACGCATCTCTTAAGAACTAGCTTTCTGGGCATTTATCAGATATGCTGGGTAGAGGGACTGATAGGTTAGTAGGGAAAGATCAGGAATTTGCGAAGAGAAATCCCAAAGTTTCTGCTTTATTCTGCCGATCACTGCGGAATACGAGTCTGGAGCAGGGAAGCGGAAACTCCTTGTTTTTATAGCTAACCTTGACGTGTTATCTTTATTCATTGAGTACTTTTATTGGTAAATGCCTCGCTGTTTAAGATTACACGCAGCGCAGCTTCTAGAAACATATTGTGCCTGGGGATGGCAGCAGCTTCACTAACTCCTGCGACAGGGAATTTCACATGCAAGACAGACAGCAATACCCTGTTTATTTGGGCCCGACAGGAAACGCATCCTGGTAAATATTAGCTAAGATGTAGTCGGGTTACCTTCGCCGATTTAAACGGAAAGGACTTTAAGTGTTGTACTATATAACTCTCTTTACATAATCTCCTCTAGACAGCCCGTGATAGACTCGCAGCACGCTCACGCAGGAGGGAATTTTTCTCCTGGTGAAGCAAATCAACACACTGCAGTTGTGTGTGGGAGCAAGAAAGATTTGTTGAAGGGAGAATTCCGCTGTCATCCTGCCTGAAGGGTGTAATTCTTCTGCCTCTTTGATCTCCTCAGGGGTAGCTTAAGCAGGGCTTGTAAAACAGCCTCTGAAGAGGGCATGTAAGATTTAAAGAGGCAGGAAAAGAATGGTAAAGTTGGGGATCTATTTCCAAGGTTCCAGGCTGATCAGCTTGCTCTCATCTCTTCTGTGATTATCACCTGTTGAATTGTATGTCCCGACCCTCGGTCGGATTTCCAAAGGTTTCTGATGAAGGCTGAATCACACCTAACAAAAATTGTGGTAATAGTTTATCACGACCCCCAGCAGGAGAAGACGGGTAGATTAGAAACCAGAATTTTTCTTCCAATTTCTCCCCTTCGTTTCTACTCACTAGGAGAAGGAGCAAGTCTGCTGGAGCTCACCCTTGCCAAAGGTACACGTGTACAGCTTCACGGACAGGCTGGGGCATCCCAGCATTTCACACACTGTCTATTCTGGTAACAACAGTCAATATTCACACGGTTGCAGAAAAGAACACAATGAATGCTAGTGACAGCTGAAGCCGCACTTTTTTTTGCACAAGAAATAGGGGTGTTAGAAGTTAAATACTGGGAAATTTCCTCGAATAGTGTGTTGCACAGGAATATTTTATTTTTGCTCAAACTATGCATTAGCATGAACACGTTAGAAGTGTGTCAATAAAATAAAGCTTGAGGATTGTTTAGAAAGCGACCTCATTCCCCCCTTCCTCAGATACGTGCTTAAAGTTTAACCTTTGTCAGCTGCATTTGCAACCAATAAATTCAACAGCAAAAGTTTAAAACAGCGAAAAGCTACATTACAACTAAAGTGACCTTCATTTCTTCATCCTAGCTTTAATGAGCAGAGGAGAAAGGTGATTTCAGCCTAAGTGCAGAAAGAAGGCAACTGCATGAGCCATAGAAACAAATTCATTCTCAGGGCTGTTGATGCAAGCAAGGACACCAAATCATAAAATCTACCTCTGGCTTTACAAAACATAATTATTTTGTACTTAGACGCCATCACTGATAATTTAACATTTTTACTTTGCTGCTGACTATTATATCTAAAGCTTTTCTCTACCCCCATAGCTATGGCTAATGGAAGGATTTCTGGTTGAGCCACCTAAAACATGTAGGCAGCTTCTCAAGTTAAGCTAGATGCCTACAGAGTGAATGAAAGGAAGATTTTGCCAAAGAGCCATTTGTTCCTTCATCAAACAGTTGTGGTGACATGAGAAGTGGACCCTCAGCAGGTGCATATCCTTCATTTGTCTATTAGGAGTCAGCTGGACAACCAGCATAGGCAATTAGCTATCATTTAAATAGCTGAAGCTAAATAACTCACATCAGTGTATCTAACCCCCCACATGCCTATGGATTATCCCTGCTTTGCATATCTGAAACAAGGGTTTAAGGGAGATGAAAACTCCCTTATTTTAAACCCTTAGTCCCTTAGGGTTTAAGGGAGATGATACTGAAGCCCATTATTCCTCCCTGAAATCAGGCAGAATTCAGGCAGTCAATTGACAACAATTTGAGCTCAGGCATTTTGCTTCTAGCCAAAAAGGAACCCCGGGTGGGACAGTGATACGATGCAGGGTTTCAGGTAAGTGTTGTAACACCTTTAGCTCGCATCTGGGAAAAAAAACCCACTATTCCTCAGGGTTGTTTTCATGTCACCCTCTGTTGGGAAGGATAACAGGGCAGTAAAGTAAGAGTAGCGATCAGTTACAAAGCCCCCAGCATCTCCTGATCCAAGATGCACTCTTCAAGTACAGTTCCTTCTGCAGAAACATCCTTCTAAAGAAACATAGCAGCTGCGGGTCCCCAAAACGTTCAGGTCTCTGTGTTGCCAGGGACACTATGCCCTTATAGACACAGTAAACTCAGAACATCATTTGTGTGAGTCACCAGTGAGGATCTTTTCCCTTCAAGTTCTTCATTTATTTCAGTTGGGTTTAAGCTGAAGCATTTTGCCCCCAAGAAATATGATTACAGTACACAGTTAAATCTGACTACACAAGAAGAATTTTGTTCAAAAAAGGCAAAATAAATAGCAACACAAGGGTAGATTTTCAGGGTGGGTTAAGCACTGCGCACTAATCAAACACATCCTCTCTGGCAAGGAAACATTTTATGCTTGAAGGGTGATCAACTCTGAAATCAGTTATTTTTTTCTAAGAACATTCCTAAGTTTTGGGTCAAAAATCAGACCCTAGATCTGTTTGTGACCATAGCAGGCAATCTCTGACTCTACAGTGGATCAACCTCTCCATACGCCTACATGTCTGAATAACTCCAAGGCTGGGAATTTTCCAAATGTAGGTTGATCCAAATTCCAGTCTGCACACATCTGTAGTATTTTCTGCATCGGTAACTCTTATTCCCTGGGTCTCTTGTTAACATGGCCAATCATAAAAGACAAAATTAACAGGGATGCAGAGCTACACTTCCCTGTCAGAACGGATTTCAGCTTCTGATTCTTTAGTCTTAGCACTGCCTTTGTGGTGAGTAAACAGCCAATTGTCACGCTGCTGCAATTTAATATTTTCTTTTATTCCCACCTAAAAGTACTATTTGAGACGCTTTTGCAGTTCCAGACTTTGAAATTCACACCCTCAACCCCAGTCCATAACTATGCTAAAAATAACTGCGTATCTGGCTTAATTATGCCTTCTGCATCTGCTCTCATTTCCTCTGAAATTCGCTATCCACATCACACCCAACGTCTCCTCATGCCAATGTACACGCACACGTGTGTGGACAGGCCCCATTTCATCTTCTAAAAGGCAGAAAGACCTCCTCAAAACCCAGCCATTCCCCACCAGTTTTCCCAACATATGTCCACCGCGAAGTTACCTGCTTCTCTATGCCTCCAACTAAGCAGAGGACAATATTAACAGTTGACTGATTCAAAGTTTACCGAGCAAGCCAAAATGATTATTTTTTTTTTGCTGGAATGCTCCTTAGGCAAGAATCTGTGTTACCTCATATACTTACTGGAACTTTCCCCCCATCAGCTGAGGGGAAAATATGCAAATTATATAACTTAAGCAAGTGTCTTGAGACTTTGTCACAATTTACTTCTCGCCTGCAGGTATAAATGAAACCTGCATTACTCGTAATGTTTATTATTTCTTACTCTCCAGAACACTATCAGCAGAGGGAATGTTCAACTACCTCCGGAAACGCTTTACCAGCCACATCAGAGAACGCAGTCGACGAAGAGCAAGGCTTGTCTCTAAAGATGGAAGGTGTAACATAGAGTTTGGCAATGTAGAACAGTCAAGGTTTGTCTTTTTGATTGATATATGGACAACTATCCTGGATCTCAGATGGAGATACAAAATGACTATCTTCATTTCAGCATTCTTAGGCAGCTGGTTTCTATTTGGTCTCCTTTGGTACGTTGTGGCATATATACACAAAGATCTTCCAGAATTTAATCCTTCCATAAATCACACCCCCTGCGTTGAGAATATCAATGGCCTGACGTCAGCTTTCCTGTTCTCCTTGGAGACCCAGGTAACCATCGGCTATGGCTTCAGATGTGTCACAGAACAATGTGCCACTGCCATTTTCCTGCTCATCTTCCAGTCTATCTTGGGAGTGATCATCAATTCTTTCATGTGTGGTGCCATCTTGGCCAAGATATCGAGGTCCAAAAACCGAGCTAAGACCATCACCTTCAGCAAGAATGCTGTCATCAGCAAACGTGCTGGGAAGCTCTGCCTCCTTATTCGGGTGGCAAACCTCAGGAAGAGTCTGCTAATTGGGAGTCACATCTACGGAAAGCTTCTGAAGACCACCATCACCCCAGAAGGGGAGACAATCATTTTGGACCAAGTCAACATAGAATTTGTAGTTGATGCTGGAAATGAGAATCTATTCTTTATCTCCCCATTAACTATTTATCACATCATAGATAGGAACAGTCCATTCTTCCACATGGCAGCAGAAACCATTCTGCAGCAAGATTTTGAATTGGTGGTGTTTTTAGATGGCACTGTTGAAGCCACTAGCGCCACCTGTCAAGTGAGGACATCCTACATCCCTGAAGAGGTGCTCTGGGGTTATCGCTTTGCTCCCATTGTGTCCAAGACCAAAGAAGGGAAATACAGAGTAGACTTTCAGAACTTCAGCAAGACAGTGGCTGTGGAGACTCCCCACTGCGCCTTCTGTCTCTACAACGAGAAAGAAGCTAAAGCCAAAGAGAAGAAAGGTTATGACAATCCTGGTTTTGTCTTGTCAGAAGTGAGCGAAACCAGTGACACAAAAATGTAGTTCCGGATATTCATGGGACTGTATCTTTTTTTCATAATGAATCCAATCTTGAGAGGATTAATAACGTAGTAAAACAAAAAAGAAACACAGGTTTGGTTTTACTCTAAAACAGCATTTATCTTCTCAAAAGCCTCCAATCAAAGAGGAACAGGATACCAGTGATCTCCAGAACACTATTTAACTACACTATATATATTTCATAGAATTTATATTTTTTATACCTATGGGACATTTAATGAAGCTGCTACGTTGGAACATCCAACTCGATTAAGTTCCCAGAGGCATTCATGCCTGTTAAAAAGCCTGAAAAGATGGAGAGAAACTTTAGGACATGTTAAAGAGTGAGAACATGAAAGGAGGAGACAGAAGGCAAAGCTAAAGAAACCCAAGGGATTTAGGAGCCAAAACCTAAAAAAGCTATGTATGTTTCTGGTTGCCAGAGTCCTCTATGAAAGCAGACTGTCTGGCTCCAGAACACTTGAGCACTTTTGAACATTTTGAAACAATTCCTTCTTCCTCTGAGGCAGGTACATCTCCAGAAATGGGAGCATTAAGGGATGGCACATGCTTAGGAAGCTAGGAAGGACAAAGCTTGGGCCATCCTGCTGCATCTAGAACTCTGTAAAATACAAATTTTCTCCTGTGAAAGCCTTTGATTCCTTTCAGGGGAAGACAGCCAAATGGAAACCAAAAGCGAAAAACCAAGGAGAAGCAATGACCCACTATGGCAGAAGAGGAATTCTGCAGCTCATTCCTAATCGTCTCACCCCTCGGATACTCTTCTCCCCACTTCCCCAGGAACTGGCTGACTGTGAAATCAGGAAACATCTGAAGACAACTATCCAGAAGGAAGGTGAGCCACAATGGGGAGATGAAGAACATATTGACTGCTTCACACCTGGCAGAAAAGCAATCCACTGGGAGGAGAGAGGAAATTCCCAGCTCTAAGTGTATCCTTCAAAAAAAATCCATAATGTAAACAGAGATTATCTTTTCCTTTGAAGCATAAAGGTCTTGTTAAAACAAAACCACAACATAGCAGCCTCCCACTAACAGTGGGCTTCAGATTTAATTCCCCACCCTTCATCTCACCACAGCAAAATGTGCATCCCTACTGAAAACAAGTTCTGCTCGCTGGTACCTAAGTAATGGCGAACATTTTCTGGGTGTGATTTTTGACATTTAAGTTTCAAATGCAACAAGAAGCCTCAATAACTTTTTGGTGAGCTTCCATTTCCTCACAGCTCTTTTTGTTTCCCAACTAGTTGTTCTGCTGAGAGTTCAAGTGGCAGACCAAAAAGAGAGAGGTTTTTCAGGAACTCTTCCCAGTGATGTAATTCAGCTTATGTATTTCCAACACTGTGATAAAATGGAAGCATCTTTTTAAAAGCTGCTGGACTGAGCAGTTTTAAAAGAAGGGGAGAATTAAGCAGGTCAAATGATGATAAGACAGAGTTACTTTGCAAATGAGCATGATATGAGTATGGAAATCAAACTCTGGGAACCAAGAGCATTCAGGTCTCAGTCCCAGTGTGGTATCAACTCCTTTGTGGGTCAGAACAAATCACCTCAGTATGTATCTCAGATTTGCCATCTCTAACAGGGGACATAAAGTACTTACACTGTACAAAGAGCAATGTTATGAACAATTATGTCACTAAAGCACTTTAAAAGCCAATTCTCAACTGTCTCAATCTTTCCTCTCGTCAATCCACCGTTACACCCTTCTTCACTTCAATTGGAAAGGTCAGCACAGAAAGTTCTGTTCACATCATACATCAGAATTACTAAAAATGGCTGCACTATGGCTAGAACTACGGAATGTTAGAACTGTTAGCTGAAACATTCAAGGTAATTCATGGATATTGCCCAGTATTTTAAGTGCGCTGTTTTTGCAGCCTTGCAAAATAACATTATCAACTCTAAAAATGTTTTTACAGTCCAAATCACCAGAGCATCTGAGCCCCTCCAACCATTAGTGCATCTCAGACTGCTTGGTTGGAAGGACAGTTTTTTTATCCTCCCCTCTGAACAGCAAATCAAAGCACAAATAGCAAGTGGCCATCCACCGAAATCTAGGAGAGAGAAGGGAAGTGAAATGAAGTCTCAAAAGCCCCAGGCTTGTCTGAACCAAAAGGTTACTGTGCTGCTCAGTCATTCCATAGCTGCTGCTACATTTCCTTTATAGGCTTCCTGTACAGTTGCCCCGTGTGTAAATTCCCTAGAAAGCAGCGCTGTCAGTATTCAGGGCTCACAAGTTCTATCTCTTACCCTTGGGTGAGGAGATGCACCAAGATATCCTTAATAGAAGTAGAAAGGTAGTCTTCACCACACAAAAAAAGTCAATAGGAAATCAATTTAAAAGGTCAAACCCAGGTATGCCATGAGGACATAGGGAAGATTCCTATTTTAAGTAAAGCCGAGTTGGGATGTTAGAAAAAAAATAATCAAATACTAGTGCAGTGCCTGCCCGAGAGGTGCTGTACATCCCCCAAAGTTTAAACAACATGCTTTCAGGCACTGCCCTTGGAAAACCATCCCGACACCCTAAGCCTGGAAGTTCACGAGGCAGCTTTTCAAAGCTCTTACCCCGTGTCTGCGCAGCACGAGCGTGAGGTGGCATTATTCCACATCTAGACATATTAAATGCTACCACAACTCAAGCAGAAGATACTTGATCTTATGGCAAGGACAATGACCTGTTGTTTAGTCTATTCTAAGTGGCACCTGCCTCGAACGCTGGCTGTGCTGCCTACAGTAAGGGAAGGGTGATCATATTCCTTCGCGTGCTTTGGTGTTAAGGAGGGAGAATTGGCTCCTGCATGAGCAGAGGAGACACGAGGAGCACGTACCCAAAGTTGACGGGGCCATGGCTGAGCCATCAAGCTTAGAGGGCGACCATACCAGGACCTAAACGGGAATCTAGGAATGAAACCCTCCTCCCACAAGCCTGCGGCTGATTGTCACTTCAGGAAGCAGCGGTGCAGCAGGCAGGAGATAGAGCACGGCAGTCAGAGCCCAGCAGCAGGGGAACAATGAGTGGAATTTCCTCTTTCTGTCCGGAGAGGGCCGTTTGTCACCAGAGAGATAAAAGCCCAGGGCAGGGAAACAGGGTTATCGGGAGACACGCTGCGTGCAGTGCCGCTCAGGACAGACTCCATAGGAAATCTATTTTGGGGGCTGTCACCCCTATGGCCATTAAAAGAAAGTTCAGTTAAGAGGATGAAAATAAATTTAATCTTGCTGAGCAGAAGTGGCTGGAAGGGAACCACAGACCTGATACTGGCAAACAAAGACTGGTTTTCTTTACCCATGGCACTGTTTCATTTTTACATCTCCACGGCACTCTCGGAGCCTTATGGTTGTCTTCTCCCTCCCCATCCACCCAGTCTGCAGGCTGCCCACGCTGTCACAGCAACAATTAATCCTGTTCACAAAGTGGAAGACACTACAGAGGCCAACAGCCTCGTCAATACAAAGAGGACTGAAGAGAAAGTCCTGCCTCTTCAGGAGAAGAAACCAGACCGTGTACTTATTGCTGGGTTAATGCCTAAAGGATTTCGCTGTGAAAGTGTTAGCCAAGCAGCTAGGCTTGGGAATAACGTGTCTGCACTAAACTTAATTTATCCTCTCATTTCACAAACAACATGTTTCTTCTACTGTATTTATTTTAAACATTCATTCAAGCTGTGCATAATATTTCAATCATTTTGAAATAGATTTACCCTCCTGCTGGCAAATGAATAAGGCATCCTGCTGACTGCTGGAGAAAGGGCCATGAATTAAAATAACTGCTTTTAGTAAACTGACATGTGCTAGTTAGCTGTCTCTGCCATGCTCTTTGGTAGCGACTGGTGGAAAGAGACCCCTAAATAATAATAATAATATAAAAAACCAAAGCCTGGCAAACTGTTTAGATACTCACACTGACTTGCACTGTGGGAATGTGGCAGACCACTGCTAACTAGCCCACAGGCACTGCCTGGATAACTCCTGCATGCGCACGCGTCCTTGTAAATTCAACTACTCACCCATAAACAAGTCAGCAGTGCGCAAAGCCCCGACGCGAGCGGGAGCAGCCGAGGTGTCATATCCTCTTTCCTCCCCCTAGGCAGATGTGGTTAGACCCGCGCAAACTCAGCTGGGAAGAGCCTTTATTTCCCCCTCCGCTTTTATTTTGCCCCCTTGGATTCACCCCTGCCTTAAACTGTCACAGTGCTGGCCCAATTCCTGTTCCTCGCGCGAGCCCGGAGAAACCACAGCGCAAGGCGAGGGATGTGAGCAGAGGGACATGGGAAGCTGAGCGAGTTCCTAAACCCTCTGGTGAATCCGTGCCTACGGCTTCTTGCTGCGGCTTGGGGAACCTCCATGACAACACTGTCGCTGACCCTAAATCACATAAAACCCCGTGACAACGTCACAGGAACAAGAGCGAGGAAGGCTGAAGCCCTCTCTCCGTGGCTGCTAGAACACACAATGCGCTTCCTGAGGCCAAGCTGACATTCCTGTGGTGGAAGCATCTGCCTGGGGAAGCTCACGGCTCGAGCAAACTCACTGCTGCACAAGACAGGCATAAATTCTCCCTGCTCCGGTGAGCTGGACAAGGGGAGGGGACGCTGGGAAGGAGACAACCTCACTTGGCAGCTCAATTTTGCACGCCGCTAGCTAAAATTAAGCGTGGAGCGTATTGAAGCCCTCGTCCTCCTGGGTGACCGCATCCCCACCGAGCTCTTGCAGAGACAAACTCAACCGCCTTGTTGAGTTATGACAGCCCACCACGGAGGCACCCCGGGATCCCAGCGATGTCCTGAAGTGTCCTTCTGTCCTGCTGCCGCTGGATGGCAGCCCTTACCGCCACATCGACGGCACAGCCCGCTCCCGTCCCCATGGCCAACCCTGAGCCACGCGTTGGCAAAGCTCAACGCTGCGAGCCATGGCGATCTTGAAAGGGCAAAGCAAGAATTTACGGGGACTGTTCCTTATTTTATTACACCGAGTTTAATGCATTTAGGGACTTATTTTTGGCAGCAGCCCCGCTGGCTGGGTATATTTAGCCACTTCACAGAAGTGTCGGGAGACTTAACTCGCGGCAATGAATTCGGAGGTGATGCGTAAGTGGAGGGTTGGGGGCCGTAAACGTCACGTCCGCAGCGGCACCTAAAGCACCCTGAGAGGAGTCTGCAGTAGGTGGGGTGGGTTAGTAACGGCAAGGCTGGGTCTGGGGAGACCTATATTCCACGTACAGATCTGTTCTGTAACGTCAGGCAAGTCCCTGCTCCCTGCTTAGAGCCTCAGTTTCCCCAGCTGTTAAAAAAAGAAAAAAAAGCAACACAGGCCACCTTGGGAAGGCTTTGAGTTCTGGCTCTGTGTTAGTTTTGCAACAGTGCCCAAAAGCATCTGTTCAGTCGAAGCCCCCCTCTGATTTGGAAGTGTTCCTGGTACATTACAGAGCCGACAAACTCAGGCAAAAGCATTCCCTGCTGCAGTGGCGGTGTTTGTAAAACCCCGATATCACCTGACAGCATCTAGAAGCCCAAATTACATCCTTTTGTGCTCCCGTGCAAGCACCACCAAGGGATCCTTAGCCCATTAATCCCTACAGGGCTATTCCTCCAAAATATTCAGAAGGCAGCCCCCCAGCCCACAGCCTTGCGAGGTTTCCACACATTCCCAACCCCAGGCAGACACATCCCTGCAGGTCCTGAGGGCGACAGAAAACCTAATGGTGGGGTTCAGGTTGTTACAGGCAGAATCCACCAACCCTCACGGCACAACCTCCTCCCACAGCCACACAGAGACACTTGGAAAACAGACCTTGTGCTCCCCAAGGGCTGGAGATGCTGCTCGTCCCCATCGTGACGTGCCAGCAGCCACCGGCGCAAGCCTGGGGCAGAGGAGACTCCTTTGGCTCCACACGGGGCTTTGCAGCAGCAGGGAAGGTAAAGCAGATCCAGCATGGGACTTTAACAGCTCCAGGAGACAGAAAGTTAACGAAAAGCCAAAGCAAATAACAAGTTTGCAGCAGTTCCTGGAAAGGAAGAAGCAAGTTCTTGTGTTGAAATAGCCCTGCATCAAACTGCCAGAGTCCCCAGGTCACTCCTCCTCTAGCAACTACAACTTAAAATAAAAAATAAAATATGGATCTTCATCCTTTTCAGGCCGCTCCTGGGCAAGGAGCAGTTAGATCCTCTCCTCCAAAACCTCCCCCAACTCACAAAAAGCCTCCTGCTCCTTTGCCACAGCGATTTATACTGATTGAAGCAGGGGCTCAGCTACAAACACTTAGGTGTGCCGTCACCGACACACCTGCTCGCATGGTGCCTCGTTAGGGGCAGCTCGTTACCCCGCTGGGGAGGTGCAGAGTTGATGGCGGCTGTTGCTGTGGCACCCTTAAAGCTGCTTTTCTTTCTTGTATTTCTTTTTAGTGGCTTTACTATCAGCTTTTTGCTACTCCTAGAGCCCGAAGAGCTGAATTTTGCCACAGATCTCTAATTCTGACAGGAGAATCTCAGCTTTATCTGCAGGGAATTCTACCTCTGCCGATGAAAAAGTAGTAACACACAAGCTAAATTATGTGTCGTGTCATTCTTTGCATGCCCTTAGTCGAGGGTCTCTTAATCCTTTTCTAGTACGATGGAAAAGTTTCACCTTTATGTGCAATGACTTCTGCTTTTACAGACCAAAATCATAATATACATGTTATGTTAGGTATTGTGCAAAAGTATACAAATAGGGGCTTTGAAGTGAATTTATAAACCCCAGCCCCCGATGTGCCTCTAGACTACAGCTTTAATTAACACCAAATGCAGCAACACTCAGTTTGATGTGGGAGAACCTACTTTGTTAGGAAGCGGGCTGAAGTCTAAGAAACTAATTTCACAGAGGTCATTAAAAATACTGTACGAGCACAGCAAAGCAGCCTGTAAAAAAATCTATTATTGTAATAGTATAATAAAGTGAAGCTGGCTCCTTTAACCCCAAATTTACAGACCAATGGCTCTTTTCTTCTGACAGTAAGGGCGGGAAACAGCAGCTGGGTTCATCGGTGCTTTTATTACAGAGCTTCAGGCACAGTCATTTACTGTCATTGTGGAGACTGAGAATGCACATGAAATATTACCGGATAAGCCCAGCTTTCCACCAAATATTGGCACCAACAGAAGTTATGGCACATTTCCCACATAGTTAGCCTCTCGTTAGGACCGGAGCACGCTTGTTGGGCGGTAGCACGAGAAATATTTCCTTTTCTTTACTAACGGGAAGGTCTAAGCATGGGGAAATCCCTCTCCTTTGCAACAGTCTTAGGTGGACGTTAGAAATCTGCAGTTCTTTGGAAATGCCTCCTCAGGGTTGAAACACAATTCTTAGGGATATGAAAGCACCCTCGTGTGCAGAGGGTGGGTTCTGGCATAGGGGGATTATAGATAGGAGCAATCTCAGATGCTTGACACCAGAAGGATTTGGCATCTCCTAACTTAGCACAACTAACAAGCGCTGAAGCTGGGAGCCCCATCCTCTTCGACTCGAAGCACTGATTTAGTGGGGATAAAAAGCCTTCTTCAAAATATAGTTGGAATCAGACTCTAAACTTGACGCCTGCAATTAAGCAGCAGGAACACCTTCTCGTTCTCCCTTTCTCTGATATTCAGGCGCTGAGGCGGGTACATCTCAAACCGAAACAAGCTGTCACAAAGATCCCAGCTAGAGCTGGAGCTCAGAGACAGTAAAGCCATCACTGATTCGACTTAATCTACAATCTATTTATAGAAGGGGAAAGGTAAAGCTAATTCTGGTGTATTTAGGCTAGATCCCATTCAGTGTTTGCACTTGGGCAGCAGAACAGAAGTACCGGCTGATACTAGATGGCTAGAAATTAATAGCTAGGTTACCACTGATTTCAACGGGAGCTGGGTTTCCTGGTGAGGTTTGAATTCTGAACTTCGATGCAGAGGTTTTCTCCTACCCCTGTTGACTCACAGCTCACAACCATGTGATCCCAACCATCTGTTTGGTAAACTTTCTGATTTAAGCCTGAAATACTTGAATTCCGTCTGCCTCGTCCTCCTGGGAAAAGCAAAAAGTAGCATTAGTACTGTCAAATTCTCTGTTTATTTTCTCTCAGTGTGTCCCAGAAACTTGGGTTGGGAGGGGAGATACCCGTTATCACCCCCAGAGCTTCCAACGTGGCAAAGTCAGGCTGGTGTCAGGGGGGTACAAATGGGCTGCTCCGATCTGTGTGTTATTAGTTGTTTTTTACCTGAGGAATGTAAACTACAAAGATCTTATGAAAATGCCAAAAGACGCCGGGGAAGCGCCCCACCAGTCTGAAGCTGTCTGGCACACTGGTGTGAGATCTCTTTATTCCCTGGGAATGCAGCCTGCAGTGGGCAGCAAACTCTACTTGAAGATAAATATTAGCAAATACTAGCAAAGATTAATATCAGTAAGTGCTCTGAAGAGCAGGATAAAAGGAGAGAGAAAGGATCTGAGCTGTGGATGCTGCTGATCACCTTGCATCTCCATCTGGGCTCCGTTAAGATGTCGCAAGTTGGGCAGCCAGAAACAGATGCTTCTTAAATTGTTGGTTGTTTTCAGAAGCTTTTTCTTTTTTTTCCCCAAGGATCCTGCTGGCCAAATCTGGCTATCAAAGACATCTTTGCACTCTGATAACCTTCAGATTCTGCCTTCAGGCGTTTTTGTGCAATCTCAGTCTTCAGATTTTCCTACGACTGGCAACTGGGCAGGCACGCTGTATTGAAAGAAAATACTTGATATTTCTTTTGGTGATGCACGGCCAGAATGAAGCTGGGATTGCACTAAAGTGAGAAACAATAGAAATAAGCAAAAAACCACTCACTCTTATGACTAAACTGAGCAACTGTGGTTGAATACACAAAGGGAACAGCTCGGTGGTGGTTGAACACACTAACATGGCTCTCTTTCAGAGCCCGGGCTCGCTAATCAAGCCGGTGAAAGCTATTGTACTAGAAACTTAGCAACAAAAGGTTGTGTGCGGGTGTGCGGAGGAAGGAAATGGTGTACTTGTGCAGTTATGTATTTCTAAGGGTTTATCAAATCGGCAGAAAGATCAAGCTATCTCTCAGGACCACCGTGCGTCTGCAAAAATACAGGAAGTGCCTTTGCCTGACCTTTATACACAATCAGAAGATTCCTTGGCAGTGCTTGTTTGTGCAGCCTCTTACTCCATCTCAGGAATGCTTTGGAGCACTGGCTTTCCCTGGGCTTTGGGGATAGGTGAGAAACATGAGCAGCAGGCAGGCGGGTAATACATACAGCATTGCACATATACATTCTGTCAATGGCTTCTGGAGCGCCCTGAAGAGCAAACAGACGGAGATGGCTTATTAGGTCAGTTCTGGCTCTCGCAGGGAGGCTGCGTGTCCCGGCACTTGGCACGGTGCTGTGACCCAGGCAAGGGTCTGCCCCCAGCGCTGCCACCGTCCTCGTGCCGGACACTTCACCTCCTCCAGCTTTGGCTACTCTACCACTTTCTCTCTCTCTCTCTCTCTCTCTTTCAATGGACAAAAGATGGAGCCTAGGTCGTTTCTGATTTAGACACTTCAATAACTAAATTGGGTCTGATAAACACTGGCTCCAGAGACACAAATTTTCTGGACTAAGAAGTCGATATTGTTTTATAGTGATGAGGATTACGATTGCCACTACTACGGAGCTGCTTTCTTTTCCTTTTTAGCTAAATTTAATTTAGAGGCAGAGTTCATGCTTCATCTGCAGGTATGAGATGGGAGGGAGAGAGTGGGACAATGTGATACCTTAGAGAAGAAAACCACCATTTATTTTGTCACATTTTTTTACATCATCCTCTCCATACAACAGTTCCATTGTAACACTTAATACATTTCTTAAAAAACACCAAGGTTACTTGCAAAATTATATATATTTTAATATCAAAAAAGTACATTGCATATATATAGTAGCAAAAGCCCCATTTCCATGGGTAATTTCTTCATACTTAAATTTTGCGATTATTGCAGTAATGTTGCTTATAAACATCCCGAAAGCACTATGACCTAAACTGATTAGCTTGATCTTCTTTCTCCATTTCGTTAAATAACGGCATCAGTGCTTCTGTTTAAAGTTACGAGCAGACTATAATGTTCTGGTTTCAGGCTCCCATCCTGCAATCGGATGCACATGGACCAAATCTTGCACCCACACAGAGTCGCAGAGGTTATGTCTAGACTAGATATTTGTGATCCTGTTAATTGGTTGCCAGTTAATACAAGTTAGCTAATAGGTTGTACATGTAAGTCTCAGCCCCGCTGTAGACATCTGTTCTAAAACACAAATGCTTGTGGTTTACCCTTCTGTTTATGGCACCAAACCGCCAGTTGTGGATCATCACATTAACATGTGCAAAATTAGAGATGGCTGAGAATTTTCGAAGGTTTAAAATTTAAATGAAAACCCCTAGCGAAAGTTTTCGAAAAGATGTTATGACAAGTGTTTGGTAATTTTCTCTATGAAGTGGTTAAGATCTTTCCAAAGTTCAAGATTTTGGTGAAAAATAATCACAAAATATTTGAATAGTTGCTCTAAAACACTGGTGCATGTTTTCAATCAGCTTCAATGCAAACATGTTAGCTAAGTGGAGTTAATTTGCAGACAACTATGACAGGCTTATACAAGGAAAAAACTCTACTCTAGACAAACCCAGGGAAAGCTGCAAGATTTCTGGCTACTTTGGCGGTCAATTATGGATCCAATTGCAGGACCGAGGCTGTCTCCAACAGCTACATTACTCGTGTCTTACTTTTTAAATTTTTTTAGCAAAAAGTACAAAGCTACAGCCCAAATGTACAGATTGAAAAGATGTACAAATTACATTAAAAACAAAAACAACCCACAAACAACTGAGCTGATAGTAAAAAACAAACCTGCATTTGTGACCGAGGTCAACTCGTTTTATTTAATCTTTCTTTTAAAACTGTGAGATATAGGGAAAAATAACTCTGCATAATTTATACAGTAATTTGCCTTCTGATTTGTTGACCACTTTGGATGACGGTCTGACAAACGCACAGCGTTCGCGAATCGGTAGCATTTAGCGACCCCTAAAACTCTGGCGGAGCTCAGGGGCCTGCTGTCATTTCTTTTACTTCACGTTTGCTTTCAAGGAATGTCCGTGCTTGACATCAGGTTACTTTTTGTTCTGGTTTCTGATGTTTCTGGAGTTAATACACAGTCTAATGAAGTTGTACGCTCTAGAAAAGTTCCTTCAATGCCCTTTACTTCTTAAACTACACATGTACATATATATATATGAATATATATATATTTAATTTCCAGTTGGGAGAAAATCCTCATCTGCCTTAAAGCTAAGATTCCAGTTGCGGTCCCCTGCAGCCCAACGTCCTCCACTTAATGGTCGAATTGCCTACCCTCTCCACAGCGAGAAAAAGACCCATGTAGTCATCTCTTCCTATGACCCACAGTTGGATCTATGTCTTGTCAAAAGCGTTTGAATCCTTAAAAATTTCCCTAATCAAAAAGCTAATAATCATTCCAGGTAATGGTGAACAATCTTCATAGTCAACTCCTACAGAGGACATAAGCGTTAAAACCCAAAGAAAATGCAGAGTACTGGCCCAAAGAAGCATCCATCTCTCCGTTCAAGACACAAGAGGCAAAGTTACAAAAGTAAAAGGTTTGATCCAGGAATAACCAATATCCAGTTTTAATTCTTCCCCAGAAAGGCCACAATTATCCATTAAGGCTCCCCCCAAAAAACGTAAAAATCCCAGAAGTAAAGAAAAAAGTCCAACCAGACTGCTAAAGGCCACTTGAAGATACAAGAATCTAGTAATAGCTGCCCAAGTGCGGCGATACGTGGGCGTTGGGATGGCGAGGGACATTGGGGTTTGGATAAATGCTTCCTGCAGGGGAGGTCCAATAAGGTGAGGCTGCTCCAAAGAAACTGGACGATGTGACAGGCATAGAAGAAGGGTGTGGGGGTACAAAGTTCACCTTCTGCTGATGGGCATGGTAAGACGGCATGTAGGAGAGATCTGACGGATACTTGTACATTGTCGATTCGGTGGGATGAGGCTGAAGAGCCTGGGCGATGCCATGAAAGTCAAATTTGTAGGCATACCTTTTGCCATGCACTTTGGTCATAATGTTCTTGTCATAGTAATATCGGAGGGCTCGGCTCAGCTTGTCGTAATTCATGTTGGGCTTGCTTTTGCGTTCTCCCCAGCGCCGTGCCACTTCATCAGGGTCCGTCATCTTGAACTCCCCATTGGTCCCTTCCCACGTGATACAGCTGGCATTGGAACTGTCCGACAGCAGCTCGAGGAGGAACTGCCACAGTTGGATCTGCCCGCTCCCTAGGAGAAGCAAGCCAAAGAGGAAAGGAAATGACATTGTGTTTCCTGCTTAAAAGCAAAGACAAAGGCAGGAAACAGAAGGACTATCTCGATCTTTACTGGGAACTGCTCCTTCAAGCCTTAGAAAGTCTTACGCAGGAATGGATAAACTGTTCCCAGCAAACAAGTTAGTCAATCCTTTGTTCTGTTCATGAGTTTGAGGTCAGATTAGATTTCATAATGGTCGCCTTTGGCCTTAAAATCTTCAGGCTATTCATAAAGAGGTTTTTTTCCCGAGCATACCGTTCTGCAAAATCTTTCACTGAATAGTTAACACAGTATATTTCAACTCCTAATTGCTTACTGTTTACCGTGGATATTGTTTTGGATACCTACAGTTTTCTTTGCAGCTGGTGATCTGAGTTACGTGAGGTTATTTCTTCCCCAGACTAGATGACTCCTGGTTTTAATCGGTGTGGTTACACCAGTAGTAAAGAGCCTTAGGAGGATGTTGCCTTACAAGCATTCAATGTATTCAAGTTTGTTTAGTTCAAGCAAGATTTACTCCAGGCCTTATTCCTCAAAGGCAGGGGTTGTTTTCTGCAGATGGCCTCCTAGGGACAGTTACTAAGCTGTGAGTTTTAGAGATGTTTTGTGCCTTCCGTTCAGCTAATCCATCGGGGAGTGAAAAACTGACCTGAACTGCAAATCTGAGAGACCAGCACTTAAGTCCCCTATAAAACTCTTCTTAGGGAATGCTGGGGTTTGGGTATGAACATTCAGGGTGCTGATTTTGCCCTGCCAAAGATGATGTTGCACCACTTTCCTCACTTCTCTGTACGGAATTTTGCAAAAGTGCTTGTGAAAGCTGCTGAGGTTCTGCTAGGACTGCTCTCACAGCCTACCCCAGTGTTGGAGGACAACAGCTACTCATCCAGGACAGACTGGATGACATGTCCTGGACATCCAGAGGAAAACTAACCCCTTTGATAATGGTGCTCTGAAGTTTAAAGATGAACTCACCTGGATTGGCAAGACGGCTACTAGTGGGCCCCAGGATTTGATAGGGATCTAAAAAAAAAAAAAAACACCAACAAAAGCTATTTTAAAAAGTGCTTCATCCAAAAGAAACAGCAGCTCGTTATTGTTTATTCTAGAAACCAGTTCAAAATTTCACTTTCTTTCTTTACCCATACTGCCTCTTCTCCTAGGGCCTGGAACAGACTTGACGTGTTCCTTATTTCTTTTTTAGCAACCAACCACCAATTACTCTGGAATCCGAAATGGCACGCTGATCCTGGCATTGGTTTCAGACTTGCCTGCTTTCAAAGACTGTAATCTCTTTGGACATACCCTGCACTTATGCGTCAACGAGAACACACGAAATGTGGAAAAAGGAGTGTGGGATAGTAGAGCGGTATCAAATCAGGAGCATATAGATTTCTCCCAGTAAAAAGAGCAGGACAGCAGATGAGATTTTCAACTTTGCTTGTTAGGAGCCCAGCTTGCTTCCCTCTGAGGTCAATGAAATGTTCGCCCAACTCTCCCCTACTGAAGCAAGCAGCACGTTAGACAAATGGGAGTAACAGGAGTTCTGTCGCTGGCTCCAATGAGGCTGAGTGTTTCTGAAAACCCCACAGCGCATTTATTAGGAATGAATTCCTTCCCTTTTTGTGGGGCCTCCTCAGCCCTAATCTCTGCACTTCTCCTTTGCTTCTCTCTGGTTTTGGTGATTTGGATCTATAGCATTTGCTCGTGGATTGAATCAATGCCAAAAGAACCAACCCCCTAAAAAAAAAAAAAGAAAAAAAAAAAAAGGATAGAAAGCAGCTGTGCAAAGCAGAGAAGGTGGTATTTAGCTTTTCAAAGGCCCCTTGGGAATCCAGCAGGAAACACTACTGCTTGCTGCCCAACAGGGTTTGCTTTTCTTATTTGGTTTTCTTTGACGCAGGGAAAGCCCTGTCGGTTCTGTTTGGAGACACTTGCACCGCGCATGGCCGCGTGTCGTGTCGCGGCGCTGCAAAAGGAGATGCCACGGGGGCCCCGCGTGTGGCTTCGCCGAAAGAAGGATGTTTCTTTGGAATGGGCAAGGACAAGGCAGTGAAAGAGAAACGGTTTGGAACGATTGCTGTCACCGCTCGGTCACAGTTGACGCGTTATTCTGAGACTTCCCCGTAAGGCTCTGCCTGCTTGTCCTGTGCCCACAGCTAGAGCTGCTCGACACATTTGTTCACCCAATCTAGCACAAATCTAATTACTCAGCAAACGCAGCAGGGACAAAATCACCAGTTACCTGGCTGGGGCCGTTGCTGTTCTGTTGTCTTATTCACATTTTGCGTCCCTGCGACAGGAGGGCCTGTAAAAACGGAGAAAGACCTTATATGTACTGGAAGAGAAGAGGAGGAATGAACAGAGAACAAGACAAGTACAAGGCACACAAAACAGGAAAAACAACGGCTGGGATGGGGAAAGTTTTCTAATCCTACAAGCTGATAGTTTTAAAATGGCACTATAAAATTAGGAGATTTCACTAGAAATCAAAAATTTCAGTGTAAAATGAAAATATGCAGATGAGGCACGAACAAAATGATGCAGGCACTTTATTAATTTTCTGTCTTTTATCATAACTTAACGTCCATTCTAGTTTACATCCATGTATCGAACAGAAAATCAGATTTTTTTTAAAATGTATAAATTCTGACCTTCTTTCACGTTGGAACTTTTGTCAATATGTTTTTGGAAACGAGACTTCTTTATTTAAACCAACCTTTTTACGCCAAAAAAAGCTTTGGTCTTATCAAATCACACACTTTGTTGGAAATATCATGGCCATTCCTATAAACCCCTTCAATATTAACATCCGTTCCTCCTCTTCATAGCATTTCTCTTAAGAGAAAACTCTAACTCAAAGGAAAGCCTTCACATTTAGCGTGCGCATGGCTCTGAAAGCCGCAAAGCAAAGGAAGTGTAATCTGACAGCCAGGTTCTGCCACATTTATTTGCACCCAGTAGTATCTTATTGGGAGTCAAACGCGCTCATCGGGCGCTGCTCCACAGGGATATTCCCCAGCAGGGGAAGCAAAAGGCTCAGAACCAGCTGGTTACAACTAAAACACAGTCTTTAGGGACAGGGGACCGATATTTCTAACGAAATGTCACCCAGAGGGTACTGTGAATTCAGAGACACTGTGGAAGCAGTAAGGAACAAGAGTAGTTGTGTGAGCAGGGCTCATGCAGCAGGGGCCCTGGCTGCCTGCTAGACTTTGCGCAGAATCTTACTTTCTGAAAAGCATTAAGAAACTCAGAATCTGCCCAAGCTCTCTACATCTGTCCCTAAAAAAACCACACCGGACTACGTGCAGGTGGTTAACATGGAGTCTGCGTTTGTACGGGGGATCTGCTTCTGGCCCCTTAATCAAATCCTGAAAGTATTAGAGGTTTATGCTGTCATCTTCAATACACGATTCAATAACAGGAGTATTTGTGTCAATTTTTATTTATTTTCATAATGTAATTCTAGCTCTTATCTTACTATCCCCAAATTCTCCACCGTTCTGATGCTCATAGCACGAGCCGGCCGTGCCCGTCTTCTCCCCCAGTCTCATTTTGACCCTCTGTTGCAGAATTTGTGATTCCCATTGGGACGACTTACTTTTGGTAAGGCCAGAATTCATATTACTGCCCCATCCTGTTCTCCTGACTGCATCATAGGAGGGATCTAATGACAAAAGACAACAGGCACAGAGGGGTTGAAATCAACTCTTCCCAAAAAAAACAACCTTGCAAGAATCTTGCTTTGTATCTTGGTCCTAACTGGCTTGGTATTATGCAGATCTATTATTTTTCCTCTCCCAAATCTCCTGTGCTCCCTCGGCCGCCTCGCAAAGGCAATGGGCTGTAAATACTGTTGTATTTATATGTATTTATATGTATATATAATATACAATATATAATATATGTATAGTATTTATATGTATTTATAACGGGCTGTTATGGGACTAGTTGTCTGGGCAAGACTCGAGCCTGATACCTTCTGATCACGAAATATAGTCATTGCACTCAATGGAGTTCAGAGTGCGACTCCTCCCATCCAAAAGGAGACTCCCTTTCTCTTATCCCGAGACGACAGAGGACCACTGGTGGAAAAGGAGGATGAGACAAACCCTTTCGGGATTTCACAGAAAATAAATGGCGAATTTAAAGCCCAGGGAGGCCAAGGACTCGACACGCATAATAAGGAAGGTATTTTAAGGAGAGGTAAAAGGGGGAAAAAACATCCTCCCAAGCAAAACTCAAAATGCACCTCTGACCCTGCCGCTGGAAAGGAGTGAGCAGTGCCTCCTGCCCCGTCGGGCTGCACGGCGCAGCGGGGCTGCGCAGCTCCCTGCGGAAACATCCCAGGCACTTGCACATTCCTCCCGGCGCTGGGAAAGCCGCTGCAGCTTTGAAATTACAGCCTTCTAGTTATTGGCATGAAAAGGAAAACAGAGAAGGGATGGGAGAGGGAAGGGGAGGGAAGAGAGGGAGAAAAAAGAGGAGGAGGGAAGAGAAGGGAATGGGGGAAAACAGAGCTCATGTAATCTGCCTGGTTTTATTTTTATTTTACTTATTTTATTTTCCCTTTTTACTCGAAACCGCAAAGCCCGCTGCAAATAGATCAGACTGAAAAACAAACGGCGACGGTTTTCAGCCTGGTACAAAGAGTGGGACGGGACATCTCTGGAAGAGGGAGGTGGCAGCCCCAGCCACGCTGTCTCCTGACGGGAGCCCTGTCCCCGCTCCCGTGGCCGGGCAAGGAGCGGCAGGGCTGGAAAGCGGCTCGCAGTGTCCCCAAGCTCGGTTCTCAGCAGCTGTCATTGTTTTAAATAACCTGCTGGTTGCGTTTCCCTGGCTGGAAACCCGTGGTGCAAATCCTAACTTCATCCAGGCTGCTGCGCTATCAGTGCCTGAAATCAGGAGAGCAGCGATGAGGTCTGAAGTCACCACTGGCTTTTCCCATGTCCTCTTTGCAGCCAGTCTCTGACTTTCATTTCTCCCCCGGGATATCCTTCAGAAGTATTACGACTAGAGCTATTAGAGCAATGTTTTGGGAAATATTTTTCAAAATATTCGAGTTCTGCATTGAGAAAGGCGAAACCTCCGAGATTTCCACCGATGGAGATGCTAATGGACATTTTGGTTAGCTCAGTCAGAAAGAGTTTTGCCACTGTGTAATTTTAATGGAAATGTTACTTACATGGTGATCCTGTTAAAACAAAAGGTGGCAATTAATTCTCCAACGGAAGAATTCTTTTCAAATTAGGAAAAAAATTCCTTTCCAAAAAGCAGCGGAACTCATTGAGTATTTTCAATTTTCTCCGATTCTTTTGGCTCAGATAATTGACTGAAGTGAATCAACTGCTACAAATGGGCTGGATGCATCAGCGTGTTTTGAGTAAACAAATATGCCATCAGCTGGATAGATGATCCTCCTTCTCCTCTTCCTCCAGATGGAGAAACTTTGTGACAGAGGAGGAGCCTGCTTTGCTCACAGTGTCACAGAAAGAGGGGAAAATGCATCTCCTGAGGGATTTTTTTAACCAGCAAGTGACACTATTACAATCAGACGTGCTGAGCAGGCATGCATTGCCAGGGCTTCTTGGGCTTTACAGGATCAAGACGTGGTTCTCCAGCTAAATTTGGCTAAGCCTGGTCAAA
This sequence comes from Chionis minor, assembly GCA_013398295.1. Taxonomy (NCBI): domain Eukaryota; kingdom Metazoa; phylum Chordata; class Aves; order Charadriiformes; family Chionidae; genus Chionis; species Chionis minor. The sequence continues at coordinate 150,272 of VZSF01000828.1, read as the reverse complement.
ATTATAATTCAAAACCTCTCAGAATGGGTTTCCTTGTAGCGTACGTTTTAGGTTGCAAAATGCCAGCTTGGAAGAACGATGTCCATGTGATTCCGCCCAGCTTTAATCCAGGTTTAGTGCTCCTCAGATGTGTCCCTTTGCCTCATTTTCCCGATATCGCACAGATTATGGAGTAAAGTGTGGGGATATATAGGGGCATATATATGCATTTGTGGTGTTAGGCTGAGATGTGGCTCTGAGTGTGACCAGTAAGAAGGGTTAAACCATAGTTAGCCATAAAGGGGTTGCTTTTGAAGTGTGTTCACTCAGCTAGAGCAAGTTTCCAACTCCTCTCCCTCTCGAAAAGAAAAAAAAAAAAAAAAAAAAAAAGAAAAGCACAAATCCACTAAGCTATTTTTGTTTTGTTTTCACAAAAATCCGTGCAACGTGAAAGAACCGCACCAGCCCTCCCGGCTTCCAGGCCCAGACTCTAAAGCTGAACGTGTTTAAAACAAAATGGAAAAGGCAGAGCCAGGGAACCTATCCAGAGACTCGAGTTTCTGCAAAAACAATATCGTTCCCAGGACCTGACGCTCAGTGGCTCAAAGAGATCCTACAGAACTCCAGCCAGACGGTTAGTTACAGGGAGAGTCTTATCTGTCATTAAAACCACTTGGATTTTACACCAAAACTTGCCGCGCTATGGAAATTCAATTAAAAGGCTTGGACTGAGGTCTTCTGGTGTAAATCAGCAAATAGCTACAGTGAAGTTTGGGGCAAAATTCTACCAGCTAAGGATCAGGTCCCCAAGTCTGTTTTAGACTTAAAAGGCCCAGCGGAACAACAGTCCTATGACAAATGTGTGTTCAATACAAAATGGAATTAAAGAGCAGAAAATAAATCATAGATGCTTTCAAGAAATGTCATTCTGCAGCTGTCTGGTTTATATCCAGAAATTCCCCAGAATGAATGCATAGTATATTATGAGGAAGGTAAGGGATATTAATAATGCTTTGCACTTTCACAGCACCTTTCAACTAAGGATCTCAAGGCTTTGCAAACATTCACACTCACAGCGCGCCTGGGAAGAAGGTTAAGTATAATTTTATTTATTTACACGCATAAATGCACTTTCCGCAGGCTTTAGCTGCCTTTTCCAGATGAAGTGGCTTTCCCAGAAATAAGGCTGTGTGGAACAGGCTGCGTAGCATCGGCCTCTGGACGCTTTCTAACCTTGGTCTACACTTTCTCACCCCAAATCTCCCTCCTACCTCGCCACCCTCTGTGCTGTTTGGACATTCTCATCCTCCGCTGCGCAACTCCCGTTTCAAAGTATTGATTCTTCTGGAATTAGATGTAAATCAGAAATGACGCAGTAGTGAAACAGCCCGCTAGGCCATGCGGAAGATTGAGAAAAGGCTTAGAACGGGGCAAAATTAGCAAGATCAAGACTGGGCATGAGGAAAGCTGTCCTGTAAAGCTCAAGAGAGGAGCTAAATCATCCAAACCGCTGCAGTTTCTTCTTGCCTGACTGTCTGGTGAAAGGAAGGACGGAGTGGATGCGGGGAAGCAACTAAGGAGCGTTCCCAGGGGATGGCCGGGTTGAGACTGTGGGACGCGGCGGCGGAGAAGGGTTGCAGGCTGGGCTGTGTAAGCGTAGGAGGTTTGGCGTTGCCCCCTCGGGAAGATAAGGCAGGCTCCACCGACCCACCAGCCCACCTTTACAGAGAGATCCCCCCCCGGCATCTCACAGCTTGAGTGCTACTTTGCTCCTGTTGCTCTGGAAGGGGTTTAGTCTAAACAGACTAAGGGGCTGGGGGCAGACGGAGAGACGCGCACCGACTCATTTTCCCTAGGAAACCGGGCTTAAAATCCCCAAGCAGATTTTCACATCACGGCGAAGACCATCCCAGATGCCTAGGCAAGTCCTTTCAGCTTGAACGCAGTCCAACGAACAAGCCATTAGGGAATCTGTGTTTAAGATATGATGTATTAGAGAGCAAACCCTCTCTGATAAGCTTTAAAAAGTTCTTAAATTTTTGGTTTTTTTTAAAGGGTGTTTTATAAATCTGAGAGCTTGGGACAGAGGGGAGAAGCAAGGGGGGGGGATTTCAGGCGAACAATAGGCTCACAGTCCCTGTGCTTCCTGAGCTGCTCGGCAAGTGCTGACAGCCCCTTCATCCTGCTCTCTCCGTAGGAGCTTTTCCAGCCAAACCAGATTCAGGCGCTGTTTTGTGCTACCAGCCTCGATAAGGCTTTCCAGGAGAATAATGGGCACCGGGCTGGTAATATCCTCATTTTTCAGGCCTTTTTGTTCTACGATAGATACAGCGGGGCCGGGTCATTTATGGACTAAATGCTCTATAGGCACTATAAGGGAATCTTATTTGAGATGCCGTCTACGCTGGCATAGTGCCCTTAATTGCGAGCAAGGCTGGGAAGGAATAGCATGGGATATTTATCGAATCCACGGCATCACTGGCAGCAGCGGCAGCTCTTTTCCAGCCAGGCACTGTCTGCTTGGGCTCACCATCAAGGGGCAGAGTGTCTGGCCCGAAAATGAGGGGCCCCTCTGTCAGGCCTGTGGGCACCGTCATGCCTGGGTGAACTTCTGTAGAAGGTGTCTGGGGAAACACACGTGCAGCAAAGCCGTGGCCGCATCCAGATTCCCCAGCGTGGCAGGCGCTAAGCGATAGAAAAAGCCCACCCCTCTCTGCCTACCCAAGCCGATACCTCCAAGATTAGGCAGCCAAAGGGTGGGAAGTGGCTTGTCCTAAGTCACAGGGACAAAGCCAGGAAGAAAATAGAGGTGAGTTTCCCAAGTCTCAGCGAGTTGTTTGACCGCTTACTCACACTGCCTCCACCGCCCTCTGAAACGCACCGGCAGCCTCTGACCCGTCTGCCTTGCTGACTCAGATGAATAGTACGACCAGTAACGGTTCAGTCTTCTGTTGGATTCCTCGCCACGGCGTCTTGGGGTGCTTTACAAAGAAAAGCTGAACGACCTCAGTTCACACGACAAAACCCACCCCCAGACCTGAAATACAGAAGGAACCACTCCTGAACACCAGTTCTCACTTGGTTAGGGAGCACAGGCGCTCCCTGTTTCCAGGCTCCGTATTTCCAGGCGGGACTTGCCCTTACAGATTTCAGTGAAGCAAATCAGGGGCAGGAGAAGGCTGCAAATTCGAAGCGGGCTGTGGGATCCATGGGCTTCTCCATGCAGAACACGGTCTGGTTTTTGCAAGGAGTTCTTCTGCTTTGGTAGGAAGAAAGGATCCTGGCTTGGTGGCTGGTATTTAAATTAGGTTCTCTAAATGGGGAAAGCAGAACCAGGTGTCCTAAGGGATCCAGACTTGTGATTAATCTAAGTGGTCACTTGGGGTCTATTTTGCGGCAACTACTTTATAGGGAGAGAGAGACAGGAGGGCACAGGACCTCACCGCTTTTCCTCCCAAGGCGAGGTTGTGTGTGGTGGCACTATTCTGGTATCTTGGAAAAGTCCCAACGTAGGCGCATGGGAACAAAAACCACTCCTGCTGCAAACCCAACATGTAAGCAAGGTCTGCCAAGCTGCTGAGCGTCCAGCCCTCACACTCCAGTCATTTAACCTCCTGGAGATCGCATTGAAGAGGTGGGGTTGTGTTTAAAGCCAGTTGGAGAGGAGAAACCTAGACTGTGGGTTTCTGGAGGGCCAAGGAAGCCAAAAACACCTCCAACTCCTCCTAGAAACATTAGATGCATTGTTTTAAACGATGGCAGCGAACATTAAGGTTGTAGAGTCGGTGAGGTTCTTCCCAGGCCCGCTCTGGCTCCAAGTATATGTACTAAAAGCTCAATACATACAGTGCAAAACCTTACAATGTCGGCAGCAAGAGATCTGCTCAGAGGCAGTTTTCCTCAGCACAAAGCTGTGAAGGCCCTGGATGCTGTCGTTGGTCTGTCGGAGGTTGGAGAGCGTACGGCAGAGTTGGCGGAACAGGACGAGAAAGCAGAGCCGAGTATGAGGAGACCCTCTGGCCTTTTCAAATGGCCACAAGAAGTGGCTCGTGCAAGTCAGGAATTGGCTTCCCTAAATAGCCCTATAGCACACCCACAGGTGCCACTTACATGTGTGTCATAACTCTGTACACTGAGGTCTCGAAAACTCACCCATGGTGTCATTTATTTTGCAATGAATGACTTTTCAATTTACTATTTCTGCTAATTAAAACAATTAATTAGCCTGTATGTCATATGTCATTCACAGCCAGTATTACTATTACCGTTCTTATGATCACATAAGACTTTCCAGTGCCTTCAAGCACCAAACTTAATAATTGCTGCTTCGAGACCACAATGTCCTGCTCCGGGCGCTGAAGAATCACCAGTACAGGGATCATACGCGGAATTAAGTAACTCTAAGTCTGTCCACTAAGAGGAAGCCACTAGCTGAGCGCAGAATAATTCCAAAATAACGTCTACATTATCAGATTATTTGATTATTTCACAAAAACATCTGTTGTTGGATTCACCTGTTTTACACGTAAGAAACTGACATGAGGAGCAAAGCCCAGGTTTGGAATAACACCGGGTTTTGATCCGAAGTCAACACAAACCAAGGGAGAAGGGACTGGCTGCTGGATTTACATCAGAAATCTGCCGCAAAGCCTGGACATGAAGAACAGGTTTAACTTGGGGAATCTCTGAAAGTAGCTGAGAGCCTGGTTACGCATTGCTATCCTTACGGAAACACAGACCAGAGCGATCGAACCTTTCTTACTTAACTCCTACTCTAGATCCAGTGTTGGATTAAAGTACCATGGCTGAAGCCCACTCATTTCCAGCATCAAGCACGATCGGAAGCTTAACAGAGCACACGCATGGAAGTAGGAGGCAGGATTTTCAAAGGGGACTCATTCAACTTGAACAGACGTGGGCAGGGACCTTCTGAAGCAGGACATTCCGACTTGAGATCTGCGCTCTCTCTCCCTCATGACACTTATCCTGGCAGGGTGGCACGGAGGAGCTCCCACACGCTGCGGCTCTAGAGCCTGGAGCTCTGCTCCCCCACTCGGAGGAGGGCCCTGGCCTCCAAAATTTGGAGTCGCTCCCTGTTTGCTTTGAGCCATAGGCGACAGCCCCCAGTTGTGCGAGCGTGGCTAGAAAAACATCCCAGAGCCGTGCAGCGGTGGAACTTCCTGATTCACATCTGAGCTACCCTGTGCAACGCTTACAAAGACACATTATGAAGAAAAGGAGGAAGTAATGAGATTTTTTTTTTTTTTTTTTGGTGGTGGTGGTGCTTTTTTTAAGATCAGCAGCAGAGGTCCCAGTGCACAGTGCATGAAGAAGTACGTGTCCTAAGAATCCCTCCCAGAGCCAGCTTTGAAAAGTAGTGACTTTCCAGCCACCGTACGCATTACGGAGCTACGCCGGGCTGCAGAAGGGAACAGCCACATGCAGACAGACACGCTGCCAGGCAAAAATACAGACACACAATCGCGTATTCCAAGCGCCCGTCTCTACACATTCATCCAAGACACGCATACAATGCGCAGGTTTTACCCCCCCCAGCGCACAGGGAGGGTAAAACCAACGGGGTTAACGTGCTTGCAGTTTGCACTTATTGTAAAAACACCCAAATGCAGAAGTAAAGAAAAAAAGAAACGCATATTCATGGAGAAAAAAAAGCCAGACGCAGCAATACAGGCGTAAGAGAAAAGGGAAGGGACGATGCGCAGGCGCAGATGTGGCCGCCAGCGTTTTTTACAGCATTTGCCCATTTAACTCATTATCAGGAAACAAATTTTCTCTTGTCTTAGGAAACAGCCAAAGCCACGCCAGGAGCCTTTCACGGGAGGGATTGCCCCCCAGCAAACATGTAACCCCCCCCCCAACATGTGCAATAACATGGCTTGCAGTGCACCCTAGGCAAAAAAATAATAGCCCTTTTGCTGGGAGAAAAGGAAGGATAATGGTTACTTAGAAAGTGCTCCAGACAAGCTGTCAGGTTGAATTCAGAGAACTGGAGTCTACTCTGGGACAGCGCTGGCTCAGGGTGATCCCTTGTGAGTTGGGTTTCCTGCCTGCTACAGCTTAAAGACAACGATTCTTTGTTTCCAGTTTTTCTGGTGAAAAAACACACGCCTGCCTCTGAAGAGGGTCAGGGAGAAAGCAGACAAAACACTAACTCTGGAATTTCAAAGGAAAACAATTAAAAAAAAAAAAAAAAAGAAAGAAAAAAGAAAAATCCAAGAGCGCGAGCTACTGTCTCTCCTGAAATCATAAATCCCTGGTTTGGCCACACAGTCGCAATAAGAGAAGCACCAAAAAAGCCTCCCCTTTTTCTGCTGCGGAGCTAAAAATGGGATATTTCATCACCAGGCACACAAATATCACCGACAAATGTTTTTAGCATGTACAGACAATTAAGAGGGCATAAAGCTGCAACTGCTTTTTCTCCAACATGACTAAGACTGGAGGGTTTATAACCTTTGCTGTGAACAAGGGGCCTTGCTGACACGCTGGAGAGAAGAGTTTACTGAAGCTGGTCAATATTTTTCACAAGACAACCTTTTAGACCTGAAAAATGGCCTTTTCAAGAGAAGAATTTTATGCAGGAATTTGAGACTATTTTCCTGTGGGAACCGTGCTTATGCAATCAAGCTGCCTGGGGTCTCTTTGCCCCTCTCTCTCCGGTCCCCAAAACCTTTTGAACCCATCACCCCAAATTGTTACTGAATTTGACAAGCGGGAGAGATGAATTTTAAAGAGTTTCTACCAATCGAAAGGGAACTGCTGGGGAAAGAGGAGAGAGATTGCGGCCCTGATGGCAAGAAAAGCAGCTGCCCGGACTCCCATTTTGTGAGGTACCAGGGAATCTGCGCGAGAGAGATCTTATTAATGCTCCAGGGACACTCCTCCTTCGGGGCTCACGATGAACATGGGTACAAACCCATGGGAAACCACGCTGTGGGAGGTTTCAGAGCTCCCTGATTTGTTTACCTCCTTAAATTTGCCAACAAGCGAGCGAAACATACAAGCAAACACTCCTTATACCCAAACATCCTTATTGTTCACACAAACACTTTTATAATGCAAACATAAACATGTTGTAGCCACAGATCAAATCCTTGAAATTCATCTCCTACATCCATATTCACGTATTCACGTACAAATTTCTTCCTTCTTTGAAAATGCAGGGAACACATCAGTTTTTCCTGTGTTCTGCTTGAATTTAGGTCGGATTTATGAGGCTTTGGGCTAGTGCTGGTTTACCACTATTCTAAGCTACGTGTCTTGCCTGAAGCTGAGCCTGCCGTACACAGAGGACAGTGCTGGAGGATGAAGACCCAAGATGAGTCCAGCTTTTTAACCAAGATCATCCATAACATGTACTCCAGAAGCAACATACCAACACCAGACACTCCTACGTGCCCTGTTTTGGGCACGTGCAATTTTATACATCAACACGTCACGATTCTCCCTCTTCGGAAACTGCCAGCACTATCCTGCTAAGAGATCCGTCCCCCGGTTCAAATCCTGCACAGCATTTTGGCTTGTATATTAAACACGTGAGTTATGCAATCCCCAACGCACTTAAAAGCAAATGTGGACTTTAAAAATGTGTTGGACTGAGGCCAGAGCGCTCACAACCATGCGCGACACGGCCCTTTGGCCTCCTAAATGTTGTTGTATGTGAATATACTTTCCATTTCCCTATGGAAGCCTAATTAAATGACACCATTCCGATGGTGGAACACCATTCATGGTGTTCCAATTTAAAACCTCCATGGACTTGGGGAGACAATGTGGTTTCAGGTTCTTCTCCCACGTCTCCAGTACCTACAGTAGGTCAGTCATTGCTCCAAAGTCAGGGAAAACGAAACAGACCGTCTCTCCAGTGGAGCGCTGGGAGCGGGGCACAAATCTTTCCATCCAGCAAGGCGAGCAACCGCGTTTCGTTTTCCAGAGAATTGCTCTCTAGCCAAAAAATACTGGTGATTTTCATTAGAGCAATTTATTTCTCAAAGGCAGCTGAAGACAATTTGTACCAATGACGCTAAATACCATACTTTTGAGTGTTTATGAGGCCGAGAAGCAAAGAAGGGCAGGCAACAAGAGTCCTTTGAACACGACGAGGTTTCTACCTGTCTGATCTGAGAACAAAACGCACGCGCTTTGTGCACCAGCTGCCTAAAGTTGCAGTATCTGTTTCTGCTATGAAAGCAGCTGGACTCCCCTAAAGCAGTGCTCCAGGTTCTTCTGCGTGCAGAGCCGGCGCTGCAGGAGAGAAGTGAGAGGGCAGAAAATAGAAGGGAAAAAGGGAGTAAAAGTCTGCAGCTGCAGCCAGCCAAGGCAGTTCTGCCTCCGGAGCCGTGGAACGAAATCCAGCGTTGTCGCCCGGGCCACGGGTCAAGCGGTGCCCTGCGCTCCCGCGGTGACACCGAGCGTGTCCTGCTGTGTCTCGGACCACCTCGGGAGAGAGCAGAGCCCGGCGCTGCATCTGAAAGGTCCACGTCTGGCTGTGTGGCCACTGTAGGTTTTTTTTGCCACCTAAATTCTTTTTTATGTGGGGTTGGAATACAATATACAAAGCATAGCATAAGCATCGGCAAACAGCCTGTATTTCTCACTGGAATTTGCACAAGCAAGTTATTTGCATTAGCTATGTGATCATAGAGAACGTGCAAGAAAAATTACAGGAGGAGTGAAGAAAATAGTATTTTTTTCTTTTCTCTGACATGTATTGCACTATTTCGCTACGTCCTCCTGGCTTTTGAATCCTCAAGGGGAGGCGGTTAGAAAAATGTGTTTGCTTTTATTCACAGGCGCAGAGGGAAGAAATAGTTACAGGATTAGTAGGTTCAAGATGCTGTAACATAAAGAAAAATGTTTCATCTTTCGAGAAGATAAGGAGACCAGAAAACACTTATAAAAAATTGTTATTTTTAACCTGAAATTCCTTTCCCAAAAGAATATCCTCATCTCGAAGCAAGCCCATTAAAAAGCCTTAAAAGGAAGCGAGGAAAATCTTGTTGCCTAACGGACTGGACCCAGGCTGAGGAATTCCAAGCCCAGTTTTACATCCATCACGAGTTTCTTCTGTGATATTGGACAAGACACTTCACTTTGCTCCCCCAATTCCTTATCTGTCAGCCTGTCATGTTCACGTGTCTCTTATCCTGCCATCTTCTCTCAAAACTAGTGTTTGGAGCAGAAGTCAGCTCCTACAGGCTGAAGTGTGTCGGTTTATCCTATAACAGTATCCAGACATCAAGCGAATGCAGAGGAAATTTATGCAACGTAGGAAGAAATGGAAGAGGAATAGATGGGATTTCAACGTTTCTATGCTAGTTCTTGATTTTTATTTGCCTATCCCACGGGTGTTTTTAGTCCTTTATTGACACATGATGAAAGTACCATGTAAAGTTAAAAACGCCTAGCTGACAGAAATCAAATGCAAACTTCTGTCAGCTGCACTAAAGAAACACACTTGAGGGCAGTAAAAATGGAGGGGGAGGAACATTTTTTTTCCCTCAAATTTCTTTCTGCCTGAGTGACTCTAGGCCCGACTCGCAAAGAGAAAGGGTATAAAAAATTCAGGGGAGTGCAATTTTACCCAGAGCGTTTCTCTTTAATGAAAAAAAAAAAAAAAAAATCGCAGCTTTCTTCCCTTTATTTTTAGCAACCACCTGGCCTGAGACAGAAAGAGCACGGGCTTGGATGTGCATGTGTGTTTATGGGGGAAATTGTGGGGGAACACGTGCGTGTGTGCCTGCTTTATTCAAATAGGAGCAAGCCTTTGATTAATTTTAAATAGATGACTGTTAGCATGGAAGCAGTCAGTCACAGAAAAGCCTGAATGGCTTTGTCTCTGCAGTGTACCATGTTTTATCAACTAGTGCCTGTCTCATAGAGAACGGCATGCCAGGGAGCAGACAGCTCGAGCAGATAGTTATATGCTGGACAAAAGAAGCTGCTGTAAAAACCAGCACTGATACCGTGTCCGGGGTCCAAGACAGATGTTGGAGACAAAATACAGCGTGGTGCAACCAGAAGGGAGTGCTGGCTCTGAGAGCAGTGCTGGTCAATGAAGCAGCCAGACACACCACGCAGAACCTTGTTAAAGGTGTGATCTCAGTTTGCTTTGGGTGAAATGGGGGTTTTTCTCTCTCTCCCCGTCTCCAGCTGCTTAAATAAAAGACTTTCTGCCTTTCCCTGCTGTTCCTTGAAATGCAAACCTGAAGGCAGGTTCTCCTGAAAAGCACAGAAATGTTTACATAGGAGGTGAGGAAACTGCCTCGGCACGAGGGCAGGCCGCTTCTAGGTGGGGATGACCCAAACTCAAGGCTTCTAGTCCTATGCAGTAATTTATAGAGCACAGGACCAGATTTTGGGGCTTCAACACTCTCTTTGACCTTTAGCAATTCAAGCATCTGACTGTGACTTATGTAGGTAAGGGATGTGCATCATACCCATCCCACCAGCTCTCATAATTTTATCATGACTGAGAATCCATTTTTTCATAAAAAATAAGAATAAGAACTAGGACTGTAGTTGCAGAGGAAAACCTGGAAAGTCTGACTGAAGGATATACAAACAACTCAAAAGCCTGAATGAGCCCCAAGTGTGTTACTAACTTTCAAACTTCAAGGTTTCTAAGCTCTATCTACATGATCAGAATTGCTAATAGATTAAAAATTTGAGGTTATTTGAAAAAGAAAAGCAAAATGTTCCAAAATGAAAGTGTCAAAAACACACACTTGGTCTTCCTCGCTGCTTGAAACTAGCTGACAGATTCATGAATGGTTTTGGAAGACCTGAGTGGCCTTTATTCAGTCATGGAATTTATTGTGAGAAAATTTTATCCTTTCAACTATGCACTTATTCAGAAACAGTGTGTCAGTCCTTCCTATATATCTGAGATTTCCAACTGTTTCACATAAAGAACAGAAAATATGCCATCAATTCAGTAATACACAAGTGTGAAAATGACAGATTTTATGCCACAATGCAGGCTGGACAGGCGGAGACGTGATTTTCAGTGTGGATGGGGCTGCAAATTGTGAATTATTCTATTTTAACCATGCTGTGGGTGCACAGCAGATCAGACCATTTTCATACCAAGGATATTACATAAAAAGAGTAGTTTTAACTCAATCAAAACCATCGTGAGAGCACAGGAAGCCAGAACGTTTATATGCAAAAGACTGACCTTCTTTGGTGGCAAGACGTGAGGAAGCTTCTGTGTGGGATGGAGTGTTGTAGACCAGCAGTGAGCTACCTATAATGAAAAGAAAAGGGGTTATTGCAGTTTCAATGCACTCTGCCAGTGGGAAATCATGCAGGCAGCGAGAAAATGCTATCACTAGGATCTAAAGACCAAATTTTGCAGACAATTAAGCACATTTCCTGTGATGGATATGGAATTCTTTTAAAAGCTTGGTAGCTGCATGTCACACATGCTACTATTTTTCCACTTGCCAACCAAAACACAGGCATTTGCCTCCTTCACTGAGCACCTTGACGTTCTCCGTTGAAAACTGATATAAAGGGGTGATGTTATACAGTATATTTATACAGGTACAATATCTATCACAGCAGAGCCTCTAGAAATTACTGCGGCACAGACTGTATTACAGGATAAGGAAGAGGCTTTTCTCTCTCTAGCCGTGATAGACAAATATCCTGTTTGAGGAACATACAGTAGAAGTGACAAGAATTGCACCGTCAGGATCTGAACATTTTTAGTGTGTCACATGCTTGGTGTTGAGCCAACTGCTGCAAAAATCTCACTGATAATCCAGCATCTCCCACGCTTTGTAGAATTTGAAAGCGGTTTTCCGGGTTCAGAAAGGCCTTTCCATCCAGCCCCACTTGAAAGAAAACTATTCAAGAGGAGTACAAAAAGGAACCCATTGGAAAGGTCTTTGTTTTGCGCAGTCTACAGTGGAAATGTTCTTTTCTAAGCATTTTACTTTGGTTTTCCTGGAAACTCTTCTGGAAATGGAGGGAGAGGCCCCGTGAGCTCTTGGAAGTCAGCATGTAATACACATTTCATGGTTGTCTAGTTGTATATGTTTACTCTACATAATCTTCTAGGCTCACCTTTCCTACGGCTCTTTGAAAAAGTTTCTACTGCATCAGGCGCTGACACTCCTAACAAGGCAGAAACCCCTTCTTCGTCGGAACCAACCATGTGAACCGGAGCAGGGCACCAATCTTCCCACGCGTGGGTACGGATGAGGAGTGCTTTTCCAGACATTTTCTGCTATTCCTACCTACGCAGCCCTCTATTCAGTGAGATTCCATCCCGTTTAAGGTACTTAGTCCTAAGCAGCACGCAGCAAACTGTACAGATTCCTGTATATGCTCTGCTGCCCCTCAGCATCCCCGGATTCTTTGGCAGGGCTAAGAATACCTCTTTTCCAGGTACTGGAATACTAACTGATTAGGATCTTGTGACTAAGCCATGCAGGCTCCGCATTCCTCTAATCCACATGATCCCAAATAACACTGACCTCACTTGCCCCTCAGTAGTATTCACAGAATGTCTCACTTTCCTGTGAGAGCTGAGGATTAGGCAGTTGGCTGCCAGAAGTAAGAGCCATTGCAGGTGCTGCGTCTCGCTGGCTCCGTGTTCCTATGGATTTCTTTTCTGCCCCAAATGCAAACGGAGATAAAGATGTGCACAAGCCAGCACGCACGCGGAGGCAGAAGGTGTGGGAAAACAAAGCCTGCTCGTAGGGAGTGGAGGATGGATGTTACCAGATGCTGCAAGACAGGGAACGTTTCGAAAGACCAGGATGGATAACATGGCAAACTCGGAGGTAAAGAGTTCAAAGGGATCCCAAGGGTACCTTGACTGGGAAAGCTGCAGAGAGCCAAAGCGATTGGCTTAAATATTTTGAGAGATTGGCTGGTCTTTTGGGAGGAATTGCAACAGCTTTGTCCACCTAAGGCATGTTTTCACCGGACGGTTTCTGGCTTTGGCATTTCTTTCTCGAATATCCGTGGGGAAACTCCTGTCCATCCGCCTTCTCCTTTCCGAGGTTATTTGAAGGAGATCCTGAGTGCAGCGCCCAGCCTAGCTTGCCCCCAGCCAGACAGGGAAGTGCAGGGGAATTCAGAAACACAGTTTTCTATGACTAAATAGGCTGCAAATGCCTGGTTGCACTGACGGGCTGAGAAGGTGGGGGTGGGGTGATGAATGGCACTGAACAAGCCTGTCTGATCAACCTATAGCTACTTTACGCTAAAAAATGCAGTCCAAACCACTGGAAAGGGGCGACTCCTCCCCCAGTTTAATTGCTAAAAGTTCTCACCTTTGCCCGACAGTCTGAGGTTTCTGGTGGGAACACCACAGAAAAGGAAATGTGTTTCCTATTAAGGGTTTTCAATGAAGGAGGAAAAGAGAGAAAGCCAGAGACACCCATCAGGGCAGAGAGAAGCAGACAGACAGAGGCCAGGCTGCTCCCTCCCTTACACGTTTTTGGGCAAAACTTTGGCTGTGAAGACTTTTCATTTTGTTCTTATTCCCCCTCACTGGGTCAGTGACACCTTAGATTAAATCATCTCTTTCTGGGAACACTGGTATTATTAATAAAGTGCAGGGCTGTTCTCCCGCAATTAATATTAAACACGTTATCTTACGGTTCCCTCCACCTTTTCCTTTCTTCTTTTATTTCCCTCGCATTAATCAGAGGAAGATGGAAAAGGACTGAAAAAACAGAGCAGGAGAGTGTTTTTCCCATAAAACCTTCCTTTTCACAAGGCGGCTCATCCCTCTGAGATCTTGGTTTCACAATCCTGAAGGCTATTTAACCTGGAGGTCTTTTTTAGCCTCACCTTCTGCAGGCCTTGTGGCCTTCCCTCCACATCTCCTGGTAGAATCAGGAGTTCTGCTGCATTTAGCAGTATAGTTTTGTTTGGCATTAATATACAGCTCGAAACCACAAAGCAGTTTTCTGCTTCTGCTTCTCACCACAGTCTCATTCTTTCCCCTTCAGGCTCTTTTTTGCGTACACACCACACACAACCCACCCCCCATAACTTGAGAGGAAAAGGACGGGAGGTGACAGTTCAGGCTTCTTTTGATGTTCATCCCAAACGTAGCACGAAAACTATCTCCCTTCCCACTGCCCACTGGCTGGCTGGAGAAGATTCACCAGGCAGACTGCGTTTGAAAAAGATACCGGCACAAGTCGGTCAGTCTGCAGTCCGAAGGTGCAGGGGGATGGACAAGAAGAAGAGGTCAAGACAGGGCTTCACAATTTTGGAGAGGAAACTGGAAGTAACACTTAAAGAAAGATAATTTTTTTTGGGGGGGAAGGGGGGACTACATGACAGGAAGTTTCCTGGAAAAACTATTGGGGGGTGTTTTTAGAGTCTCCAAAAAAGAGTGTGCTGGAGAACGGGGTTCTGCAAGTCTGAAATCTCCTGAAGATGGGGGACGTCTGAATTCCTGACCGCTTCAATAGGTTACGGAAACAGGAAACAACTGCACGATTCTGATCCAGACCTGCGTCTTGCCTGAAGACGAAGGGTGCTGTGATACGAATTCGGTTCAGTCTCGACTGTATTAAATAGCTCACCTTCTATCTCCAAAACTAAGATTGAGCTTTTGCTGAGGTCTTGCAGATGTTACAGGTTTATTTTTTTCAATCTGGACTCAGATGTGCCAACATACTTCATTGGCTGTTTTAAGAATGCTTTCACCCTGATCAGCAGCGTAAAACCTTGAAAACCTTCTGAGGAAGCTCATTTTCAGGGCGCCTCCGTGCCTAGCTAGCAAACAGGCTCGGAAAGTTCAGATCAGCTTTGTTCCTTGGAAAACAAACACTGAAGTTGAGGATTCACTAGTCATCACATATGCAGCTGAACATCCTGAGAGGACAAGCACCTTTCAAGAGAGAGACTGGGCAGATGTAATCGAGCCTATAGATCTGCAGTTCCCCAAAGTTCTCCCGCGTTTTGTTGCCATCACGTATTCTCCACCCTAAGCAGGAGCAGAGCTGGATGTCTGTGCAACAAACAACCTTACAAAAGGGGAAAATTCAGGAAAAAAGACCATCTCCCCATGGCACTGAGCTCAGAGGCTCGGCACTAAACATCCGCTGGAAATCAGTCTGGAAAAACAATAAGCTCCTTTCGAAGGCGTTACTCCATGAGGGAGTTAACCAGCAACCCAGAAACCAGACTGTCATTAGGCAGCGCTGGGAACAGCTGCACGGAAAGGAATGCTCTTCAGAGGCTGCCCGACCTCCACGCAGACAGGAGCTTGCTTTAAATAAGGACAGCACTCGCATGACGTCTTAGAACAGCCCAAGGGGCTGAACGGAGAGAAATTTATAATCACAAAAGCTGGGGATGGACCAGGATTGAATTCTCCTTTCATAGGCATCCGTGTAAAACTGGAACAACTAATTTGCCTGAATCCGGCAAAGTTCCTCGCGTTTTGCGCTAGCTTAATAGCACAGAAATAATTGTAGCCATTCCCCTGGCAGAATATTATATTTTTATGATTATTATCCAGCATGTGTCGCAGCAGCACTTCGATGTTGCAACTGCATTAGGACTCCATCGTGCGGGGTCTTGAGAGACGTGGGACACAACCCCTGTTCCACAGATTTGCCATCTCAGCAGACGAGGCAGGCAGTATTACTAGCTCCATTTTACAGAAAATAAGAGTGAAGCACCAAGGAATTGGGGCAAAGGTTTATCCCTCCTAATTTCAGGCATTTTAATGCGATGTGTGAACTAGAGGACTGCTATCCTGAATTTCAACATGCCCCGTTGCTTCTTTTCTATATATGGAGACCAGTGGGACAGACTTCTAATTTAGGGACTTCAGGATAGGTAGGTAGGATCAATCAGGAATTTGCTCCTGAACAAATGGAAAGCAGAAAACAGTAAAGGTGGCAATTTAATGCAGGTCTTCAGGTTCATGCCATGAGAGCAAGAAAACAATTCCTCTGGTACTCTCTTTAAACACCCCTAATAATGGGATCCCTAGCACTTGAGACTATCCCTGAGGATGCGTCCGGAGCTAAAGCAACTAAAGAATTCAACTCTTCTGCCAACCTTTCCAAATTCAACCCGGTTCTTTGATTCGAAAAACATACAACTCGTTCTTCGTCTCTTTCTGTCAATTCTTGAGTCTTATCAATGAGACAATTCAAAAATAAGGGTCTCACTTGAGTATTTATCTTGTGGGAATTTAAAAACATTTCCGGTTACAAAGCGTCTGATTTGCCCAGCCAAAGTCAGCAGGTTTGGCCAAAGCAACACTGCCTTCACAAAACTGCCTTACGGTTTCCCGTAAAACGATGTCATTCTGCATGCAAACCTTAGTTATAAAGCTATTCTACGTCTGCAGTAATCTTGAAATGCTCTGTGAAACAGCAGCTCCTTGCTAATGAAACAGGATGAAATTTGCAAATTATTTTGGATGGGAAATTATTTTATTGTGAAGTGGCAAGGGACAAAAACTGCTCCAATCCAACAATTCGGTTATTTGTTGTGAATCATTTCTCTGGCTCGACTTCTCAAACAAAATAAAGGTGGGGCTTACAGAGGCACCCATCTGTGATCTAACTCTTGTCCCACTGTAATCTGTAAAACTCCCACTGATTTTAGCAGAGGCAGGGAGGGACCAGCGCTGAACAGCTTTGAAGAGACACCCTAAATAAATGCGGTCTCGCTGCTTTATTGCAGTGGCCAGATGGAGAGATCTTCAGCCGCCTTTACATCATAATTTGATGTCCCAGGGGAGAAAATACACTTTTTTTCTTTCTCTCCCTGCCTTCCAGCCTTGCTTTATGGCACCTTCTCCTGATTTTTCAGTCCTCAAATAATTAGACTCCTATAAAAACTGTTTCACTTGGAAAAAATACTGGAGCATGTGGAACAGGCTGCCCAGGGAGGTGGTGGAATGGCCGTCCCTGGAGGTATTTAAAAGCCGGGCAGACGTGGTGCTGAGGGACACGGGTTAGGGGTGGTTTTGGCATAGGTTTATGGTTGGACTCGATGATCTTGAAGGTCTCTTCCAATCCAAGTGATTCTGTGATTCTATGATTTAGCTCCAAGTTCTCTGGCCTCATCAAAACGCAATTACCCTCAGCACACCTTTGTGAAGAAAGGAGATGCTTTTAGATGAAGAGGGGACATTCAGAAGCTAAGGACATGCTCATGGTTGCTCAGAAACTCTTAGGACGGTCTGGATTTGAGCCCCCCGAGCCTTAAGAGTGTGTGCTAACCATAAGGTGACTGTTCCTGTTTGGGCCGCTGCGGTACGCTTTCCCAAAAGTTGCTCACAACTTCTGTTTAGGGGCTTAATACAGGAAAAAGGAGTATTGGATCCATCTCATACTCTAGTGAGGGACAGAGAGTAGCAATAAAGAGGTCAGCAAAACTTGTTCTTTGAGTACTAGGTCACTTGCATGACGTCTGCTTCCACGCGCTTACTTTTGGGGAATTGCTCTTGCGCTTTTTCTTCTTTCTAACAAATCTGGGCCTCCAGGAATGTAGAAAATCTCCAACTCTGGCCAGTTGCTTGTCCTATTCTGAAGCAGTCTTTACCAGAAGCCTTGGGGGAAAGTACACAGCTTGCTAAACGCAAAGTTATGGAATAATTTGCCCGTGACCCATCAGTTAATATTTGGTTTAATCAGCACAGAAAATTTATGTATTTTTATCTTATAGCCACAGATGCTTTTATTATCTGTAAGACTATCTAATCTTCTCAAGGGTCCTGCTCAGTTCTTCATCTCCCCGATAGCACCACTAAATCCATCTAAGTCATAATTAACTTTCCAATCCACTTTTTATTCTTCTCTTCTGTGTTTGCTCTCTCTGCTTGCCTTTCTCTGTTCTTTCCCCATCATCCCTGCTGCTATTTATCCTGCAAGAAGAGCCCCAGAAGTTCAGTCCTCATGGCAGCTTATCTACCAGCCTGTCACGCTAGGGCTGGGCTGGGTCGGGGCAATACTTACTTTCCCTGAGGTAACTGAGGTGAGACAACAGAACTTCGGTGTTGTAGAGGGAGGTGGTTCGGAGGAAGTCATCCTTGTTCATTTTGCAGAGCTCCTTGCCATCCATATTCTGGAAGATGGTGGTGTCAATCTCCATTAAGCCGTACTCCTTTATAGCCCATTCCAGCCACTGGCGCACATGTTCCTGGGTCCATAGGGTGGGATCTGGCAGGAAAGCACAAAGAATGGTAACGCTATCCACAAGCCTCAAGACTCCAGCACTCACTGTAGCCCAGTCAAAGCATTAACCATTGTTTCCACAACCAAGTGTATGTAATTTACCGATTCCAGTGCATTTTGCCAAGATGAACAAGTACTGTGCTAAAACAAGGCTCAAGGCACATAAGCTGATCACGCCCAGCATCTGGCAGGGTAAGTTCTCCTGACTGTCTCCCACCTGCCTGAATCTTGTACCTATGCTTGGGAACAATATTAGCGACATCGGAGCGGGACTTTTCTCCCTCTGGAAAAAAAGCTTCCAAAAAGCAAAGTCATCCCTTTGTCCCAGCTTCGGTTCTGCAATGATGACATCAGTGCTGTGTAAGTCACACCATCCTTCGCAAATGCATTACAAAGTCCCAACAGATGGCATTTTAAAGTCTGAGGATGGCGATATTTACGGTCAGCAAAGGGACTCTGAAAAAAAAATATTATTGCTTAAACAGAACAGCTTGCCATGTATCTCTGAGTCACATTCGTTCACCCCGCTGACAAGAACACAATTCTACCTCCGCTAGCCCCGTAAAACCAGCACAGCTATTGGAGGGCAATGTGGATTTTATACTGTCTCATGCATCATTATCAACTGTCAGCAAAGCTCCAGCTGTGGAATCTTTATTACTGGCGATGACGTAAGAGAGAGATTGAACCCGGCTGGAGTTTCAGACCCCATGGTGATGGTTTGCTGCATCAGTAGTTAAAAAAAGAAATCATCCTTTGAGTTTCGAGAAGAGCATTAGCTCAGAGTCCCAGCAAGAATTTCTGCCACGATACCATGTTTACAACGTCATTTGCAGAGAATATCTGCATTTTCAGATGTTTCCTGTGCTGCTTCTCCCTACGTATCCCACTTCAAAATTGAAGCTGCAAATCCATGTTCCATCGCAGCTGTAGAGGACTGCAAAGTCAAGCTGAAACTTTGGAGACCTTTGATGCGTCCATCACAGCTGGTGCATTCCTCTAAGATAAACCTCGAACCCCTCAGGTCCCGAGGCAGCTGGGGAAATGGATCAGAAAAGTGTAACCAGCACACAGCTCGTACGTCACGATTTGGGGAGGGACAAGAAACGCCTCTGCCACACAATTTTGTAGGGTATAAAGTAATGCCCTGGCCCAGGATTGTAAACTGCGTGTGCTTGGGCTGCAGGGATCCCTTGACACAAAAGGTCAGGTAGTGGCGGTACCTCGTGCACTCCTGGGCACCTGAGTTCCAGAATAACAGCGTGAAATGGAGAAATAAGACCAAAGAATATTAAAATTATGACCGTGACATTTCCTCCCTGAATTTCTAGTAAACTTGGGTTGCTTAAAGCTAAATTCTAAACATGGAACTTACAACCCCATACTTTTGCAAGTCTGCTTTGGGAGAGAAAGATGGATTTCCTTTAGGTTTCCTTTATGTATAAGCACTGGCAAAAGACCGCAAAGTTTACAATGCAAGTATTCGAGGGAGGATCCTTGTTTGGTTTTTTTTTTAATTGAAAGAGTTATTTGTCTTGAGTTTTGAAAAAAAAAGAACCCCAACATTTAGAGGGCATAGTGAATTTGCGGTCTCCCTCTAAACAAACACTTTTGAATTTCAGATATTTGTTCAGCCTATTTATCACTGCAAAAGACAGTGAATGGTCTCTGAAAAACTGTCTTCTTGAAACATGGCTTAGAGTTCATTATTATTACTATTGCAAGCCTAATGTGACATTATTCTTGCCTATCTTCACCCTAATGCGCTATAAATCTTTACTCTGGATTATATTAAAATTTCCAAATGCCTTTCTTGGATGAATTGGGCCTCATATCCTGCAGCCAGAGATCTGGGATGATGTTCATTATTGTCTTCCAAAGTTTGGTAAATTGCCGCTATTTCACAAGTAACTCAAGGTTTTGATTTGTGGATGCTCATGAGGGGAAAAAAGTCCTTTTTTTTTCACTTTCCTTCAAAGAGATTTTCAACCTTCTCTTCCACTGAGAGCACTAAAAGTCATTGCCCCTATTTCAACAACTCCACCACTAAACTTTAGCCCACCTTTGGTCTTTTTAAATATGTATAAACAGCATGGTGAAAAGCAGGATAAATTTTCCCTCTTGACCACCTTTAGCACCCCTTATAATGACTAGCTGGTATCAGCTAACACCTTTCTAGGCAATGTTGAGGCTGAAAATATATCTGATCCTGTCACAAATTAGGATAGCCAGGCTCTCTAAGCAGTTCCTAACAAGGGCTTAAACAGTACTTTAAGATTTGCTGTCAATCTTTTATTGGCTTTCCTTCACTACGTTCAGCTCAAGCTTTTCCTTTTCATCCCAAATGGCAAACAAATGCTTGGGAATTGTCATCTGTTCATGGTCAAACCACGATCAGAAAACAGAGCTAAATTCCACGAGTACATTTCTTTCTGCCAACAGTTCATCTGCTTGAATCAGCTACAACCCTCGGCGCAAACCCTGACAACGCTGGGTGAAAAGCTGCACCCCTTGAAATCAGTGGACGTTTCCATATGTAAACTGGGCCAGGATTTGGCTCACAGTATCTCCCGTGCTGGAAGGTTCCTGGGCTAGCCTGTTTATAGCTATGGCCTTTATAAACTTTGCAGGGAAAAGGCTCCCTTTTGTTCCAGGTTCAGACTTCACCGGTTGCCTGCCCCAGCAGCTCTCATCCTTGACTATCCAAAATGCATCTAACGCACCCTGCCAATTTTAGACAGCAGATGTGGATATCAAATACAAACAGAGAACTGGACAGGAATG
This sequence comes from Chionis minor, assembly GCA_013398295.1. Classification (NCBI taxonomy): domain Eukaryota; kingdom Metazoa; phylum Chordata; class Aves; order Charadriiformes; family Chionidae; genus Chionis; species Chionis minor. The sequence goes on along the minus strand of VZSF01000828.1, from coordinate 129,312 downwards.
TTTCTGTGTAACAATTTTTGGAAGGATAACGTGGGTCCTGCAAAATAGAATTTTTTCTGGTTTTCTACTTCTAACAAAAAAATGAAAACAAAATAGCTCATTTTGAATCAATATGACATGAAAGTGCATCTGGGCCCTGCAGAGCATCAAGAGAGTTATAAATTGGGTCCACTTCATGCTTGTTTTTGCCTATGAACTGCGCTCTTTGATCACACCATGCAAGTCCCAGGAAGCACTGCAGATTCTCCTCTAACACGTTACAAGAGATGGATTTGGTTCAACACACCAAAACACCACTTCATTCCAGGAAAATAAAATAAAAAAAATAAAAAAAACCCAACAGAAAAAAAAGAGAAGAAGCACTAATAATCCACTTCTTATTCTGATTCAAAGTGGAACATATACTGGGACACAGGAAATTCCCACTAGCCAGAAACTGATATTTTCCTTACTTGTGGTTTGTAAGAAAGATAATTCCTCAGAGTGTGGATAAACAGGCCTCATCTGTTCAGGGGGGTATTTAAGACAGAGCAAGGAAAGACAAGACAAAGAGTTTGATGGTGGTGGTACCTGCTGGGACAATGACTCTCCTCTCGTTGGTGGTCATGTTGGGAGGAGGCCCGTTCTTCTCATCCATGTAGGTGCTGTAACTCATTGGGTTGGACTCTGTCCCTGCTCCGACGAGTTTGCTGCATTTGTTCACGCTACAGTCTACGGGGGACTCCCTGAAATGCGAAAGGAAACAGATGACTTGTCATTATTATGCATCTTTCATCCCTGCTGTATCCCAAAGCTGAAAAGCGAAGGGGAATTTCTTTACGTGAAGGAGAGGACGTTCCGGCCCTGTCACATGAATGTCATAAGGTGATCTATGAATCACAAACCTCATGGAAGGGATCTCTGACAATGAAAGCAGTTGGAAGAAAGAGAGCTGGAGGTGCAAAGAAGAGTGACTTTCAGACAAGGGAAATGGTAGGTGTAAGGTCGCCCTCTGTACCTCTGAAATATGAAAACCTCACAAATCAGATAAAAAGCAAGAGCCTATCAAATTGGTCTGCCTATCGGTTACATCCCCACATCCCCCCGCATCCTTTATTCATAGAATCATAGAATCACTTGGGTTGGAAGAGACCTTCAAGATCATCGAGTCCAACCATAACCTACACTACCAAAAACACCACTAAACCACGTCCCTCAACACCACGTCCACCCGTCTTTTAAATACCTCCAGGGATGGCGACTCCACCACCTCCCTGGGCAGCCTGTTCCAATGCCTGATAACCCTTTCAGTAAAGAAGTTTTTCCTAATATCCAATCTATTGCTCAGCAGCATCCTAGCAGTCCCTCATGTGATGCTCCTAGCAGCCTTTTTGGACTGTTTCACCCTTGCATTGTGTTAAAAACTCTGCACACCGCCTTTTCGGTATAGTGGGGTCTGTGTCTGTCTCTATGAATTGACAGAAAAGCTGTAATTCTCGACTCATGACCTAAGGCATTTCTGCAGAGTCAATCAGAAATACTGATCTACCCTCCCCCTCCGTTTCATTACAAAGAACACAAAACACCCATGCCAAAATGACAGGATAGTCACAGGAGAATACCACAATATTAGCATGGTATTTAGAGAGTCTTATTTATACAGGCCTGAATGTAACTGATCTTGTCTGTTCTTCACAGTGAAACAGTCCCAGGCTTGTCTACTACTTGGATAGGAAATCTAGAAATCTTAGGTGCCTTAGGCGTGAGTCAAGAACTTCAGACCACAGAAACTGCGTGTGAAAAAGGCTTTGGCCCCAGTTTTCCTTCTGAGGTGGTGGAGCGATGAGGAGGGAACATTTAGCAACTCAGGTGGCACCGTGCTAAGACCTGGACTACACGCAGACCCTTGGCAAGCGATAGGCTTTCTCTGTCCTGCTCCGGGAGAATTACGAGCCTCCAAACCACAGATAGGGAGCACAGACTTTGTTTTCCTCCAGCTGCAGTAGTAACTCAGGCTTTTCGCTCTAGAGGTCACCTAAAATACCAGTTTGCAGCCTGCCACGGGCACACAGCACATCCCAGCCCTGAAGAACGGAGCAGGGAAGGGTCGGCGTTGTTGCCCTCACCTTTTCCAGGGTGCATTAGTGCACAACTTCCGCGCAAAGCGAGCGCGGAGCCCAGCTCCGGTGCAGTTTAGTCCGGTGCTTTAATGGCCCAGCCGCTCCTCTTCTCTGCCAGAAGCCAAGTGGCTCGGGAGGAAACCATTCACGGAAGGGTAAGAACCATGACAGTGCACCAAATCCCACCCTCCGAGTTCAGCTGGCAAGACCTCCGAGTTTGGACACTAAACAAATTTGTTTCTTAATCTGAATGGGGGGGGAGGGAGAAATTACTGAAATTCAGTTATCATGGCGGGGAGATAAATGCTCCACCGAGATATTCTAAGGCAGATGGTAATTTTTTCCTCATGTCTCGCTGAGGGAATGTTGCTTGAAAATGGAAATAAGATGTATAACTTACACATGTTCGAATTTAAGGTTTTACTATTTCGCCTACTGTTTTTCCAGGCAGGGAACCAAAATCCGCCTTCAGAGAGGCAAACTGCTGAAGGTTTAATGTCCCTGTGGCAGTCAGAGGAGAGCCTGAGCAACTGCAGGGACACCAGGGTTTTCACAGGGAATGCGATCATTTCTAACTTTCTGCTGAAATACTCTGTGTCAGGTGTTAAACGCTGCCTGTGCTGGCAGAGAAAAAGCCCTGAAGCAGCACAAAGGATCTTATTCTTTCCTGAGGTACAGGCTGTCCTGAGGAGGCTCGGTGGAATGGCGAGAGCATCCACGCTTCGAGGTGTCAACGTCCGTTGAGCTCAGCGCTGACCGTCCCCGGGAGGTGACTGGTCTCCTCCCTGCCCTGCCTGCAGACCAGCTGCTGGCTTCAAATGGTGGGAGCTGGTGGGACAGACCCAAACACACACACCAACCCCCCCCACCATGTGATGAGGACGTATGGATTCCCACCTGCCTTTGGGATGAAGTTCTCCCTTCTTCAGAGTCAACAGTAAAATGTTCCTCAAGTTCCCTGCCATCAGCACCTCCCAGGCACAACTACCTGCTGCCTAAGGTCCTTCTAAGGGGTTCACTCTCACTCCCCTGCTCTGTAGTTAATTTTAGTTGTAGTTAAACGTAGTTAAATTTCCCTGGAAAATAACCCCCGCAGTTGAGTTACACCCTATTTACGATAAAATAGTGGTGTGTGTATAATACTCATACAGAACCACAGGATATGTCCAGACTCTCAGATAACAACATCTTCTAAAAAGCTTATCTGCTTAGGAGTATGTGTGCTTTCTGCCCCTGTGAAATGGCACCCATGAAAAGACCACAGGGTCCTTGGCTGTCCCTACTCTCTCTGCTAAGTATCGTGCACGTTCACATGACCGATACAGCAAAGTACCAAAAATAACACTGTCAGACATCTCCTTGGCAGTTTTGTGATGATTTTTCGCTTTGCAGACTCTTGGCTTGGCAGCTAGAGCCCTGCCTGTCCTCTGCCTTGCTCTGTGCATGTTGGCGGCCAAAACCAGACAACCAAGTATCAGAGAAAGATCCAAAAAGAAGTTTAAGGGACTGAGGTACCATTACCAGTCACTGATTTATCACTGATTCCCACTGATGTAGGAAGAGAAGCCACTCTGTTAATCCCACAGGACATTAAATATACTCTGTGTACCTTGGTTGTGTCCAGGTGGCTGTATAGATGCCTCCCTCCCCTCTGAGGAAGTCTGCAGGATGGTTGGATCCAGTGGAAATCTGACAGCAGGACAGACATAACTGGGAATAGCATTGCCAAAACTTAACTGGGCAGGAGACCGGACCGCCCTTCCCTTAAGAATAATACCGTGAAATCTTTAACAACAGCAAACAGGGAGATCCTCGCTTTTGTGTCCTCTGTCATCCAGCATTTCCTACCAGATCCAAACGGAGCCTTTTATTGGGAAACGAGACAGCACTACCAGCCCAAATCATCTCTGCAGCTCCTGGACATCCGTTACTGTACCGCCCCAGCCTAAGGGAGGGATTTAACAGTATCCCAGCAGAAGGCAGGTCTAGCTGTGGGCAACACAAAGAAGAATTCAGTGTGGGGAACAACTACAGTATCAAATGAGAACAGGGAGCTGTGAGCCATGAATAGCGTATTCATTGACTAGAGCTCCTTTCTGAGTTCATGCATTACCCACAAGCAGACTTAGATTTATATAAAAATTTCCTCATTATTTGAAACGGTTTGTGCGAGGGGATTTCAGATGCCAGATTAATCCTTGACTTTTCACAGAGACTTGGGACTTTCAAGGGGCTACACATGCAGGACTTGCTCAGGTTCTGGGCAGAAAATGTCATAGCTGTAGTTGTAAATGGATATAGGCTGCTTTCACAAGATCTCCTAAGTATATTCACTGTGGCAGTGACAGAGTCCAAGGAATATGAAGCAGTACTCATTCCCACTGTCCGTCCAAAGACTCTTCGTTCCAGCAGCTCCTGTAACAGTCTCTGGGGATGCCAAGAGCTTGGTGTTTTGGGAAAGTTTATGCTAGACTGGCCAAAATGGACAAGCAGCTAGCCTGGCATTGACGAATAAATCCTCTGTACAGCTTCAGCTGTGTTCCAGATACCTGAAAATAAAGCAATTACTGTCCCAGGGCCTCTGTCTAGGAATCACCTTTGGCTTTCATTCGAAAGAGCAAAATAAGGGATTTCAGTGATTTCTGAACCTGACTCAGCTGTGGTCAGTGGGCTATTTCCTCCTTCTTTCTATCCCTTTCTTCCTATCCTTTCATTCCTCCTCTCTTCCCATCATTTTTTTCTAAAGTTTGCCGCTTTTTTTTTGGTGTAAGCAAGTCCCCATTTGGTCATCTAAGCTTTTAATCTTGACACTTGAAATTAGATTTTAATTTTTTTTCCTTTGTTCAGTGAAGGGAGTAAGAACAGCCGTACTTGTGGGTCCCTCTTATAGGCAAGGATCAGAGCTACCAGAGCAGAATCACAGCTCCTTGAAACTTGCATCTCTCTGCACTTTAACCCTGCCCTCTCATGCTGCTCTCAGGAATGCCTCGGGAAGAGGTTCACACTCAAAAAGACTGGAAGACTGCAGAAAGGACAGCTTTAAAAAGGATAGATAAAGGCACACACCGAGATTACAAAACTCAGACTGCATGAGGAAAGCACAGAGGCTCAGCAGGGTCTGAAAGAATCGTGTTTTTCACACACAGGTAAATGCAAACAGCAGGTAATTGCACAGTCTGCTGCTCTGGCTGGGGACTGGAACAACACAGCGAATCCCACTAGAGGGCTCACACGCTACTTAAAGGGGATTTTTATTCTTATAGACATTATAGATGGTCCCTTTGTTTTGTTTTGAGAAAATTACTGTGGCATAAAAACGTTCTGACATCCCTGAACCTTAGCATTATTTTAATATTCTGAAGCAAGACAGTGTCTCAAAGCCTTTTCAAAGCACCGCCTTCGCTCTTTTAGCTAGACAAAATTCGTAACATCAGTTGGAATTACACAGTGAAGTTTGCCTGCGTCCACGCTCACATCCAGCACATTAGAATATTCTTTCATGTTTGGAGATCACACAAATTTTGTAACGTCTGTTTAAAAATCACTCTCCGAGTTGAGCTACAAGCGCAGATCTGTAGTAGCTCTCTAAATACAGTCAGAATTGTCTGTGGTTTGCCTCACCCTGCAGTTGGAATTTATACAAAATATAAGGAAAAATCTATTATTAAAATAGGCTGTAAATTGGGTTAAACTTTACCAGTGTTTTCTAAATGATTCTCCTCCTTTATTCATGGCAATTCAAAATGTGAAAGGTTTATTTATTTTTAATTTATTGTATTTATATCACAAAGGCATCTAAAAGTCCCAGCAGAAATCCAAGCCATGTGTGTGGGGAACTGTACAAGCACATTGTAGGAGACAGGTCTTTCCCTGAATGGGCTACAAATGAAATATACAAAAAGACACAAACCCAGCAAAGAACAAAGACTGCAAGCTACGCTGTCAGACCCCAAATTGATGCAAAGAGAGGTGAATGCCATACAGAAAACCTTGCAGTAAACCTGTGGAAAAGCTGGACTTCTATTTTTTGTGTGCAACAGGTCAACGCTACAAACACAAGACCATTTCCCTCTCCCAGTGCCTACAAGGGTGTAAAAAGCACAAGGATTTTCATTTTTCTGTGTTGGATTTTAACTGCCTTGTGTTTGGACACTAATCCCTGGGAAACCCAAGTGTAGCGCTGGGGTTTGTTGTGACCAAGCAGCTCAGCTGTGAAGGCAAGGACAGATTCTGAGGCCATATTCTGCATCCAAGTCTCATAATACTATAAACCTTCCCCAAATTTCTACTTCTGAATGTTGCAAGAATCCAAAAACCCCATCTTGTCCCCTAAAACACAGATCCCTGCCACTGCCTGAATATCCCCTTAGTTAGTATGCAGTTATCCGGGAAATTCTTTCCAGTTTAGGAAAGAAATTTCCTAATTCCAGGAAAACCCAATATGGGGTAGAAAGCTGGTCAGCGTTTCCATGTTGTTTAGCACTTGGAGGGGCAGCTCTGCGAAACAGTCTTGGAGACGTTCTTCAAAGCCCCCTTCTCCCACCCTGCCGAGGACCAAACCAACTCATCACGCTATCCCTCGTGGCACTCAGACCTACTTCTGGTTGCTAAGAAAAAGAAGAAAAGCTGGACACTGTCCCTTACTGTCACCCAGCTCCCTCCACTGTCAGGTTTCCTACAGCTTTATCACTCCCTAGAGTACATAAACCCTTCCCTCAACAAGCAGAAAACACTGGCGCTTCAAGTACAGGTGAAACATGGAATAAAGGCTGCTCCCTCTAATGAGGCAGCTGGAAGCCGGTTAGAGAGCGTGCTTGAAAAACAAGAGAAGGAGAGGCAGAGAGAGAGGGAGGGGGAATAGGTTTTGTTATTCAGCCCGCGGTTCAAGTTAACTTCTATGGAGATTGGCGTTTGCTGCTCAAACGGTGTGTCCGCTTTGCCAGGCAGCCGATGGGCAGAGCAACAGGCAACCGGAGTGGCCCAGCCCCTAAGAACGAGCAGCGCTGGACGTGCGGGGAAAGGGCAAATTTTTAGCCATGAATAGGAGAGGATGGGTAAAGTCAGATGAACTCATTTCTTGGGTGGATTGGAGCTCTTGTGCTAACAAGTTATCAAGAGGTAAGGCTGGAAGCTATTTCAGCGCTTAGTTCTGACATTCAAAACAGTCTTTTCTCTTTTTCTAACAGGTTGGGAAGTTGTCGCCCCTCTTTTAGAGAGACTGAAGACACTTGGTTTCTGCCTAAGGATCTCGTAGTCTTGAGCAAGCCCATAAAGGAGCATTTCCTTCTTGCCCAGAACAAACACACTTCTGGAGGGCCTTTCTCCAGGGGTGTCAGAGCTCTTACAGGTGGTAGCGAATTGCTTTATCAAAGCAGTATTATTTCCCTTTTTTTCTGAGCAGAGGAGGAAATTGTAACACAAAGATCACAACGGAAGGCCAGCTCAACGTATTTCATTCCCAAGCACGTGCCATGCACATCCAGTGAGAACGTCACGTAGGCTTTCGGACATGCAAGTACACACACACGCAGAATCCGTACAGAACAGGCGCTCGCAGGATCCGAAAAGTGGATGCGACAGGACCGCTTGTTCCACTTTTCAAGATCCATCCTTTTGCCTGTGTTATCCAGGGATGGTGTTTTTTCAGGACATAACTATTTTTCCCATGTTTCAGCCTCGATTCTGAGATGGGAACCACCAGTGGAAAAAACCCATATACTTCTTATGAAGTCCACAAAGGATACTAAGGTGCAACCAGAGCAAGATCAAATTCAGCCTACAAATGATCACCATCAAAGGCCAACTGAAGCAAAGGCCTTTATCTTATAGTAAGATCAGCATCTACTGTATACTTACGAGGAAAAAAAACATGCTGCTGTTTGAAGTCTTTAACACCATCATCTCACTACAGAAGTCTGAAAGTGCGAGGCTGCTTTCTGTTTCAAACTCTACACTTTGCTAGGTTCTCAGAAGCCAGGAAAATAGGCTGTTACAGAGGCCCTAAACTAGAGAAGAAAAACCCTTGGTTGCTTAACTGTCCTGTATTAGCATTGCACAAACGTTAGAGATGTTTGTGACTTTGAAATTGAAATCACATTTAAAATTAATATGAACTCTAAAACCTAATCCTAAAAAGTAAAAGGTTTTCTTTATTGAATATACTGAAATCTGGAAAAAAATTGAGATTGAGACACCTTAAGATTTTGTCCAAGAAGGTGAATTTTTTTCCTGGGCTTGCAGAAATCGCAGAAATGTTTTTAAAAGAGACAATCTGAGCTGCAATAATAAACGGTGTTCAAGTCTTTGAATTTCTCATTCGACAGGTAAATGAGGATTCTCCCCCAGCTCTAACTACAAATGATGGGGGGACAGGCCTCCTACCTCTTTGGCTAAAAGCTGTAGAGGGCACATCGTCACCAGTGTCCCTTTGATGGCTAATGTCACTGCTCCGCTCTGCTCTGGAATGCTCTTTTTCCCCAGGGGTCACATGTATTCACACTGGAGGCGTGGGTACGTGCCTTTTGCTACACCTCACAGACTGCTATAAAGGACCTCAGTCCTGTTTCCGTTCTCCATCAAACGGCTCTCCAGCCTCTTGTGGTTGCTTCTGCCCTGCGGGAGCACGAGTCCTGTTACAGATGCAACAAGAAGTACCCTCCGGTGAAGGCCATAAAGCCCATTAGTGCAGCTTTCACCAGCTTCACTCTGCAGCACCGATATAACACCAACTGCTACTGCATGACCGACTCCATCTTAGGAGCCCCTTGAACCATGGCACATTTGTGGGATGCGGAACTAAATGACGAAATGTGTAATTTACAAGTGTTTGCAGCATGAACTCTGTCCTGGCGGCCTCATGTCCCAGTCTGTACAGCGTTTGTGGGGACTGGCAGAGAGATACATGCTGCAGAACTGCAAGAGTTCTCAGACCATTAAAAAAATGGGTGACAAAGGAACGCCAGGGGGAGCGGGATACGGTCCTCCACAAAGAGTTGGCTTTGCTGATACGCAGGACAAGAGCGCGAATGGACAACACGCGCTTCGCTTTTATTAAGGAACCAGGAGATGTGGAAAGGGTCTTTCCTTACCTTGATCCATTCATGTGGTCATATTCCCTTTTTACATTGACCCGGACGGGCTGATTAATCCACTCCTGCTGAGGAGGCAAAGGGTTGATTTTGTGCGGCTGGCCATAGTCGGGGTTCCCTGAGGCTGTCATATCTGCCTTGGGGAGGTGAGTGGCAGCGCCGTACGTGGAGTCAAAGAGGGACTGGTCGTCGCTCACCACCGACAGAGCCTCCTGAGGAGAAAAAAAAACCAAAAAACAAGTGCTCAGAGTCATGACTAAACTAGTAACTCCACTCTTAGTCTCTCTTTGAGCTGGTGAGCACCTGCAAGGGCCCCGCAGCTGCCCAGCGCCGTCTGAAATTGCCATCTGCCAGGATTGCAGATTGAATCAGATTCTTTGGGGTCCAGCAACCCGTATGCAAAACCAGTGGGTTGCTTCGCTAGCGGCTACGCTGCTCTGGGTGGGGCAAGAGTTAAGGTTAACTTGACTTCTGCAAACGGTAAAGGTGGCTGCTGGGTGCTCCACCACCCTCAGGGCTGGCTGCCAGCAGCTTCGTCCGCGATTTCCTATCGTTACCTGCCCACCTGCCTGCACTTGCTGGTCCAAAACCAACCAAAGAGATACGTAGGACATAGCATTTTTTGGAGCGCCACTTGAAGGTCTATACATCTTCTTTCAAAGGGTTTTGTGTGGTGTTTATATTTTGAGGTTACGAGCGAAGGAGAAGCAGTCAGTACGGGTCAGAGTTATGGGTGTTAGCGGTGGGGTAAAAAATGCATTACTTTACGCTTTTTGTTTATTTTGTGGGAAATGTAAGCCTCGCGAGTTACCAAAGTCTGCATTTCTAGAAATGCTTAAAAACAGGAAATTGTTATCCATTTTTTTGTTTTTCTTTTCCCCCCCCTGCCGAAACGCCGAATGTTGACAAAAAGTTTTGACTATCAATTTCCCTGCGCTTATGCGCTCGGGTTTTCGAAACGAAGCGTGCCAGGCTCCTAAAGGCTTTGGCACAGCCCTGCCTTATTCCAAGTGCATCTGACAGGGTCTGCGTGTTCTTTATGGAGCTAAGCTAACCGCACATAACACAGCTGCCATTATGGCTGGCAAGCCAGAAACTGAACGAGGAACCTCCCAAACGAAAAGCACACGCTACTCTAATGTGAGTTAATGGAGCAGACCTCAGAAACAAAGACAACAGACCCACCTACGCGGCAGACCGAGCGTTAAAAGACCCGTAACATCGATGTGTGCAGCAGTGGGTACCCGTGAACATACAGGCACAGTCTTCGCTTTGAAAGCAAGTTGTGTTGCTGAACCCTTGGTGCTCAAAATTCACAGGACCTAGACCGAATCGTGAGCTTTTAAAAATAACAAATTATTGCGCTCGCTCTCTCCCTCCCCCTAGTAGTCGTTTCTGAGGTTAGTTTTGCAACCTTTTTCCACAAGCGGGGAGGGAACCAGAAATTCTGAAAACTTAGAAAAGCGCAGCTGCTGGAATCCTCCGATTACACGAGAATCTAAGTGCAAATCAGATATTACCAGGCTCGTGATATCATCACAAAAAATGTCAATAGTTAGAGTCTACTGGGTAAATATGAGAATCCCTCTCAGCTTGAAATAAACCTGCTTAGAAAGAAAGAGTCAGGTCAGTGCTCTGCATTTACAAATATCAGCACTTTTCTATCTCAGATCTCAGATCACGCAACAAAACCAAATAAGCCCGAGTAGCCTAGAGTTTAAGTGTGCCTGACTAAGCTTGAATTCAGAGGAACCCTCAAACATCTGCATAAGTCCTGCTGAAATTACAGTATTTGCTATAAAAATTTTGTGAGCAACCTCTCACACTGATCAGCTGTGAGGGCTCCAGCTTTTAAACAACAAAAATGACAGCTTTTACCCCACGCTGCCTAAAGCTGCAGGCTGCAAGGAGCGCAGACTGCGTTCCTCCTTCCCAGCAGCTTTTTCTTGGTGGATGCACAACCTCTCAAAAAGAACCCCTCCCTTTTTTCTGCTTTAATTAGAGTAAGCTAGGGAGTGGAAGGTGCCCCAAGAATTTCCTTGTGGTGCAATCCTGTATGATAACAGCTTTGTGTCAGAAATCCCTTAAAGGGATTGAGACTATCTCCAGGCTATAAACTTTGCCTGTGTGGAAAGGTGCAAGAACACAAGACCTTCTGATGAGAGCTCTTAAAAGAGAGCAAGCTTTTCTACCAGAGGTAAGGATATAGCGACTTGCTGCTTCTCTGCTTTACTGCAGTCAGGATGTCAGGCAGAGGTTCCTAAATGACACATCTTCTGTGAGCCTCCGCTTCCTCTCCGTGTACAAAACGTGGGGTTCCCTACATGAGGTGGTAGGTGAACCCCAAATACCTGGAGTGCTGGACTGACTTATGACTGTCTCGACCCAGTCTCAGCTATGCATTGGTCTTACTGGTCAGAAGGAGGGAAACCACGAGTATCACTGCGAAATCATGAAATAAAATGTTAAAATGCTTGGGTTTGGGGATTTCCAGCCTAAAAACATACACAAAGTTGGGGGGTTTTAGGGAAACTGTATTTGGGAAAACGCTTTTTCTTCCTAGAGCCATTTTTCTTCTGAAGAAACATTCTGATGGAAAAAAAATGAAAAATTGGAAAGCAGGGATCTTTCTGGCTACACAAACCCTCTCAAATAAAAAACAAACCCCAAACCAAACCCACAAAAGCACCCCAAAGAACAGCCCTGGACTGGGATGGATGATTAGGGTTGTATCCAACTACAACTATCTTTACATACACAGGCAAGTACGCACTTCTCTGGGATACACAGAATATCTGACGGAGAAGCCTCTCTCCTCTGATAAGCATCTTCCTTGAAAGACAAGGTGGCTGCTGGGCGCTGCCTACAGCAGCAACTGGTGTTAATGGGGGACAACGATCATCTCCCAGGCAGGCGGCGGTTGCACCGAGAAAGCTGGGCGTTTTGCTGCCTGAATGCATACAAGCTGCAAACTCTACGGTCTTTAAAACCCTGCCAGGCGCAGGAAAAGAGATTCTCATGCACCGGCTGCCATCATCACGGCGGGCCCGAGCGGCCGCTGAACCAGGAATCATTTGAGCTAAAACTCTGAGTTTAGTTACAGCCGCAGAAGCTGCAGACTGAAGGCGCCGGGGGAGCTGCAGACGCGCAGAGCAGATCAGGCAGAGATAGCGGCTTCTAACACCTGCCTGCGACCCGGGTCGCGCATGCAAAATAGCAAACGAGCACGGCCGATGGCATGCGAGGGAAGTCGGGTGGCGCGCCGCCAGCCCCCGCCGCCACCAGCTTCCCCGCGGCGCCCAACATCTACAGCCCGAGAGAAAAACACAAAGGTGGCCACAAACAGGTAGCCTTTAGCTGGCAGGGCCGGGGTGCGGGGAGCGCTGAGATAACGTCCTGCCCGCGACCCGGTTTTAACTCTCTTGGAAGAGGACAGGGGTTGGATGGTCCCGCCAGAGCATCAGGCTACAGACCCAGGTGGGGAGCCCGTACAACCTTCCTTGCACTTGGCTATCAGAGGCGCTGCTTGGCCAGCTTCAGTTTTGAAGGACTGATCCGTTCAAGGAAGTGTTTGGCCTCAGTTCTGGCTGAGGACAAGACCAGCGGTTAAATTCCCGTCCCTGGGAATGGGGAGTTACTTAGCGTTTGGCGACGGGCAACTGGGAAAACACATGGAGGCACTAAAGGTGCTAACGTAACCTAACCAGACAGCCCACAGCTCCCCCCACGCTGCTGCCCCCCGGGCTGTGTCCTTAAGCTGGCCAGACTCAGTCTGAGACAGGGGTCTCGCGTGTGTTATTCCGGCGTATACGTTACATTATATTGCCTCTGGGAATAGGCTAGCTTCAGTTTTTCCAGTTTTTAATCGCATTCCTGGCATAAATGCGGCAAGTGCCGTCTCGGGCAGCTCGCAGCGCAGTGATGGGCAGGCTCAGCGCCCTGTGAAGGGCAACCCACCGTTGGACCGCCACAAATGAAAGGCTCCCATCGCTGAAACAACTTTGCTTAGACTTGGCGCACGCTCCTGGATCCCTTAGAGATAAAAATGTTGCATGACTATTGTTAATAACAATTTAGAGTTGTACGAGGTCGAATTTGCAGCTTTCCTTTTTTGAGACGAGCCACCTAGACACAGGTCTAAGTGCTACAGCAAGGGGAGGTACACTCTGATTTTGTCCCTGCACGCTGCAGGTCCGTTCTTCTGGTTGCACAGTGGGGAGGGCTGACAGGCCACCAAAACTCCAAGCAAGTTATCCTGATTCCTCACTGCCAAACGGAGGTGGCATGCAAGCTTTAGCAATAAAAGTTTTCACTGAGTTAATTGATTGAGCAGGCCATTTGAGCCAATACGCGAATGGAATGGGTCTGAGAAACAACCCTTGGGTAAAAGCCAGGGCCAACGGTGCAATGCAGACATATGATCTGAATCACCACCAGCATTTACCTCACAGTCACAGAATCACCCAGGTTGGAAGAGACCTTCAAGAGCATCGAGTCCAACCATCAACCCAACACTGCCAAACCCACCACCAACCCACGTCCCTCAGCACCACGGCTGCCCGGCTGGGAAACACCTCCAGGGATGGCGACTCCACCACTGCCCTGGGCAGCCTCTTCTGATGTTTGATAATCCTTTTGGTGAAGAAATTTTTCCTAATATCCGTCCTAAACCTTCCTGGCACAACTTGAGGCCATTTCCTCTTGTCCCTGACACAGTTTTTGTCACATTGATGACTGCACCAATAAGACACCTAGTCCTAGGATATCCTGACATCCTCGCTAACCTCTAGAGTTAACCCTCTAAAAGTTCAGGTTTTTAACCTTATTCAAAGTTCACTGGCAAGGAAAGCTCGCTAGAAGTTCCTGGTTCCCTGGTTTCGCCTCTGTGAGAAAGGTCATGAAAACAAGAGCTGGTGACAGCAGGCAGTGCTTTCATCCCAGGTATGACCCGGCGTCTGCAATAACGGCTCTTTCCAGGTGCGTGCGATGCATTTTCACTGAATATTGACTTTGAGCTTTTGCATTCACTTTTCTGGCCATAACCACATTTAAAAGGCATTGCTAAAGATCAAAGGTTCATCCTCCTCCACAAAGTCTGACTGAGAAGAAAACATTGAGTACTTGAACCTCCATGCAATGCATGGAAAGATTACTTCCACCTCTACAGGAGTGACTTCTTTCTTTATTTTTTTTTTCAACAATATACTTTCACCACTCTTACTCCTGTGAGAAAGTCACTCCTGAAATAATTTTGTAATGACGTTACCAACACAAATCCCCTGTCTGAAGAGCCCAGATGTACGACGCAAGGCACCAAAATTTGAGGTGCCAGCAGCAACTAGCCTTACACATGGCTTGAGGTTAGCAGAGAGGATCTATTCCTTGAATAGAAATGGCTTCGGCACTACAGTTTTGCAAGTCAGCGTTGCTGCTGCCAACATCTCATACAAGCACACAAGAGATAACATCAGACTTACAAGAAAACGAGTCAAATATAAAATTTAAAAAGGAGCAGAGTCTGTGTTGATTGTGGGGCAGCATGTTTGGATAGATCAGGCACTGAATTAGGAGGCAAGAAGGCAGAATATTATTCTCATCCTTTCCCTTGGTCTTTGGCGTAACCTTTAGTGAAGCATTCCCCTTTCCATGCCTTTTTGCTGCCTTCAGTCCTCTGTTCCCCGATCCGTGCACCCTGTAAGCTCTGTGGGGCACAGAGCTTCATCCAGGGCTGTTACTGGAAAACAAACTCTTTTGGGCAACTCAAAGCAAAGCCTGACTGCAATACCACACTCTAATATATCCAGTTTTTGCAGTACACCTAACCAAAACAAAAAGATAGAAAGATCTCTGCGGCTTATCCAGCACACTTTTCTTGAGGTTTGCTCCCGCTACTCCACCTTCCTTACAGGATATTATGTGATTGGTGCAGGGACTCCACATAACTCCCTCTGGAAAATTATAATCATAGGCATTTTATTGCCAACAACCACAATCCAATCTTGTGCCCTTCACAATCAATTTCAGGCCCGCCTCCGCAGGGGAGGATTTGCGGGCTGCAGCCAGCACCAGAGATCCATCGCAACGCCGTGGTGAAAGCAGCAGGCTGAGAGCCCTCACTGCTGAAGGGCATCGCTCTTGACCTCTTCTCCCGACAAACCGTTCCCCGCATGGTATTTTCCAGCTGGACTGATGACATTCGTGTGGTGGTGGCAACCCAAATGCTGGTAACCCGTGCCACAGGGCTGTCCCTGTCCTGAGGAGGCGGGACAGGAGGAGACACAGCCTTGCCTTCACTGCTGCAGCAGCAGGATGAAGGATGAAGGATGAAGGAGAAGGCAGCATACCTTTCAGACAGAATTTCTGCAGATCCAAGGCTTTCTTTGTGTGTAAAGGAAGGCTTTAATTTAATTATTTTAATGACATAATTTTGCTCTTACTCTGCACTGGAGACGTGCTCAAAGCAGGTCATCTACCCGGTCAGATCGCGAGGGATGTTTTCCTCTGCCTTTCTTTCGCTTTCCCCGCCGAGAGCTCTACGTCTCTGCCTAACTTGGCACTCTTGGAATAGAGCATCATTTTTTCGCAATTCAAATAAATGGGAAACCACAACTTAGTGACTCGTGCGAGGGAGAAACAAAGCAGGAATAAGGCAGGCATAAATAGCAAAAGCGCACTGAAATTAGCCAGCTAAAAAATAGGGGAAAATTTCTCACAAGGAAATATACCTTCCTTTTCTATGTTCACCATTTCCATGAAATTTCATGCCAAGTGGGGTAAAAGCAGGCTGCTAAAATGAATGCTCTATCATTTTGATCTCAAGATCCCCAAAACCTGACTCAAAAAGGAAAAAAAATAATAATTGTGCTTCTGTACTTGACTTTTCAGGAAAGCCCTTGACTTCAGGCACATGTTTATATGATCTGGATCAATGACTTTTTTCCTCAGTCTAGACTTCACAGAAATCGGTTCAGAGCCTGTTTTTGTTTGGTTTCCAACAGGCTTAATTCCAAATGGGAATAACCAGGTCACAGTACTCCTCCCCAGCAAGTTGCTGCATTAGAGCTGATGATAAGGAGGCTTAGGGACACCAGCCCCAGACCCACGGGAAATCTCTGGGAGATGCCTCGGTGCGGTCTCAGCGCAGGACCAGGAGAGGAATTGAAAAATATTAAAAAAAAAAAGAACCTGCCCAAATTATTGCTGTGGCCTCCTGACCTCTTAAAAGTAATATGGTGAAATCTGAGGCTAGACAGACTGGGCATGTCTGATAGATGATCGCATCTCCATCATCCGAGTTCCTAAATCCTGGAGGCATGCTGCAGCTTTTCCTTTAAAGACAAGGGCAGCTTTGCTTCGGAGCATGCAGCATCCCTGCCTGTCTCCAGCTGGCTTTCCCGCATCCCTGGGCCTATAGATAGGGATTTCCCTAAGCATTCCTACCCGTCTCGGGTGCTCCACACCCTGCTGGTACTGATACCTGCTGGGAGTAGCAGATGACGTGTCTGCCTGTTAAATCACAGCTTCTGGCTTCGGTTCCCAGAAGGTTTGGGAGAATTCCTGCCCAGCTTTGCCAACCAAGACAGGCGGGATGGTTTAGGATGAGTACTGAACCTTGGGGGTAAAACATTAAGCCTGTTAAAAGTGCTGGAAGCTTTGCCATTGGCATGGCTTGAGCCAGGTTTCATTTTTTGGCAGCTAATTTAACTACAAAATGATTTGCCTCAATGAATCAATCAGTGGAACTCAGCTGAGGCAGGAGGACTATATGATCTCTCAAGATCTTTCCCAAGCCATGACATGTTTCCAGAATATCCATCAGCCTTTGCCATGCACTACCACTCTCCTCGGCCAGTTTATTGTGCGTATATCACCACTGATCTCTGCCCACAGCTTTTTTGCTCTGAAGTTGCCCAAGAATAACTTGACAGAAGTTGACAAGAATAACTTGCTTTCCAGAGTCAAATCCACCTAGCTCTGGTTCACCTTCCTTTTAATTTTTTCCCCTGGCCCTTGTAAAATAATTGACTTGCGCTGAGCAGATGCATTTGTAAACACAGACACATGGATATAACTGTGAACATACACACTTCAGTAAATATTATTGTAGCATTTTTATGGTCTTTTGTGCTGAAGACACATGGAGGGAAACTCCAAGATGGTTTCAGAGTCTGGCTTTGAGACAAACCCAGACTATCCTGAAGAATAAACACGGTCTACTGCCACACAGAAATTCTGTGCTGAGCTCAGCTTTGTCCTGAAGCGCCCACTGCCCAGCTCCTCTCCTTGATGTGGTTCCAGAGGCTGCTTTTCAGTGGCAAATATTTAATCAGGAGTTTGCAGACTGACCAAGCACTTTGTTTCAGAAAACTTGAGCTCACTTCAAACTGTATTTGCCTATTGCAATAGTGCCATCATTTCTCTGAAAGGAGAGCTTTTTGGTGGTATTTTTACTCATACCAGAAGCTGGCACTATATAATGACCCTGCTGGCTTTGTTTTCCTCATGCAAAGGGCAATCAAATCTTTTCAATATAAATGATTCACCCTAGAAAGGAAAACAATAAAATGAGAAACCCAAAGTACTGGAAGGTGTGGCGTGAGAGGGGGTATGTCGCATCTATGGGCCTCCTCTTTAAGTGGCTGCCTTGGAAAAAGACAAAGTGGAGTCTTAAAAGCATGAAGGAATAGGTGCAAACCACAAAATCTTATCTTTTCAGTTCAGGTTCCTACTGCCAAAGCATTGGAAACTGTAAAAAGAGTGTTCTCCCAGGAATTCAAGATCTGGGATGTGGCAGTTTAGAGAGACACAAATATTCCAGGTTCCCCTAAGCTCTGACTCACCACTACACCAGCGCCCATTCATTATTTTTTATTTCACTTTGATACCATTGTCCCAGTTACATTCACAAACACCGCAATCGTATCCTGTTTTGTTCTCTGACACCATTCCCTTCACAATCGCAGGAAGCCCATCAGGAAACGTTCATCGGGTGCTGTTATGTTTCCATCCGCAGAGAACAAAACATGCACTTTCAGCCCAAGATGACTTATTCCAGACTAAGGAAAAACAACAGCATGAAGGAATGAAAGCAGAGTCTCCAGGAGAGAGCGCAGTCTGTGCTTCTCCCCTGAAACAGAGGTAGGAATCCTGAGCAACGCCTAACGCCGCTTACCTAGGGAATGCTTAGCGATGGAAAGGTTCAGCCAAAAGGAAATAAAAGGCATAATCCATCACTGACATCAACAGTGCATATTGCAAGGTCTGGACACTATATCAGAGGGGGCAAATACGAGTCCAACGCAGTCCTGCAGCTGAAGCCTAAACCAGATGTGACTTGAGATTTCAAATATTAGGGCTTGAATCTATTTGCACACCGGGTTTGGCCCCAGTCCCCGAGCTACGTTTGGGTTCAGTCTGCGTTCAGGGTCTTGGTGCTCATGATATTCAGGGCATAAATTCAGTGTTTCAGCCCAGAGCTGGTTACTTAGGCTTGTTGTCAAGTGTGCATCACATGAAGTAAGGAGATAAGAGGAGATGGGGGAGGTGGCTCAGGACTCATAGGAACCTACTTCTTCCCCAAGAAGCATATGCATGTGCTCGATAGAGATCTGGGAAACTCTTATCTGCCTCTTAACCAGAAAAAAATGGCATTTACTGGGATGAGTAAGTCCCAAGGTTGAGATTTTCAAAAGAGCATGAAGTTACAGAGATAGCATTCACATTTAGCAGGAGTTGGGAGCCACAGTCCCTTGAATCCCTCTAAAATATCAGGTTTAAAGCTCGTGAGACAGACCAGCCAAAAGATGAGCAGTTAGCAACAACACCCAGACCCAGGGAAAACCCAGGTTTTCCATTTCCTTTGCCCACTGATCCTGGCTGCAAACACAGGTGCCATCACTGCCCAGCTGAGTGCTTAATAAAGCCGTGCATTGATGCCTTCTGCAGGATACCCAGCCTCCGCTGGCTCCTTATCCAGTCCCCAACTGGTCTCCTCCACTTGGCAGCGGAACTGACGGCTGCCACCCTGCTGGGATGGCATGGATCTGTGTTTGTCTTGCGCACCGAGCCCAGCCCCTGTGGCTCCAGTGACGAGATTGTTTCTGCATACGCCTATAGGAAAAGCAGAGATTTTGTGAACAAGCCCGCTCGTGGCATTCCAAGGAAAACAGCTCAGCAGGATTACACTGAGATATTTTCTTTGTCAATCTCAATCGAGATATTTGAACAGGAAAACCTGGTTTACACCACTGGAAGTTCCCAGGGGCTTTTAATTTCTTTACAAAGAAACACTGATGTTTTAATTTCAGTGCAAGAGCAAGGTCCTGGAAGGATTCAGGGATAGCCATCACTCTTACCTCTTGGACAAAAAGTTATGGGTCCAAATCCCATACTGGCACCTGGGCTGGAACCCAAAGTTAATGCTACAGCACAAAAAGGAGTTGACAAGGTGCTGTTCTTCCTGGTGATATCAAACGTCAGAGAGGAAACAGCACCCTACCAACACTCAAGTTTCAGGAAACTACAATAGTAAAAGAGCTTCTGATGCTTAAGGCTATAGGAAAGCTATTGCTGATGACAAACACACAGACTAAATACGTCTAACTCCATCTCTGCTGTCCCATCTACTAGAATCAGCCAGTGAATGCTGCCTCCTGGTTAACTCAACAGCAGAAGATGTGAAAGTAAAAATAATAATAATAATAAAAAAGGCTCTTTTACAACACTGTTAATGTCACCGTGCCTCAGTTTCCCTACCCATATGATGCCTGCCTCCGAAAGAGCTCGGATTTTGCAGAGTGCTCCAATGCCCTTGGAAAAGGGAGGTGACAGAAGTGACAAATTCTATCCTAGGGCTAGAGCTGCTAAACAAAAGCAAAATTTGCTCCTCTCTGAGGCTGAGCAAAAAACTTACCAAAATCTCTTATCAGTAGCCATTAACAGAAAGTCGGTTGGTTTTATCTGTGGTGCTAAGAAGGGCTGTGAGCCTTGCTTGGATAAATGAGGTCTCTTGCTACTGCCACCTCAAGAAGTCTGTGCTCCGGGACAGTTTTCCACACCTGTAAGAACTAACGGTGGCTTCTTCCCGGTTCCCCTCGGCCTGGCGAAGCGGATCAGGGAGGCAGAGGCCGTGAACGGGTTCACGGCAGGGAATTCCGAATGTTTTCCTACTGGGAAAGCAGGCAAGACACAGAGCTCGGGGTCACAGCGTGTTCGGGAGAGAGGGAGCTGGGAGCCAAGGCTGCCAGCGGTCAAATCCCAGCACGGGGAGTGGTTCAGTGCTATGGCTCTAGGTAGGTGACTTGGCTCTGCATCCCAGCGTTCCCTTCTGCCGGAGGTGATGCTAAAAACATGTGTACTCAAGGGCCAGTTTGGGGCTGATTCTGTCCAGATTTTGTCATCTCTAGGACCTTTACTTAGACCTCCGCATGATCTGTGCTGTTCCTTAGCAAATCCCCACCTGTAGCAATTAATAGCATGGGTTTTTTGGATTTTGTTTTGCTTTGGGTTTTGTTTTTTTTTCCCAATGAAAATCATTAGCTTTGCCTTGATAACTGTGAATTATGGAGCTGTCAGGCTCCTACTTTCCTAGCAACGTGCCTGAGGGACAAAGCCAGTATCTCAGGGGTGCCACGCAGGCAGACGTGAGGTCGTTACATGAATTTTACAGCACGGGAACCAATGCAAAGCAACCAAACACCGCGCTCAAAGTCATTTGGAAGACTAGCTAAACTGAGATTAAAACCTAGGCCGCCCCAAAAAGCTTGCTTTCCTATAGAAAATTGGACTGCCTTTACATGCAACACTTCGTGATGTTTTCTGAGATGACTGCAGTATGTTTTCCTTTTGCTGAAGAGTTTCTTACACTCAAATCATGCTAACATAAATAAGAAGCAGGCCTCTCGGCACATCTCCATGTTCTTAGCAGAGCTGATACGGCTGGTCTTATCTCTACCAGGGCAAGTCCCCTGAGCTGTGTTGAAAAGCCTTTTATCAGATGCAATTTAAAGAGAGTTCTTTCTGAGATGTAGCTCTGCAGCTCTGGCAGGAAAGTGGGGCTTCTGACTAAATCTCCTCTGGTTTTGTTTAGCATTGGGGTGAGGGAGTAGGACAAGGTCCTATTTGTGGGGCCGGCAAGACAGGGCTGCTCCTTGCGCCTTCCCTGAAACAACGCTCTACTCCCTCAGCCAGAGGAAAACCCTGTCAGAAATGGCTTAACGATCTTCTAATATTTCCATGCAATTAAAGGCCACATCTGTCTCACAGACCCCGTCCTCCTTTGCTAATGTACAGACATGAACTAAACAGTCTGTCTTGTCGATTCGCAGGGTAACAAAGGGGCCTATTCATAACACAGGCACTTTGGCTATTTTGTGTGTGTGAAATGAAATAGAGTTTGCATTTGGAGAATAACCTGTGTTGGAGCTAGCAAGAGATTTCTGCTCTAATAAATCAATCAGCTTTACCGGCTAATAAAATAGCCCCCCCTCCTAATTCTGACTGTGCTAACCAGACAGCCACCCTACAGAGAGGCAACTACGGTTTCTGCGCAAAAGCGAGAACCTACGCTACCTTGCTATTAAAAATCTTGGGAGGATTAAGAAAAAAAAAATTAAAAAAATAATAAAAAAAAGGAATCAGCTTGGCTGGAATTTTTCAAGCAGCTCAAGAGAAGGAGTTATCCCCAGCCCACGGAATTTGGGTGTCATCTTTGTGGCCTCGGCTGTGCTAAGCAGTGGGTATGTGTTTTACTGCTGGCTCACAGCCAGGGATGGCTCTGCCACCCTGCCAGGACCTGTTTCTGATTCGGCAGTGAAATCGTGGGCTGAAAAAAAGAAAAACAAATGGAGGCACACGTTGACATGCTCCCAAAGCAATGCCAATATTATGTTTTGCCCTGACTAAGAGTTTCGGGCAATACCTGCATGCATAGCCAGATGGACAGGGCAGTGCAAGGACTATATTGCTGCTTGTTTAACATTTCACTTGTAAATACCTTGGGGGAATGGGCTGTTAGGGGTTTTTTTTTTCTCTTTTCCGAGCCCAGCACCTTGGCACACTGGTCCGTATTTGGTCATGGTCTGTGTCTCTGCCGTCTTGGTGCTCTCACAATACAAACGAATACACTAATAATGTTCACACCTCAACATACCTCATTTCCTCAGCTTTCAAGTGAGCAGGAAGTGTACAGGAAGCACAGAAAAATGGTCCTGTGGTTTCAATACTAGAGTGATATTTGGGACATGTGGGCGCATTTACCATTTAGGCAGCAAAATCGTTTGTCCAGCTCCAGTGAAAGTTCTCTGTGTAAAATGAGGGGCAAAAGTGGGTGTCAAGACCACGGGGTAAGAGACAGACAAACCAAAAATAGGGTGAGATACTGTTTTCATATCCTGAGAAAATTATGGAGGCTGTGAGAAATTTTCCAATCCTGATGTTGGACAGAAAGTCAAAAAGATTATCCAGAGAAGTCCACCTTAAATTAACTGAAAGATTTGGTTTCAGATATTCTGAATGTTTCGTTGCAGTTTTAACCTTTTCATTTTTCTTAAAATATTGCAATTGGCCTATGTTTCTAAATAAAGAGTAGTTTCAAAACAAAGCTTGGGAAACTTGAGAAAGCACCAAGTAGGGCTTTCAGCAAACTGTCAAAAATCAACCTTTCCAGTGAATAGATAGGGTTTTGATAAATTTGCATCTTTCTGTTGTAAAGACCTAAATTTAAAACAGGTCGGACTGTATCTAACATGAATCTTCTTATATATGTCCCTGATACAGAGTGAATTCTGTTACTGCTTTTGGAGACAGAACCAAAATAAGCCTTTTTAGGCTTGCTACCATGCCAGCAAAGCCAATGGAAGTTTTACCTTTGTCTTTGGGGTGAGGCGTGACCAAACCTTCCACGTAGCTGTTTGCATATTCGTGCACTGAGGTGGGAATGCATGAATGACTCCGACTCAACTGCACACAGTGTGCACTATCTGTCCTGGCAAAATGGCAATAACTAAGCAGTTATAGCCTGGAGACTTTTAACCTTATTTTTAAGGCTTTATACAGACACCTAAAGAAGCAATGAGATGCTTAGAAATACTTTAAGAAAATCTATGTAGTTCTTAACTCTGGCTGATTTCGTTTGCCTGCACGGGTACCTCCATATCTTTAAGATTTAGCATTTTGATATCACGGCGACTAAAACTACACCAGGTTCCTGTCCTGGGGGGAAGTGGAGGTCTCCAAGAGACACACGTAAGAGACAAATAAAAACAGCAGCCCCCTTCCTGTGGGGTTCCTGACCAGCTCCCGCAAGCCTGAGCCGCATCCTCTGGGGTCCTCCCAGTCCTCAGCTCTCAGGGAGTGCAGGCACAATGGTGCTCCCTATTAAGGCACAGGTTCTTACTGGTTTGGAAAGGTACCGCATGAACACCCAAGGGAAGAAGCGTGTCTTCCCTGTGGCAGGTCCCTTTCCTCATCAGCATCCTTTTCCGGGCAAGATTTCCACCAGCCAGCACTCAGCAGTGCCTCTTTGTTAGCTGCCCTGTCTGTTCCTCTTAGTTTGTGATGATGATGAAGACAATTTCTTTTCAATGGGGACAATGAAGAGATTTGAAACGTTGCTTCAAGTGATGTGTACAGGGTGAACAGTAAGACCTCAGCTCCTCACACACAACGTAGCTTTGAGGGGACCTGGGGTCTGTTGGGTGACTTGGTGACAGAACACCTTACAGAGCTGCTATGGAACAGGGTTAATAGTGGAAGTGACCTTTTGGGTAAAGCACTTCAAAATTAATGGATGCAAAACGCTGTGTGAGAGCTAGGCATGAACAATCCAGAGAGCACAGGAAGAAAGAGCTCGTATTAGCGTGCCACACACTTACTCACCCAGCAATTGCAGTTCTCAGAAGAAAGCTGAGATGGTGGTATTACAAGCAGCACTTCAAGATATTTTGAGAGATACGAGGGCCTCTCTTGTGCCTGGGAGCTCTACACATTCAGCTCTTCCCCCAGCCGCACTCCTTTGGGTTGGGAAGGAGGAAGGAAGACAGGCAGAAAAGCCAGAGGCTGACACGGGCACCCCCTATTTGGCTACACCATAAAAGCCGACAGAAAAATTTTGGCGTCGGAGGCACCTGTTAATAAACCACAAAAGGCTGCATGATTGGAAGCCTGGCGTGCAGCAGTTCATACAGCTAAGGAGGGATCAAAAATAAATATTACTGTGGCCAAACCCCTACCTGCAGGTGTGAGAATAGATTGGCCTACCTGGAAATATGAGTCATCTCCCAACAGCAGCTGGTAGGGCAAAGGCTTATATGTGGTAACGTGCTAATGGTACAGATAAATGTAGGTGTGGGGAAGCAGAGACCGTGGAGCACCCTCTCTTCTGTTTTCACAGGAGCGCTGGGCTGTCTCAGCTAGCTCCCAAAGGCTACAGATGAGCTCAGACCATCAGACCACGGCTCTGACTTAGAAAAACAACAAGCTGTAGGGCAAACAGCTGAAAAAATGAAATGGCAACGGTTTGAGCTCCCTCTTTGGCTCTCCTTCCCGAGCACTTGGTGCCCAAATGGTGTGTCTCACCCTCCCAGAGCCCACAGCTCCACTGCCACAGGTATCTGGGTTGGGAAGGACCTCTGGAGATGATGGTAAGATATGTTTTACACATCTTACATTGATCTAATTACAGATGCTCCACTCTGCCTTGCTACTTCTTCGTGTCACAACTGATGTAAAAAGTTTAGGAATGCCATAGGACCTCAGGGTTAATCTCCAGGGAACCAATTTTTTCTAATGTCATCAAAGAGAATGTCAGGTGGGTGTTGTTAAAGGTGTCAAAATATTGCCTTGCTTTATCTCACAAACTAAAGGTCACGCTCAGGGGTAGATTTCACACCGCTTTTCTCATCTATGAAAAACTTTTCTCGTAACATACAACCAAACAAGACACAAAGACATCGTTCACTGAAGGTCAAACAGCACGACTGTAGTAAAATCAGGCTGAGCGTCTAATTACTTGGATTCTCATGATGCTGCTTTAGATGCCAAGCCATGGCGGGACATGTAAGGAAGGTGTTTTCTTTAGGGACATCTTCAAGGGTGGAAATATGCATCAGGCGAGCAAAATACATTTTACCCTTCAGTTAAAGTTTTTAAAAATCCCACTCTCTGCCTTAAGTCGGTTAATAGAAAAATTGCATGGAGGTAAAATGGCAACAAGCAGGAGCAGGAACAGAGCCCTCTGTCTCTGTTTCATTCATCAGGCCTTTTTTCCCCCATACTTGCCTGCTATTCCCATTTCCTTCCTTGCCTTTCACATGAAACATATCCATCGCACACACCCACTCTGCCTCATTTGTTCACATTCGCAGACAAATTGTTTCACAATGATCTTTTTTAAAAAATACGCTTCTGAGCATTTTTTTTTTTTCTTTTCTCATGGCTAGCAGCAAATGGATTAGCTATTGGGGCCTGGTTCTTTTCATAAATGGGGCAGTTTCTCTTCAGTTTGTCCATCTCATGCTACCTCGGCAAAATGCTCTTCTTTAACCATTTTGTCATGTGAACTGAAGGAAGAATTTCTAATTGCGTTTGTTGAATGAAGATGGGATTGACTATCTGATTAAAACCAACCACATAGGCAGAAGTCAGATCCAAGCTTCGTAAGTCTGGGTGACGTAAAACTGCATTTATTTTTCACTGTAGGCGGGAACTTTTTAAGACTTAAGCAGTACAGTATCTTCTTTGGGAGTGCCCATGTTCTTTTTTGTATATGGCCCTAAGTTTTTTTGGCTTAATTTAGATGGAAAGTTTAAGCCATTTGGCAAGTATTCATAATCCAGGCTTTCAGTTTGTTCTGTGTAGTAAAAAGCACATTGCCAACACTATTTAAAAATATTATTGGTTTGAATGAAATTGCTGAGTTAAAAATTGCATAGTTACAGGAACCTTCAGTCTAGTCCTCTAAAGCCTTAATTCATACATCAGAAGTCAGGGGCCTCCCTCTGCAATTTTTTTGCTTTCTTCTCATTGTTTTTGTGTAGCAGATGTAAGCGTAACTTTGGCTTCTGTTTCCACTAAAATAACAAATCCACTTAAACAAAACATACAATTCATTAAATACCAAGCATGAAACAGTCAGGAAAGAGTTTGCCTTTTTGCTCATCTCAATTAATATTTTAAGGTGTGTTTAATTTCCTTTAAGTACGACAGTCAAAATTAAGAATGCGCATCGATTGAAATAACCTGGGGTGAGAAATGTATATGACGGTGACTCATTATATTCAGGTCAACTCAGCTGTTCACTAGCACAAGAGTTTAACATTTTGCTGCCCTAAATTCTTTAAATAAAGAAAAGAATATTGCTTGACTCGTTACGGATGAATGCTATGCTCGGTGGAACAAACCACACGTTAACTGACAAATAATGCGTTTGTTTAGGAAGAAAACCACATTTTTACTCAAGCCCATAATACAATTAGTGAGAGAAGCAGAGAAGAAGGTTAATGTATGTGTTACTATGTGGATTATAGTCACACCCTCACCCAGACGCAAACCCTGTGCAAGCTGCAGTAAGAACAACAGGAAATGGCCTGGGGTATTTATAGCATTATTGTGTTTATCCTGAAGTGATGTTCTGCACAGATTATTATGAAGTTTTTCGTGGGAGAGGATACAGCTTGTGTCAGCTGGAGATTTGCATGCACTTCACCCAATATGCTCTCTGCTAAACTTGCATAGTCCCCCTCTCTACCTTTCTTTGCTTTTTAAAGGTTCGCTGTATACGAGGACTTCTCTGCAGCTGACACGACGGGCCACCCCCCCGCCTCCCCCCCCCAGTACAAACAGGAACCCGGGTAACCAGTATGTTTGGCCTAAACCTATTTGTTTCACCAGATTCACAAATCCACAGCGAGATGTCATGAGAAAAAACCAAAAGCCACACACGTCGGTGGTCCTGAATTTCTGAAAAATGCGGTTGGTTCATCCTACAGCGAGACAAAAATCCTCCTGTGCATTTTGGGTCCTATTAACAAAGAAATCGATGGTGCCAAAAACCCAGGGCTCGCTCTTCAGGACAGATCACTCCACTCCTGGGATTCTCTTTGTTTGGAGAATCATTTCCATGTCCTTTATTTTCAGGTAGGGTAATAAAATACCTTCCTGTTTACACCTTTCCTCTGAGGAGGCACTCAGCAAAAATTAATAATTTTCATGGAAAGATCATCTACACGTCCCCAGCCTCAGCCTTGCCATCTTTCTGCTGTTTGGAACGTTGTAAAGAGACCTTTTTCTAATTCATTGCCATCATCTAAATTTGGCCTGAAGTTTGATAGAGAGAAAAAAAACCCCACTCATATGGGAGATGAAATAGATAATATAACAACTCAGTATCTCTGCAGGCTAAAACAGACTCCCACCAAAAAACTCCTCCACCCACTCACAAAACCTATGCAAGCATATATCCATCATTGCAGAGCAGCTTATCTCAGCGAGAGATACAGAATAGGGAACATTAAAATAATAATGATAAAAAATAGTGTAGCTCAGGAAGCAAAGAACCTGTTATTACTTCATCGTCAGAACAGTTTTTTTCTTATCTTAGTCACATCTCCTGAGGTTTGTTCAACTCATGAACGTTCAGCTCATTTCTGTGTTTACACCCCATGATCTCTAAAAACCTCGATTAAAAGCAATCAGAAAAATCCATCATATGACACTTAGGCCATTTACAGGCTGCGACAGTTATTAGCGAATGTTAACCTTTCCTGGAGAAAACAGAAGGAAATCCTGCTTTAATTTAAGCTTTCAACCAGCATCCCCCTCTATCTCTGCAGTAAATCAGAGCATCTCCCTGATGCCATTGTTTGTAAATATAATATGTCTCGGTTTTGTCTGTTTGAAAAACAAACAGCAAGAGAAAAGCATCGGGAAGTCCCTGTGAATGGGAGCAACGCTGCATTTCTGTATGTAGCACATTAATTAATGCAATTGAGGCAATATCCGAGCAAAGCTTGTTCCTATGAATACAGTTCCAATCATTATCAGTTCTATTAGCGCTTCATTATGGCTGCACTGATCAAGACCAGATTTCCTGGGCTAATTTGCATCATATTCTGACAGGTGCTAGTCCAGGTGTCCTATTGTCATTCTGAATTAATAAACATGATTCAACCCCTTCCTTTTATAATTTGTGTGATAGAAGGAATAATAGAAACCGAATGGGCTGGGGAGGCGGGGGGGAGCAGGTTGCAAAACAACTTATCTGACTTCATCTCCCAAAAACGCCTTTCCTGGGGTTTTGCCAGGTTTAATTTTAAAATGACGAGCTCACATACCACTTCTTCTGCATCACCTACCTGCCAAATTACCTCCATACCCTCCCCTCACTGGCTTGTGTCCTAACCTCTATCAGGGCTGCCCACAGGACAAGTTTGCAGAGTGGACCATATTAAGGTTTCTTTTTCCATCCCGTAAACTGAAGGAGCACAAGCTCTGACTGTTTCTGATTTGGACAGCCCTGCTCTAAGGCATAAACCTACTGGGATCTTCTTGCAGCCCTTAAAGTCATCCTTGCGCATCCTTGGCATTTAGGCCCTGTTGGAATCTACCACTTCTACCTGTCTCCTTACTTGCCAAATTCATCACTCAGCCTAAAATTACACCCCTAGAGCCATCTTTTTTTTAAAACAAACAAACAAACAAACTTTTTCTTCTTTTAAAGATGGTGATGATGATTAGGAGGACGTATACAGCAAGCGATGCAGGGCTTTGGTTTACAGCCACACGCTTCGCAGACTTGCCATCCCAATTCACACCTTAGGTCTGCGAGCAGCAGAGCCTCTGTGCAGTTTTCCTGCTTTGAAATAGACCCAGCACAAGTGCATCGAGCTTCACGCTTGTCTGGTCGGGAGAGCAGCTGGGAGTGCCCGTGTAGACATGCACCAAGGGCCTTTTAATTGCACACAATCTTCATTAAAAGTCTAATTGTATTTGGAACTGGGGGAGTTAATCTTTTTAGGAAATAATTTCTAGCTCGTCCCAGTGATCCTAAGGAACTCACATTTGTTAAGTAAATGCTTATATACTTTGTGTAATTAGAATGCAATTCAGGCTTTGCAGATGAATAGCAAATGCCATGAAAGCTGGCAACAGCATTGCCACGTCACCCAGCATTTTTCTTTCAGTCCTTCTACCCAAGTCGATCAGCCCCACACTGTCTTGTTTCTTGCTTCCCTTTCATACACTTTTTATTTCTCAAATACCACCCTCTGGCCATGTGGTGTCCAGAACCAAATGCCTTCTGACACATGCGCTCGTATCACACAGGGTGTTTACTGGGAGCCCAGCTTGGTGACATGAGTATTAATGCAAGAGGCAGCTCACGACCGCGCTGGCCTTGTTTGCTGTTTTCACCTGCCTGATAACTCTCGTTAGCTCCTCGGATTTCTTAGGTCTTTTCAGGCAAAGAAGAAATGCTTTTCAGCCTAATACCAGGGCTTCCCTTTGCGCCTTTGGGTGGGTGCACAAGCTTCCCTCTCGCTGTCTGCAGGTGCATCTCCCTTGTTTCTTTGTGTTACTCAAGCCACACGCCTCTTTTCCCCACGTTTAGTTTACCTCAGCTCTCCATTGCCCATCTAACCTGCAATGTAATTGCCCAACTGGAGGCAAACCCCAAGCTTTCTTCATTACCTTCACTAGAATGGGTTTACAACAATCAAAGCTCCAGCTTTTTGTGCGCAAGGAATATATCTGAATTTCCTAGTATTTCTGGAAATTCATTCCACCCTGCCTTACACCTCTAGAGAGAGAAAATCCTGACTTCACGCTAGGTTTCTCAGCTCCTGTGCTAAGGTCCTGCCAGCCCTTGACCAAACAAGATAAGGAGAACTTGTCTAAAACAGGCTAATTCTTATGTCCAGAAGAGCAGGTGAATCATAGTATCAGGAGACCAGACCTCAGGCTGCCTGACTGGCTTACCTCGTGCAGCTTTTTTATTAGGAGGAGTAAAAAAACCAGCCTCTCTAAGTGAAATGTTTGCATCTGTGATTAGGGTTTCCACTCCTGCAACGCCCCCGCACCCAACCACACTCCCTGCAGCGGGGGAAGGCTCTGAGCTCGCTCAAAAAGGCAAAACTCATTTTAACTGCATTTTCTCTCCCCTTTGTCTTTTAAGAATCAGCCTGCGACAAACGGCACTTGCTAAATGACTGTCTCACAAGACAAAATGGTGCAAACCTCCCGGCGTGCCCCCCCGCTAGCTGGAAAGCACTTGCTCCCGCTCGCGGCCGCTGTCAGGTGCGTGCAGAAGAGGTTCCCAGTTCTATAGGGCATTGAGAGGCAAGAGCCGCTACGGACCCAAGTGTGATCGGGGGAGCAGATTTGCACCTGTCTCAGCGGGCCGAAATCAAACAATAACAGGGCTGAGAGGGCATGTTGGTTCGCGAGCAGCACAGGCAAAGCGAGTGGGCGAGAGCCCCCTGGGTACGGCGCTGCTCCGCGGCTGCTCATCAGATTCTTTTAATCAGATCATGGCAGCAAGGCGTTTTGGTGCTTTACACGCACATTATGTACCTTTCCGCTCAGAAAAAGCAACCCGCAGCTAACGCGACCTGCGACGATCGGGCCGGGAAAGGGAGGAGTGTCCATGGGAGCGCGTAGTCCTGAGCAGACGACGGCCACGTCTCTCCCATAGGATTCCAGAAGCGCAGTGGTGGGGTGCAGCTACCACCCGTCCTGCTCGTGCTGAGGGGCTGGGGCCATCCAACCTCAACACAACCTGTGTCACATGAGGTTTCTCTAAATGCCATTGTTTTAGGCGACGTGGGCTTCAGAGCAGAGACTGGGGGTTTTTTTCTGCATTTCATAAGTGACTAGCACGTTTCGTGTTCTATAAATAGCATCTTTCCTTTCCTATTTGCAAAACCTTGCATCCAGCTGCTTTGAACTTTATTTCAGAGAGGATTTTCTCTTGACTTATTAGGCACCTTCGGAATTCTTTATCCAGGGCTTACAAAGCTCTTTGTGAAGATTTGTCAGTTCTCAGCCTTACCTCGGGAGAGCACTACCCATTATTATTTTACAATTAGGAAAATTAAGGCACAGAAACCTCTAAAGATTTGCCCAGGGTCTCTGGGCAAGAAAGAGGAGGAAAGCCGGGGTGTAAAGCCTCCACTTGCAGCTTTTTGCTCTAATTACTGAGCAGCATTCTTCAAAAAGTCTAGCTTTTTCAAAAGAAGGGACATGTGAGCATGATTGCTATCTGCTGAGCAGAGTAGATACCAGATGAGAGATCTTTCCTCTTTATCTTTTTGCTAAATAATAGATGACTGATTATGATCTTATATGTTAAGAAAACTTTGCTAGAGATAATTTCAGGTTTCTGAACATGTTCCTCTTCTAGAAGTATCCTTATGTATATAACCCATTAACTTAGTCATAACACAGAGTGCATAACCAAGCGCACATCTTGGACAGAATTCCTGGTGAAATACTCCACCGCCTGACTCAGAATGAGTAAACCTCAAGTTGCCCCTGTGCTAGTGCCGGGCCAATACTCCCTGGAGGATGACTCCTATTCCAAAGAGCTCAAGGTCTGGGTAGGCAAGATAGAAACAGAGGGAATGATCAGTCCTGCCTGGCAGTTCAGTGGCTTCCTGTGGTTGTACAAAAAGTCACTGGCAAAGCCAAGAATGAAAGTCAAGTGTCCTGAATCGTAATCTCATGTTCTAAGCACAAAACCTTGTGGTTGGGGTTTTTTGTTATTTTTTTTTCTAACATATCTGTTACTCTTACAGCAAAACTATCTCTCAGAACTCCTGTGTAGGATTCCCTCGGGGCCTGGGAGCTGACCATCCTGCCCCACTTCAACCCCTTACCAGCTCCAGATGAAATATCCTGGAGGGTAAGCAGTTACGTAGCTGCATGAATCCATGCCACTGCAGTACCGCGTTCAGTTACAGGTCCAGATGAAAGACTAGAGCCAAGGACTTGCCCTACAAAATGCCTTTCAAAGCATTTTATGTGTACAAGGCTACAGAAATCAACGGTCATAATCATTTAGACCTGCTCACCCCACTCACCCTAATTTGAACCCAGGTCAGTTCTGATGGAGTCAACAGCAAAGGTGTAAGAGGTGCATATTTACATATATATATACACACACATATAAAATTACATTGCCTGAGACAGATCCATTTTTCAACTGTTTGCTTAACTCCACCAGCTTAACCTACAATTTATAATAAGAGAACCACGCTCCTTTTATCCACTGTAGCTGATGATACTCAAAAGCACTTTGTTTACTTAGTATATTGCACATTCATTGAGCCTTGTGTCAATAAACACTGGATGTGCTGACACCACCTGTACCAAACACTGCTTCACGGACAAAGCTCGCTGCAGATCCACCTAACGCTCAGGTACAGCCCTGACACAGTGAAACTCCTTACAGCTTTCTGACTTGCTACCTGAATTAAAACTATCCCCGGTCTGCTAATCTCTATTAAAAAAAAAAAAAAAAAAAATCACATGCACACACTTGTACTTGCTATTAAAGACTTAAGTTCACAGGGGTAGAGTGTCTACGAGCACTGGTGTATTGGTGAATGCGTGTCGATGCAGAGGAGGGCTTGGAAAGACGCACCTTGAAGCGGTGACGTAAATGTGAGGGAAGCAGAGGGTGGTTCTTGCGTGGTAGAAGTGGTGAAAAAACCTTTCTACTGTGGAGGTTCACCTCGACAAGGGAGGGCCGTCCCCGCAGAGCTGAGCCCTCAGGACCTGAAGATAGCTGGTGTCACTCACGTCATCACCTGGGCAAGACCTGCGCAAAGAAAGGTCTTTGGGAAGACGCGGGAAGAGTTTGGGAGAATGGCCTGGCAGGACACGGAGTGTGTTTTTTTTTTCACAGCCCACTCTGTTTCTGCTCCTTTGCTAGACAGCCGTCAGTTTCACCTCTCTGCTGGCGTACGCGCACCCTCCACATCGCACGTTTCCAAACATGTTTGCACGGCGTGCCAGCTAACCTCCTTCAGACTGGCGCACAACCCTGCGCGGTGAGAAAAGGGCTGCTCACAAGACAGTTTTTCTGCGGTTGAGGGTTATGTTGATTAATTAATCCTTTTTTTTTATTTTTTGTAAGTCCACAAGCTGCTCGTTTTGAAACGACCAATCCTAGAGCTGCGAAAGTACGAAAGAATGGGTGAGAAATCAATGGGAGAAATAGACAATCGGAGCGGGGTCCTGACTGTGTACTGGCTGCTATTTTTTAAAACACATAAAAGTTTGGCTTATGTAAGAGACCATCTGGTATTTAGGCCTCGTTGAAATTTTAGCTGCGTGCGTGTGCTCCGGGTATGAACCAATGGAGCAGCTTCACAGGCACACGCACGTACTCTGCTGGACTCCTTCACCAGGCAGTCCAGGGCACTGGCTGTAAAAATCTGGAAAACCTATTGGACTTCACACCCTTCTTACTCCTTCTGGACAGCTCGTAATGGTCTTTGACCGAAGGGAAAATACGCCTGCCCGTCACAGCTGCAGTGCTACAAACCCACGGTACAAGTAAGCGCACGACCCAAAAGA
This sequence comes from Chionis minor, assembly GCA_013398295.1. Taxonomy (NCBI): domain Eukaryota; kingdom Metazoa; phylum Chordata; class Aves; order Charadriiformes; family Chionidae; genus Chionis; species Chionis minor. The sequence continues at coordinate 95,549 of VZSF01000828.1, read as the reverse complement.
TTACCAGCTACGCCCCTACCTCAGGAACATGGTGGGAGGTTGTTGAATGTTAATAAAGAATATAATGGGGAGAACCACTGGGTTTCTTTCTGTTCATTCCGTTGCATAGCAGGACGTGCCTGCGCTGAGATCACTGTAGCTGCTGCTGGTGAATAGGACTGAAGTCAGTCCCACACCTTGTAAGAGCATCGACCAGACAAGGCAGAGAGGAAAGGAAGCGTTTGCTGACTTCTACAGATGAGAAACCGAGATACAGAGAGGTGAAGCAAAATGCCTGAACTCAGACAGGAAACCTGGGGCAGAAAACCTAACAGAACCAGGTTGGGCACTGCTGAGGACCAAGACTCTGGAGAGAATTAACTGCTCGCAGATTTTTCTGACTCACCAGAAGTTTAAAAAAAAAAGAAAAAGCACCACAATCCCAGAATTGCATCAGGGAGGGTTCTTCCAGTGTGTGTTAATGCCAAGCACTGGGAACAGTGTGTGCCGCTCCAGTGACTCACGCTGAGAAAAGACAAATTCAAAGGGCAACAGGTGCAGCTGAGGACTAACGAATAATCGGGAGAAAGGGGGCAGTTATGAAAAAGATTAGAAGATTATTGCTTATCCTGGCAAAACAAAGAGAGATGTGTGGCAGTGGTATGTAAATACACTGGGGGCATAACATCAGGGAGGGGAAAGTGCTATTTAAGCTAGTGGTGATGGCATGAGAGAGGGATGAATCAGTCATGAGCAAATGTCAGTCCAAAATCAGAAGAAAGTATTCAACCCTCAGAAAATGAAGTTACGGAAGTCCTTTTCAATCAGGAGCTGTGGTGATGGAAAGAAACCCCATTCATCCTTTACAGAAACCTTGAATGGTTTTGGAAAGGAATGGTAGAGCATGGTCATGTCTGACAGCAGAGCGTGGAGCTCAAGAATTGCATCCGCTCTGGAGTTCAAACTAAATGCCTTAATTTTTCTTCACTCCTAAGGAATTTAGAAGAAGAATCTCTTGTTATATACGGTGCTTAGCACAACAGAGACCACTCTGGTCTCTAGGCACTACTGTAGCACAAATAATTCATAACACTAACAATCGACCATAATTACATCCTTCCTGAAGCAGAGATGACATATGAGAATACCAAAAATGAAGAGCAGGGAACTAACTGCAAACTCATTCGGTCCATTAATGACCACCCCATATTCTGCGAGAATGAGAAAACCTCTGCTCTCAGATAAAGTGGTGCAAATCCAAAGGATTCATTGCAAGTGAGCTGGAACTTCGGTGCGTTGCTTTCTTTTTCTAAAGAAACAAACTCCATCCACTTGTTAAAACCTTTGCCCACCGCTCTGCAGAAACCAGCAAAGAGGACAGAGACCAGTTGACATGCAGAAAACGTTGTGTCCCGGGCATGAATTTGTTGGGGCTCGGAGTTAGAAGTGGATATACCCATTTCCTACCAAAAAAGCATCATGTAGTGATGCATATTGGGTAAGCTTTTTTACACAAGCTTCCATATAACACTACTCAAAATCCAGAGGACCCATCAAGAGGAGGACGGAGCTGCTTTTCAGAAGAAAAGGACTATAAGGTGCCGTGGCAAAACCCTGTTCCAGATCTTCCTCTGTAAAATTCCTGCATGGGTAAAAAATAATACTTTTCAGTCTGGACCTGTCCATGCTCCTTCTTGCACTTTAGGCAGATCGCAGCAGAAAACCGATGTAACTGGGAGATGCTGCACAGGCGCTGGAGCTGCGGCAGGACGGCGAGGAGCTGGAGTTTGGGCCATGGCCATTGCAGTGGCAGCAGTTTTCCTTCGGCTTACTAGAGACATCCTGGATTTCAAGTACAATCGTAGCATCCCAAGGGAATTCGCGATCACTCAGATAAAATGTGGCGCACACGAAATTTGCACGCACACTTGTCTGGTAGAAAATGGGATTCAGAAGAAATACACATGATTAAAACCACCCCAGATCCTGGTTAAGACACACTGGTTTTCTCTGTGCGTTAGTTCCTCACTTAACACAAGATGATTCTTTCCCTTGTCACAGTGGAGCTGTTACAGGCAGTTTTGATAATATTTGTAGGACGATGCTGAGAGTTCTTGCCTAACGAATCACTTCAGTGCATGCTTATTTTAAAGCCTGGCCGGTTCTAATGAAGTCACGTGTATTAGTTTATGGCTCTTAGAAATATCACCAAAATATAAATATTTGTGCTGTGGGAAGATATACATGTGGGTATTTGATCCAACTAAGGAAGGATGTTACCACGCGCGTCACAGGAATTTTGCGAGTTCAGGTTAGGAGTGTCATCATCAGAAAAATTATTTTTGCTGCAGCAAATCATCTCTGAAGGACCAGGAGTGACACAGGCTGTGATCGAGCTGCTCAGCATGCCTCAAAGACACTCACAGCAACTGCAGTACCCACTCAAAATACCTCTCAGTCTTCTGGGATCAATCAATAAGTGGTGAGCTATCCAGCTTTTGAGCTTGCACCTCTATCAATAATTCCTGGCTCTAGTGATTTTTGTGTGTATGAGTGGTAAAACTCAAGGAAGCGTGTTTAAAGTCCACCCTCTGCTACAAAACCCTGGGCAATTCTAACGCCAGGGACTTGTGAACAGCCCCCAGGACCCTGCATGTCTGATGGTGACTTGCTGAGTGACGAGTGGCTTCCTGCATTTCATCTCCTAGTTTTGTTTTTTTTTTTCACTTTGCCTGCTTAGATTATGGGCTCTTATTCCATCTACGTGCCATGCTTCGTCTTGGTGGGAGCCTCTAGGGACAACTACCATAATACAAGGAATTAATCATACGAGTCACGACTTCTGGTTCTAATCAGGAGTCAGTCCTAAAGGCTGATCTGCAACACGACCCTCATGGACAAATCCTTAGAATTTAATAGGGATTAAATCAATGGAGTTTTTATGGAAATTGAATTACACTGTATAGAAATTGTTCCATAAACAGAACACAGAAAAAAAAGGCGAAACTTCCTTGATTTTCCCCTGGATTTTACAAAGGGGGTATAATTTCATGATACCTTTCCCTAGGTAATCCGAAGTTATGTGATAAAAAATGACATTTTTCAAAGTAAAGGCATAGGATTTTGTTATTACATAAGAAAATCTCAAATGGCTACGCTGAAACCTGCAGGAAGGCAATTCTGCAGGAGGGCAGTGATGGTAATTCTTTTCCCTGCTTAAAGTAACATAGCTCCTACTCTTCCCTTCGGCTTGGGTGAGCGGGGCTCCCTGGAAACTCTGCCTTCTTGCTAGCTGATGTGCAGCAATCCTCTGCCTGTCTGGCCACCCTTTCAAGTTTACACACCACATACGTACATTAAGGTACGTATAGAAGACAGACCAAGCCCAGAATCTTTTACCCTATTCCATATTCCACCATTCCTGAATGTTGATGGTTTGGATAAATGAACCTTGGATATAAACTACCTGTTCTGGAGAGGCTGAACTTGCAAATTCACTTTGCCTCCGTATGCAGAGGGCCAACAGGCAGCACAGCTTGCAGTTTCCCCTCTCCTTCCTAAGCCTGCTGAGCTCTGTTGGTTGGGGCAAAGGGGTAAACCCTAAGAATTAACAAATTGCACTATTTCAGCGGGAATTGGCAGTTTTTCAATGTATATTTCTCAGAATCAGGCCCATGTTTGCGCTTCACTCCGTGCTAACATATAACTCCAAACTGCTGTGGCTGCTTTTAGCTGTCTCCAGAACCAATTTTATAGGCATCTACTCAGTCCTGATCTGAGATCCCGTTCCTCTGCCTGAACAAGAAAAGCAATTCATGTCATTCAAGTGAACAAGGACTTGTGATTCTTATAAAGAAAAAGCATCAGCTCTGACATGCAGAGATTACAAAGGGACGGTGCATCTCAGCAAAACAGTATGCTGCTCAGCTGGGTCGGGGGCAGGAGCAGGGGAAAAGTGGTGTTTTCCCAAGGGACAGGCTCCTTACTGCCTGGCATAATCTGGATTTTGAATCTTTGAGTCTTTCACATCCGTAGAATATTCCTAATGGGATCGGCAGGGCTGAAATAGACCTGCAGCCCTGTAACAGCGCAGGGAAAAAACAGTTGTAGGAAGAGAGTAGCTGCCATTCAGTGTGGTGGTTAAAGAGAATCATCCCTGTTAAAGTGTAGAGGGCTGCCAGTTCTAGTATGTACCAGGGCAATGCCACCATACTGTGTATATATATATATATATATAACCATTTTGTGGAGCATTTCTGCCAGTGGCCTACGTATTTCAGGACACAAAGTTCAAATACCAAATAAGCTCACCCATATAAGCCTGTGCAAAGCAATGAGATCTCAACACCTGATTATTTGCTTTAGCAGAAGACGAAAAATCCTGTATCTCTAGTAACACGCAGAGTCTTTGGCCGAGATTTTCCTTTTCTGCTTTGCTTTAGTAGACGAGAGCAGGGTGGCTGCCCACTGCTCTGGAAGTGGCTTCGTTTCAACAGCAAGATGGTTCTTGCCCCTCCGCAGCTGGCAATGCAAAACTCAAGTAGATATGAAGAGGGCACTATCACTCTAGGCAGCCTGACTCAGAGACCGAGAGGAGAAAAAATAAAAGGCAAATGTTTGATGGCTAACATTATATGAAGTCCCAACGAGATTTGGAACAGGAGCAGCCGAGGAGTTACAGTTTCCTTTGTTCTGTTAAAAGGAAAAAGGAAACACATCAGGAAACCAGACTGTGGAGCACAGGAAGTCTCACTTTGGCTGATAAAAAGGAACTGATGTGAGGTTGGTTCAGATGCAGTTATAAGTCAATCAAGCTTGGAACAACAAGAAGAGCTATTCAGAAGAAACCAGAGTGCCAAATTCTGCTTTTAGCTGTAAAAAGGGTATTTTAACCTCTCCTAATCTTTTCCTTATCTTCTTTTTTAAAAGAAAGCTGCTGTAAAAAATGTTCAAATAAGAATTTTTCTCATCGTACAAAAATCAGTTTCCCAAACTCACCACACCCCACCATGCCTTACTCCAGTTTCTTTTTTTCACTCATCAACCAACTTAAAAAACTGTATTCTTGCTGATTTATCTCCTCCCCTCAGATCAAAACCAGCATTAGTTAAGAAGGGCGGGTTTTTTGCTGAGTGAGAAAACGGCAAATGACTAATTAAAGGCCCTCCTGCCCGTTATGTTATTTTCACTCCCTCTGCGTGATTGACAAGCGTGGGCCAGTAGGCTAACGTTCAGTTCCTGGGGGTGCAGCTTTGTCAGGCTGGGGTGGGAGGTTACATAAAGATATTTTAATCGTTTCTTGCTCCTTTCTAGTGCTGTGATCGGTTGAGCTCTGGGCTAGTCTATGCTGGAAGAACAGGATCAAGGTATACGCAAACCAACCAGTAAGCTTGGCTGTATCCATGGCATTTACTACAGGAGCATCTATTGAGCTGCGTTTTTGACAGTATTTTAAAAAAAAATCAGGAAAGGAAAGAACGCTTGATACACATGAAGAGCCAGGGTCATTTGCTTGGCAGCATCATACCAATGCTGAAGAGACACAAAGGCTGAGATTCCGCAAGACGCCTGTGGGATTTAGCCTCACTTCTCTCATCTATTTCCGGTGAGAGCGGTACACTCGATGCCCCTTAGCCAGTTTTGCAAATCTTAATCAACCTGTTTACACACAGAATCAAAATACTTTGTTAAGCACCTAGAAAGCAGCCTGGTTTTCCGAGGGAAGAGTTACCTTCAAACGCTAATGTGAGTTACAGGCTGCCAGTACCTTTACAAATCAAGCCGCTAGCTGAGTTAGATAAATATGCACTTACATACCTATTTTTAGGGCTCTGGCTTCAAAACATGGAAGTAAACCTGAATTAGATGCGTCAAAGTGTCTCTGGTATCAAATACCGATGGTCCCTGTCAGCTCATTATTTCAAAGTTTTGTCTTTGGTGCTGTTTGTCGCTGAAGAAACAGGAGGTTTATCAGGACACACTTAAAGGCGTTCAACAGTAACATGCAGTAACATACATCCCTTTTGTTTAGGTCTCTGTCTTACAGCTAAAGGAAAAGCTTTTGGTAGCGGAGGTGGGGGAGGAGGGAGGCAACGTTTGCGGCTTTACTACAAGAGGCAGGTTTCTAGATCAGTGTTACTAGCTGTGTAGATACGCATCAGTAATTATGTGGCCTGGGTAATGAGAGGAAGAAAGAAAATAAGCAGTAGATGCATTAACATTTTGAAGGCTTTGATATTTGGAACTCAGTGGAGTAGACTATACATTGTCCTGCAGCGTACTTTGCCATTTATAGCAGCACAATTTAGGGTGGTGATGCCCTGATGGCCCGGGCAGCTGTGATGATGCAGGTTAGCACAGACTTGGGTCCACCATCAGGCGCATTATTTCCAGAAGGAGGCAGAAAACCACATTTTGGTGGTGATATTTTAGTCTGTATTTTCAAAACCAGCTATAAATACGCACTCGCAGCCTTGTAAGAAAACATTTCTTCGCTCAGAAAGCGTTCTTAGGCATCACCCGTGGAAGCGGGACCGGGCTCTGTGTGACCGAGGCGTGCGCTGCAGGCAGCTCTTTGCACATGCCAGTGCTACATGTGCATCGCGCGCTCGCGTTCACATGTGCATGAGAGCACATGAGAGGCACAGGCACTGGAAATAGATCAGTTGTTCAATTCAGAACAAAAGATCTAAAGAGAATTTTATGTTTGGGGGGGGAAAGTTGGCTTCAAACCAAGTTGCAGAGCTAAGCTTAATATATTAGACCAGTTTTTTCGAGGCGAGCCATGCACACATTCATGCACTCTCTAGTACTAACACCATGTTTCTGCAGCATTAGGTGTTCAGCAAACCCACAAATATCTGAAAAGCTGAAGTTAAGGCTCCCTTGGCTCTAATTTTCCTGCTTGTGCAGGTTTGCGCTGGGGTGGGACATAAGGTCTTTCTTTAGGTGGTCAAGTAAACTCAAGCAGAATGAGAAACCTTCATTTTTCAAAGGCAGCTTACGGGGTGCTGTAAAAGACCTTCACACACCGATGTTTTACAGAAAAGGAATGGAAGAGGCTCCAGTTGTATGTTCCTAAGTACTTGGCCTCATCCTTCTGAGATGTGAACTGAAATCAAGAGGGAAGCCTTCTGCAGGACCAGGAAGGAGAGACTTGAAGAAAATAAACTCTGCTTCCTGCAAAAAAATTGCTACAAATGCCCTTCCCCCAGCACATCTCACCTTATCAGCGTGTCATCTAAGACCTCACTTCGAGGTGCAGCCTTACCCTTTGCTTCTCTTGATATCTGTCCCTTTCTCATAACACCCCAATAAATACTCTTACACACCAAGACTCCGGCAAAACTTGCCTTAGGAGAAGCGCCGCTAGGAGTGATAGGAGCTTACGGCAGGAGCATCACAAAATTAAAATAAATAACTAAAATAAAGGCATGAAATCCTCAAGACATGCATGCTACTACTTAAAGCGACCACATCCTGTTAGGGTAAAATCCACAGTGGCAGAGAGAAACTATACAAGGCTCTCAGCACCTCTTTAAAGCCTCCGAGCGAAACCCCAATCGCTTCAAATCTAAGCAGTTGGTGCTGGTTTGTTGTGTATTAGGTTTGCTTCAGACTAACCTGCCTTCCCATAGCAGGAACAATTCTACTACAGAGCAGCAGAGCTCCTCAGTTTACCAACTCCGAAACAACTTTCCCAGTGTTTGGCTTGCGTAGCAGATGGGAGTCAGCGCTGAACACCTCGAGCCGACAGCGCCCGGCACGATGGCGTGACCCTAAATTCGTATTACGGCAAAAGACGTGCATTTGCATACAGGTCTTGGAGGGAAAATGAAGCAACGTTATAAAAATATCCCAATTATGAAACCTTTCGAGCAGGTTTCTGCTGTTGCATATTGGGAAAGCATTATGCAATTTAGATGTCACCTGAATAGGGAGTAGGGTATCAGAGAGTATCATTGTTTACGCCTTAGAAATTTCAGATGGTTTTTGAGGGACGGCAACATGGAAAGTCTCCAGTGAGCAAACATCTTTGTGATTATTTTTTTTTTCCCCAGTCTGGAATTAAGAGTCTTGCCCTAGGAGTCAATGCCTTTTTGCCAGGAAAGGCCATCTCTAAAGGGCCAAAGCCAGGGCAATTTAAAAATGGCAAAACAGACATTTAATCTCGCTCAAAAAAGAAACATGTTCTTAGTTCGAGACCTTGATGGCCAAGTTTCAGGACAAGAGGCGAACGCCTACTGTTCACAAATGACTAGAAACAGTGATTGCAATAGAAACCCTACTCCGCCCTTTGCTATAGCAACACCAACATACAAGTTGTCTTCTCATGCAAGGAGACAAGCATGGTTGTCATCTACTTGAGTAATGCAAAATTGTCATTGAATGTCCTTCAGATGGCCAATCTCTTCTGTTCCGAACGTAAGGATAAACATGTTTTCAGAGAACGGAGGCAGCGGTTGCACAAAATGTGCTTTTTTTTGGTAACACTCAGGCTTTGGCAAGTGTATTTACTTTAATTATTGTCCACGTGTAAAGTGGAACTGAAACAATTAAATCAATTTGAAACCACACCGTTTGTTATTGTGAGGAAGTCCACGCATGGGCATCTTGCTGAGATTAGATGTACCCTTTTTTGATTTAATTTGAGGCAATATAAACCAAATGCCCCAAACACCATGTCAACTAAGTCAAAGCAGGAGGTTAACCCAAAGAAGATGTGATTTGAAGTATCTGGAGGCATATAATAAAAATGTTATTGGCTATTAAAAATCAGCACAAACATAAGGCGTCATGAGTTTCACTGGCTCTCAACCATCTTCTGCAAGTGTTGTTCCCAGAATATGAACTGAATATGGAAATGGACTAATAAAGAGAAATATTTGCTGCACTTCTTTCTCCATAAAAGATCTTAGAGCATTGCTCTAGCAGTCACTTTTCAAGCCAGCCAGCCCACCTCCCATGTCAGGTATTAAACGGATTATTTGAAGAATGCAGTAAAAATTGCATCCCACCACCTCAGTAAGTGATCTAATTCCCTTCAAGATAAAGATTTATGAAGAAATAAAGATGCTTTCTAGACCTGGTACGTTGGCTCAGCAATATGACATGTGACATAAGTCAGTGCGTGACGGGGAAAGATGACCTACGGTCCTGAGCTGATCCCATAATACACGTTTATACGCAGGGCATTCCCTGACCTTTGGGTTAAAAAACTCTGAAAAAAGCTTCAACACACACTTGCACAAAATGCCCACAAAGGGCGCAAACGTGGCCCAGGATCATCCTGACCACATCTATTTTGTGACCATGCTCCCTTTCCCCAGGAGCGTGCGATTGTGAGCCTTTAGGACAGCCCAAGTTTACTGCAAAGTTACTCTGCAGTTGGGCAGGTTTGCAGTTAAATTATTCCACGTAGGCAAAACCAGCCAGCAGAGAGTCTGTCCTCAAAACTCTTTCTGAATGGCATAAAAAAGATGAAGAGGAAAGCACAGGCACAATATTGGGGATCACAGGCTGAAGGAAGAGGTTTTTATAGTAGGCTGGACTCAGACTCCCTCTGCATCTGCCAAGTGCGCAGTTAAAACCCTTTGGCTCAATTAAAATAATTAGTCTGTGGAATAGTTTTGCATAGGCTTGAAAAAACAGTGACTTGTATTTCTTAAACTGAAGACAATCACCCTCTCCTGCACCTATTCTGGGCCGCAGAGCATTTGTGTTTCTGAGTTTGTGGAGGGAAACGCTTCTTAACCACCCCAGGACACAGATTTCATCTGGTCCCTCCCCGTGTTCTCGCTCTAGATAATAAAAGAGCCTTTTTCTACGCTTTCCTTGCTCTCTAGTCACTTACGCGCATCTTTCTGCCACGTTATTTCCCACCCCAAATGCACAGCTTGGAGACAAACCGACGTGTACAACCTACGGGAGAGCAGACCCAAGGATACAACCGCTTTTAAATCGCTTTCCTCTCGGCACAGTACAGGTTTGCTTTACTACGTCCTAGAATTTAAGAAAATCTGCCCCAAAGCGCAGGTTATATATAGACCTCAGCACATTAAAAACATGTAAGCATCTCAAGCCACATCCTCCCTCGTTGCCCTTCACCTGAGAAAAGCTAGGCAAGGTGGCCTAACCCCTTCCTTTTAGTGGTGAGCTGCAGCAAACCCGTCAATGCATGGGTCTGGTATTCCTTGGAAACTCACTCTCTTTCTCCCCAGTAAAAAAAAAAAAAATTGCACGAAATCTCAGGTAATCCTGAAGGCCCTAAATCTAAATGCATGGTACGGAAAAGGCGTATTTTGTCGGAGGAGGCAGATGGGACGGGGGGACCTGCAGCAACGTGCCGGTGATCCTGGAATTGCTCAGCAAACGAACCCAAGAGGACACTCTGGTGTATCTGGAGCCCGTCTCTCTTAGCTCGAAGAGCCAAATTATTTCTGGACTATAGGCGAAGCAGGACAAACGGCTGCAGAGCAGTCAGCGGGAAGATCCAGGAGCCCGGGCAGTGACCTGGGATACGGCTGAGTTCCTCCTTTTGCCGCAGCCTCTCCAACGTGACTGTTGGGTCGAGCTGCTAAGCGCCACAGTTCCTCATCTCCGAACCAGGAGGAGCTTGGGGGTAGAAATAATACTTTGCAACAGGGGGGGGACTGGGGAGAGGAGGAGCTCCCCGTGGGCGCCATGGGTCTAGGTGGGTCATGGGAATACTTCAGCGCCTTTCGGGGCACGGCGCAGGGGGGGCTCCGTGGCCTGTGCAGAAAAGCAAGTCCATGTGTGCGCCGCAGGGAACGTACAGATGGGGAATTTCTGCACTTTCACTGCGCAATATTTAGGGCTCCACAAATCAAAGAAGGTTGCAGCGCGCTAAACGCCGCCTGAATGGGGCCCGGGTTACTTTTGCTACAGATCTGAGGAGGTGGTGGGGGAGACGTGTCTTATTCCTGCCATACCTCCCAAATTTTGTGCTTTCAACGCTCCTGCTTTCTCTCCTCTTTGCTGACATTCACCCTTCCATACCCTCTTTCCATTTTCTCTTCCTGCCCCTTCTTTTGAGACCCTTCCAAACAGTGCACTTGTCACAAGCTGCAATCTAAGGGAGAAAGTTTCAGTTCCTGCCAGTTTGCAGCTTCTTTCTCCCCAGGTCAGCAAAAAAAAAAAAAAAAAGACACACACACACACACACAAAAAAAAAGGACTTTTAAGAAGAGATCAACACCCCACCCAGGCGATAGGCATCTTTCGAAATCCTCCAACCCAAACACACCCACAGCGTCTCTCGCTTCAAGGCTCTTCTGTTGGAGCTGCTTCTGTATCGCAGCGCTCCCTCGAGAAGAGCCCGTTAGGAATTGCACAAGGGTCCCCCCCAAAGCCAGAAAGCCCACCCTGTGCTGCGTGGGCTTGAAGAAACAGCCCCCTCAAGGGGCTGGGAAAAGGCTTGGGTTATCTTTGCAGAGGTTGAAGGACCAGCCGGTTGGATGGGGGGAAAGGAGGGGGAACCACTCGCCAAGCCCCAGCAGCGTTTCTCAGTTGCTCAAGGCCACCAGAGGTTGGTTATGTTCGTGGTTTTTTTGCCACACTCTTTGCTTCCCCTTCCCCCTGCCTCGCCCCGAGCTAGGGTGATGCTTCTCCTCCAAACCGCCCTCTGAATCGCGCTCTCTCCCCTCGAAAAAAAANNNNAAAAAAAAAAAAAAAAAAAAAAAAACACCAAAAAAACACGAGACAACCAACAAACCAAACAAAACCCCCCCAAAAACCTGCTGGAGGAAAAGCACGGGCGACCACCAGAACCAGCACTGCACTTCAAGGAGGTCCGGGGCGAGGAAATCAGAGCGGGGGGCTCCCATCTGGGGCCGGCTCGGAGCCACCCCCCCACTGTCCCCCGCCCCATCCGAGCTGTCACTGCCTTTGAGCCCGGCGGGTCCCCTCCTCGCCCCCCCAGCCCCTCCTGCCCCCCCTTACCTTAATAGTGCCGTCCATCTAGAAAAACTTCCAGCCGGGACCAGCAATATTCCACACATTGACCCGGTTTAGCCTGCAACCGAAGCCTCCTGAAGTGGTGTTATCCTTCTCTCCCTTTTCGCTTTTCCCTCTGCCCTTCCAGCGGTTTGGCTTTTCTCTCTGTATCCCCTTCTCTCCCCCTTTCCCTCCCTCCCTCTCCCTCCGTCTCTCTCTTTTTTTAACTTCGGGTTGTTGCAGCAGAGCGAAAAAGAGACAGTTAACCGGATGAAACGTTTTTTTCTGCTAATTTTGGGAAGTGAAGTCACTCGAGGAGGAAACTTTCGTCTCTCCGCGGGTCCAGCCTTCTTGATCAAAATATATATATTTTACATACAGGATATTTGCTCCATTTAGATAAGAAGGGGCAGAACAATAGCTACCTCTGTCAGCTGTGTTTGTCGCTAGGGCAGCCGGTCCAACGCAGACCTTGCCTTGCACCCCGGACCGCCTTAGCCAGCGACGTGTGTCATCCCACAGTTTAGTTTAACATGTTTTTTGCAATTTTTTTTTTTTTTTTTTCCCTTTTGGCTTGGAGCGGCTTTAGCCTGACTCACTGAATTTCCGTCTCTTCCCACAGATTTTTTTATTAATGCGTTTTCCAGTCACAGGCGAAAATTAAGGGGAGAAAAGCGTAAATACGATTGGGGCGCAGCAGGCAGAAAGAAAATACAAAGTTTGGCGATTAAAACGTATTTAAAACGTACCTCGCCCCCTCTCCTTCACGCCTCCCAGCGAGCAGCGTGAGACGAGGGTCCAGTCCCTGCCAGAAACGAGCGGTAAGTGCAATAACGCCAGGCAAATGACTCCAGCAATTAAAGACAGGCTGGAAACAGGGCTGCGGGAAAGCGAGGGCGCTTTTCCACTTTCCCCCCTTCCCCTCGCTCCCCGTCGTCCCGAGGGTTGGGACATGGGGGATACTGAGGTGGGTGAAGTCCATCCATATTTCACTTCAGGGGCTGGGAGGACCTTCCCCAGCCGCCTCTCACAGGGCGAGTTTCTCGCTAAGCTGTTTAAAACCCCTCTCAGACAGGGAGGGGAAAAACCACTTTATAAGCTGAAAATGTCCAAAAAATATAAAAATTGACAATAATTGTCAGATCAGCCGAATTTTCCGTTCCCGGATGCTGTGTCAGAATGGGCACTACAAAAAAAAAACAAACTCAGCCACCAGCCTTTAACTCTCATTTTCGACCTGGCGAGCCCCTGACGTGCAATTCTCTCTTTCATTCAAACGGGAGCGATCACCAGAAAAGAAACGCGTTTTCCTCCTTTTTTTTTTTTTTTTTTTTTTTTCCCCCGGGAAAGGCTGAAACCCTCCAAAAAGGACCCGAGGAAAGGGTCCTTTTCAATATACAATATACAAAATAATTTCAATATACAATCCCCGCCTGTCGTCCGCCCCCCCCCCCACCCCGTGCAAAAATAACAAGCGGCTCCAGCGGAACACATCATGCAACACTTTGGGCGTCCTTTATTCCCCACTTCTGCAAACTGCTGCAGCCCGAAGGAGAAGAGCAGAGGGTGGAATAAAGGGAGGGTGAAGCCAAGAAAGAAAAGCGTCGAGGCAAGGAGGACACCCTCCCGCACGTCAGATCTCTCGGTGGAGAGGATTACCTTGTCCAGTGCCAGTTGTGTCCAGTCTTTTTGTTTCCCCCTCTCTTTTAGTCCAAACCACGGGGAGGGGAAGGAGGATGGGGAAGGGGG